>CAMZMU010000055.1:60184318-60266709 GCA_947311845.1 Poa pratensis | reverse complement strand
GGGTCCAGATGGATAGGATTGTCGCACGTGCTTTAGGATGGCCTAAAAGTGCTATTGATACTCCTAGATGGCTGGGAGGGTGCACGTGGGTCAGATGACGTAAGGAGGGTCTGTATACTCCTTGATGTAGTGCAACCTACCCTAAGCAACCCAATGTATCCCAAGTCACCATGGACAACAAAGGTGAACTCTTTCCTCTACGAGATCCCATTCCGTGCCCCGTTGGATGGTATACTACTTGAGCATCTACCCTTTGTTATGCTAGATCACATGACGAGTACGGCCATCCGGGAAGATGCCGAGGAAGCCAAAGACTCAAGTTCATCCAAGGCGTACACATGGAAGAGGAGGAGAAAGCGTCAAGATGACGAAGAAGAAGAATGGGCGAAAACTGCCTGGCCGGCCTCCAGCCCGGCTTGGCCGGCTCCCAAACCGGCTGGCAGCCAGAGGCCCCGGTTTCCAGGCCGGTTTGGCCGGCTGCCAGACCGGCCTGCTTGCAGACGCGGCCGGCCTCCAGGCCGGCCTGACCGGCTCCCAGACCGGCTACCCTGCTGCTCACCTGCCTGCGCATGACGGCCCATGTGGCCTTGTATCCCCCACCTTTCCCCTTTCCCACCTCGTGGCTAAGACTATAAATACCCATTTCCCCTTCCTTCTAGGGATAGACTATGTTTTGAGATTAGAGTAGAGCTAGGCTCCCCACCTCAAGACGGTCTCCTTCCTCCCCTTGTGGGGATGGTTTCCTCCTCTTGTGGAGAAGATCCCTTCGTGGATTCAAGACCTCTACTGTAGTTTGACTACTCGCCAATCTTTCATCTTCGGGTGACTTTATTGGAACGTTTTGGTTGACCGTTGGAGAAACAACCATCCAAGATCCTTCTTGTATCTACTTGCCATCTCCCACCTTTGTGTGGATTCTATTGGGCCGGTTGGACCGACCGGTAAGGGAAACGATTCTTGTATCGTGTGCGTGTTCTTGTTCGGGGGCGTTCTTCTTGGTGTTCTTCGTGTTCCTCGTGTTCTTGCGTGCGTTCGTCCACATCCTCCGTCAATCCGTGAAGATCGGGCCACCCTAGAAGTCCCGTACTACACCATATGGTATCAGAGCATTTCCACGGATTTGACTTTGTTTCCCCCCCACAAATCCCCCAAATTGTTCTTTGATTTTGAGAAATTCGAAAATTTCCACCAAAAAAGCCCCAAATGCTTTTGGATCGATCTGTGAATCTTGTGCGTTTTGGCAAGTTTTGATCCGTGGATATATTGCTAAACTTGTTGATCTTGCTTCCTTTGCGTTCCCATGGCCAAATTCAATTGATTTCCCCCGATTTGAGTTTTTGGGCCATTTTTCCGCCCAAAATCGCGGATTTTCGAGGTCAACCCGCAGCAGGTTTGCCCGGCCTCCAGCCCGCTCACTGGCTCAAAAACGGCCCCCCAGCAGAGGCAACCGGCCTCCAGGCCGGCCAACCGGCTCCCAGGTCGGCTACACAGAAAACTGAAAATTTCAAAAATGTTTTGGCCATATCTTTTGACTCCGGACTCGTTTTTGGTGTTCTTTGGCTCGTTTCGAAGCAACGATCAAGACCTTTGTCACCAGTGCGGTTGATCCATCATCTACCACCACGAAAATTCGTGGGCAAGCACGAAGCTTCTACATCAACAGGTGAAGATCGTAGATGAAAGGTATAAACATCACAAATCTTTTCCCCCTTGCCATTCCTTTGATAGCCATCATACCCTTGTGTTTATCTTGTCCTATTGAGGCTAGCTCTTGATGATTGCTTGGGCTTTGCATATTTGCACCGTGTAGTTTCCGAGCAAACGTGTGTGCGCTAGTTGACATATCTTGTGTTGGCATCAAAAGAAGTGGGTGTGCAAAGAGAAAAGACTCAAAAGAGAAAAGAAGCAAAAAGTGCCAAATCACAAGAAAAAAGAAAGAAAGAAAGAAAGAAAAGAAAAAGAAACACCACTTGCCATATCTTATAGGAAGCGCGCAAGCTCGATGAACATCTAGTAGGTGGTGCATTGTTGTACAAATCTTGTAGCCCACCAATAAATTGCAATCGAGCTAGTGGCTCTCCTTGTACTTGTGCAACACGAGCTTATAGTCTTCGCTAGGATCATATGGTTCATTAGCTCACTTCTTGGTTGCACGAGTCCCATTTATCTATCCGTGCGTGTGTTTCCTATCTTTTGAGATTGACTTGTTTTGCTTTGTGATCATTGTGGATCTCTACTTGCTTTGACAATATCTTGGTTTCCGGTTGGTTCAATTTGCTTTGCACCTACCATACCTTCCTACCAACTTTTAAGCCGTGTGTGTTTTGGAGTTTGCTTTGGATACTTGAACACAAGCATTTGACTTGTGATCGTTTCCCTTGGTTGTCCACGACGTCCAATACAATCTACAAGGTGAGAGATTGTGTTCTAGTTCCTTTCCACTCCACATATATACACTTGTCTTGTGAGTTGACATGTCTAGGGAGAGCGAATGCGACTATGGAGCCTATGAGGAGAACTACACGATGAGTCACATGTACTATGATGCCCCAAGCATTGAGGACATGGGGGACTACTACGACTACACCGATAATGACCCCCATGACAGGATGGATCATCACGAAGACTTCCGCTACAACTACTCCGACTACGACTCCGACTATTCGAGCATACACGACAAGGAGTGGTACCATGACGTCAAGCAACCTTCATCATATGGTGTCGACTCCAAGTACGTACGCATCTACCACGACTCCGACTACACAAGCTCCAACGAAATGAGGCGCAAGTGTCTTCACATGCCTCATCACATGGTACCAACTTCGACAACAACGACATGGTGGAGCGACACTCCTATGACTACAACTCCAATGACATGGTGGAGAACGTCTACGACTACTACTCTTGTAGCATGTGCGACGACTTCGACAACATGCAAGAGGAGAGGACCCCCATCACCACCATGTTCAAGAGCGACATCACCAAGCGTCATGGCACAACCTTCTATGGTTCAAGCTCAAGACGGAGCTCCTACGAGCCCACCATGCACTCATCCTTTGGAGCTCCACGGTGCTCCTACAAGACCACCATGCACTCATCCTTTGGAGCTCCATCTACTTCAAGAAGGCGCCATGAGACGGACATTGCAAAATGTGCCAAGTGTCCCAAATCTCCATCAACTTCACAAAGGCGCCATGACAAGGACATCGCCAAGAGTGCCAAGCTTCGTCATACTCCATCTACTTCCAAGAGTGCCAAGCTTCGCCATTATCCATCAACTTCTAGAAAGAGCCATGACAAAGCCATCGCCAAGAGCGACAAGCATCGGCATTCTACTTCAACAACAAGTCGGCGCCCCAAGAAGTGCATCGACAAGGCCAAGCTCCAAAATCTCAAGGATTGCCATGGACAAGTTTGCCAAGAGCCTACATCCTTCATCTAGCTCATCAAGGCGCCACAAGAAAGATGCCACGGTGGACCACAACATGTCTAAGCTTCAAGACGACTTGGACACACTCGCCAAGCTTCAAAACATATCACCAAGTTTGAGTGGGAGTTCCAAGACAAGGTCACCAAAGCAACAAGCACGCCGACGCCAACATGAGAGAAGCATCCGAATGACTTTCGGCGACACCCCACCACTCAAGAGTGTCAACGTCGACATGAAAAGAAGACGGCGACAAAGACGCATCCTATGGTGTCCCCTAGTGCTACCACTCCAAGTGCGCCAACAAGAGCTACAAGTCCCATCTTTGACGAGATCATGGCCGACATCGACAACTTCTTCGAGAATTTCATACGTCGACGCCGGAAGAAACATGGTCACAAACGTGAGGCCACTACCCTATTGGCGCCCTTCTCAAGCACTTCTCATGATATGGTATCTACACCAAGTGCCACCACCATATTGGTCCCGTATGGCAAGAAGAAGACCTTAGATGTGACAATTGCAAGGCCAAGACCATGATCCACGAGAATGTCCCAATCTCTTGTGCCCAATATGCAATGGAAGAGGTCACATGATGTGGGAGTGCAATGTTGGTGATCAAGACGGTGACAAGATGGTCGAGCATAGGATGTTCCCTTCGACCAAGGAGGCGAGCATGGAGAATGCTATCACCTATGACCATGGGTCAAGTGATGATGATGCCGAGCATGGGATGTTCCCTTCGGCAATGGAGTCAAGTGATGAAGCGGAGCATGGGATTTTCCCTTCCGCAAAGGAGTCGAGTGATGATGCCTACACTATGGCATTGACCTATGGAGGCGTGTTGGTTGAGGAGGTTGAGCATGGGAGTTTCCCTTCAACCTTGGAGTCGTATGGAGTTGAGGAAACTGAGCATATCCCTATGAGTTTGCATTATGATATGGTACCAAACCCATGTGAGCATGAGAGCCACTTAGCCCACTTGAGTGAGAGTGAGAGTGAGTTGAGTTCCTCCCCCATATGTGAGTTTGAGTACTTTCACTTTGAGGGAATGAGTGATACACCACTTGAGTTGAGAGAGGTAGTTAATAGGTCTTGTAAGGCCATTTCGACTTCTAACAACTTAACCTCTACTCTAGTGTGTTCTCTCATTGTGTGCTAGGTTCCATGGATGATGAGACGCCACTCCTCGACTTGACGGTGCCTCAAATGGAGAAGATGTACATGGAGGATGATGATGATGCCACCCATGTCTACTTCAAGATGGACAAGTCGGCTACATGGAAGCCCCTACTAATTCAACACCTACTTCACATGAGCGGGAATACAAAGGTATGGGTGTTGATGTGACCATGATCCCCCTAGTGGACAAGATGAACTATGATTGCTTGCATGCTATGGATGATTTGTGACCCATCATATGATTTGTTCTTATTCCCATGTGATACTTTGTTTAAACCAATGTTGATCATGTGGAATCACCTATTTGTGATGATTTTGCCAGGAGCATGCCGTGTTATGAATGTTTCCATTTTTCTCCCGTTGTTGCTTGCAACATGTTGAACAATTTCTCTTTCACATGTGTTGCTTGCAATAATGATGACATGCTTGATAATGAGATTGCCCCCATAGCTTTCTCAAATTTTGGAGATGTTTCATTTTCTCTTATGGACCTTGTTCCATCCTTCACTTTGCATAGTGACCATCCACATATGTCATATTTTCCAATTGATTTTTGTGTGGTTGGTGATGTGCAAATGAAGAGACACTTCGTGATGGATGATGTGTTCATATACCGTGCACATAACTTCTTCATATGTTGTCTTGTGTGTGCCGGAAACCGCATGATCATGTCAACCTCAATTGAGCATGAGTTGACAATACGAGCTCTTGAGAGCATACATGTGAGTTGTGGATCGAATCCAACTCTCGAATCTTTCTCATGTTTTGCATCAAACAAGTGGAACAATTTCTCTTGCTTATGGTTTGTTTGCAATCATGTTGATGCTTTTGGTCTCCTTTATGACAAGCATGTTTACTTGATCTTTCACATGGATGATTTATGGTTGCAACAAAGATGATGAACAATTATTCTCTCCAATGGCTTGTTTGCAACAATAAGGACATTTTGTGCATGTCTTGTCATGAGTTTATTGGTTTCTGCCAATTTGGTGTTGCAACAAATATGTTGAAAACTTGCTCTTTCATGTGCTTTGTTTGCCACCATGATGATATTTTGGACATTCTACATTGTGTGTTTTTGCCAAATCCTCCTCTTGTTGCATCAAGGTTGATGAAAAATTGTCCCTTCCAATGCCTTGTGTGCAATAACGATCATATGGTTCAAAATGAGATTCCTAGATGGCATCCTCATATTTTTATGGAGTGTTTGTGTTCTCACATTTTGACGATGTTCCATTGGATTGCTTGCACATTGACCTTGCTCTTGCACTATATTTTCATATTCTTGTGTTGTGCTAATGGTGCTATGACAAAGAATGGACATGTCATTGTTGATATGCTCCTCTTTCTTGCACACACATGGTTTGCTTGGTCTTTGATGTTTGTAGGCATGGTGAATTCCAATTCTTCGACAACACATCTACCTCCTTTACATAGTGATGAAGAGCAAGAGTCGAGGACGACTCTTTTTAAAGGAAGGGGAGATGATGTAGTGCAACCTACCCTAAGCAACCCTATATATCCCAAGTCACCATGGACAACAAAGGTGAACTCTTTCCTCTACGAGATCCAATTCCGTGCCTCGTTGGATTGTATACTACTTGAGCATCTACCCCTTTGTTATGCTAGGTATCACATGACGAGTACGGCCATCCGGGAAGATGCCGAGGAAGCCAAAGAGTCAAGTTCATCCAAGGCGTACGCATGGAAGAGGAGGAGAAAGCGTCAAGATGACGAAGAAGAAGAAGTGGGCGAAAATTGCCTGGCCGGCCTCCAGCCCGGCTTGGCCGGCTCCCAAACCGGCTGGCAGCCAGAGGCGCCCGGTTTCCAGGCCGGTTTGGCCGGCTGCAACCGGCCTGCCTGCAGACGCGGCCGGCCTCCAGGCCGGCCTGACCGGCTCCCAGACCGGCTACCCTGCTGCTCACCTGCCTGCGGCATGACGGGCCCATGTGGCCTTGTATCCCCCACCTTTCCCCACCTCGTGGCTAAGACTATAAATACCCCCTTTCCCCTTCCTTCTAGGGATAGACTATGTTTTGAGATTAGAGTAGAGCTAGGCTCCCCACCTCAAGACGGTCTCCTTCCTCCCTTGTGGGGATGGTTCCTCCTCTTGTGGAGAAGATCCCTTCGTGGATTCAAGACTCTACTTGTAGTTTGACTACTCGCCAATATTTCATCTTCGGGTGACTTTATTGGAGCGGTTCGGTTGACCGTTGGAGAAACAACCATCCAAGATCCCTTCTTGTATCTACTTGCCGATCTCCCACCTTCGTGTGGATTCTATTGGGCCGGTTGGACCGACCGGTAAGGGAAACGGTTCTTGTATCGTGTGCGTGTTCTTGTGTTCGGGGCGTTCTTCTTGGTGTTCTTCGTGTTCCTCGTGTTCTTGCGTGCGTTCGCCCACATCCTCCGTCAATCCGTGAAGATCGGCCACCATAGAAGTCCCGTACTACACCACTCCTGTATGGCTAGGAGGAGTCCACGGTGGTCCAGATGGCTAGGATTATCGCACGTGCTTTAGGATGACCTAAAAGTGCTACTGATACTCCTAGATGGCTGGGAGGGGTGCACGTGCGTCGGATGACGTAAGGAGGGTCCGTATACTCTAGATGGCTAGGAGGGGTCCACGGGGTTCCAGATGGCTAGGATTGTCACACGTGCTTTGAGATGACCTAAAAATGCTACTGATAGTCCTAGATGGCTGGGAGGGGTGCACGTGGGTCAGATGACGTAAGGAGGGTCCGTATACTCCTAGATGGCTAGGAGGGGTCTACGGGGGTCCAGATGGCTAGGATTTTCTCACGTGCTTTAGGATGACGTAAAAGTGCTACTGATACTCCTAGATGGCTGGAGGGGTGCACGTGGGTCAGATGACATAAGGAGGGTCCGTATTCATCGATCTCATGAACGTACTAAGTGCATTAGTTAAACCAAAGGGCATCACTAACCACTCATATAAACCGAATTTTGTTTTGAAAGCAGGTTTCCATTCATCTCCTTCTTTCATCCTAATTTGATGATAACCACTACGCAAATCAATTTTAGAGAAGATAACAGCACCACTAAGTTCATCTAACATGTCATCCAAACGTGGAATAGGGTGTCGATAACGAATAGTGATGTTATTAATCGCTCTACAATCTACGCACATGCGCCATGTACCATCTTTCTTAGGGACCAAAATAACAGGAACAGCATAAGGACTTAAGCTCACCCGAACATACCCTTTGTCAAGCAGCTCCTGTACTTGTCGCTGTATCTCCTTTGTTTCCTCGGGGTTGGTCCTATAGGGAGCTCGGTTTGGAAGTGTGGCTCCTGGAATTAAGTCAATTTGATGCTCAATACCCCGCATTTGTGGCAAACCAGCGGGCACTTCCTCCGGAAAAACGTCACCAAAATCCTGCAAAACATCAGAAACACCAATAGAGAGAGGGGTCATGTCGTTAGAAACAAGAATTTTCCCCTTGCACATAAGCACAATGGGTACTAGAGTGGGATCCTCACGGAAACTCTCTCAAATCAGATTTGGTGGCTAACATTGTATATTTCTTCTCTCCCTCACTTTTCTTTTTACCACTCGAATTTGGCTGGTGGCTCTCACACACCGAAGGTGGAGTCTCTCTACTAGCTAATCTCTCACTCTCATCCTCACGGTGGACCTCAACTTTTTGACGTGAATCATTTACAATATCTTGTGGTGTCAAAGGTCTCAAAAGAATCTCCTTGCCTTGCCAATTGAGCTGATATGTGTTGGATCTCCCATTGTGACGTACATCATGATCATACTGCCAAGGACGTCCCAACAACAAATGGCACACCGTCATAGGAACTACATCACACTCAACGGTGTCCTTATACGGTCCAATCTGAAATTCAATACGCACGATATGATTGATCTTCACTTCTCCACTATCCGTCAACTACTGAATAAAATACGGATGTGGGTGCGGTAAATATTTCAATTTCAGTTTCTAACAAAGCTCTTTACTAGCCAAATTGTGGCAGCTGCCACCATCAATGATCACCTTGCACGACCTACCATTACCAACAGCAGCTCTTGTTTGAAACAAATTGCAGCGCTGCTCCGCAGGACTAGGTGTAACACTCAATGCTCTAGGTGTACAAACAATAGATGGCAAGTGTGTAGCATCAGCATAATGTAAGCCATCTTCACTCTCCTCCGGCGAATCAGGATCAGCCTCATCACCACTCTCATATTCTCCCGTATCCTCATTGATCAACATCACCTTTTTGTTTGGACAATCACGCTTGAAGTGACCCTTGCCTCCACACGTATGGCAGTTCATATCACGTGTGCGGGCTGTAGAACTAGAAGAACCCGTACCAGTAGCTACAGGCTGTGGTGCCGGTTTAACAGGAGGGGCAACCGAAACTGATTTGGAGGGTATAGCAGGACCACGGGAACTAGCAACAGGACTAGGCGATACCGCACTAGGTGTAGTCCGTGGTGTAAAACTTCCTTGCCCATAGGAAGAACGAGGTGCATATTAGGCATCTTCGGCCAACTGTAACTCAGCTTCACGTGCTTGATGCAACAAATCTTGTACATCGCCATATTGATGATGACGCACAATTCGCTTGATACTAACACTTAAACCTGATAAGAAACGCTGCATGGTTTATTCAGATTCTTCTCGCACTTTAGCACGCTGCATGATCATCTCCATCTCCTTGTAGTACTCATCGGCGGACAGGGTGCCTTCCTTCAAATTCTGCAACTTGTCATATAAATAACGGATGTAATTACGAGGGATAAAACGATGACGCATCTCGTCCTTTATCTCGCGCCAAGAAAGGATGGGCACGTCATTAGCATCACGCCTAGCATTCACAAGTCCGTCCCACCACAGCAAAGCATACCCATCAAACTCAGAAGATGCGAGCTTGATTTTTCTATCTTCAGTACAGTCATGCAAACGCCATAATTTTTCCATCTTCAGCTCCCAATTGATGTATTCTTCCACGTCAATAGAACCTTCAAATTTAGGAATGCTGAATTTTGGTTTGCTCAACACATCATCATCACCATGGGCTGCATGACCAAGATTACGGCGTGCACCAAGAGGCGCAAAGCCTCGACCAGGAGGTACAACACCTCTACCGACGCCACGCCCAGCATTAGCATGTGGCATCCGAGTAGGATCATCCTCTGCAAACTCCTCAGCATCAATATCATCTCCGTGATTACCATGAACACTTGCATCATCCGCAGGCTGGTTCTGACGCTGCGTCAACCCCTGCACGGCATGAGTCAAAGTAGCAAGATTGGCCTGTATGGTAGTCAACGTAGCCGTAGAATCATTAGCTATTTATAGCACAGTCTCAAGCTTCACATCCGTGGCAGTCAAATCAGATTGTATCTTATCACACTGGTTACTGAACTGCCTGGATAAGTGATCACGAAGAGCCTCATACTCTCTCCAAGAAACAGTCGCTGTTCTAGCCTTCGTTTGCCTCACCACACTATCTATTTCCTCATCTGAAGACATGATTAGTGCACACAAGAATATATGTAGATATGTGGAAAAATCTCAACTCACTCAAAACCGAAAGAAAGAATGGATCTTACCGTTCCAAAGTGAATTAGGATAGCTTACCAACTTGTATGAGCAGTACGTGCACGGATGTGATGCAGCGAATATTATGGGTATCAAAGTGTCACACAACAAAACCAGGGTATTTGAGTGGAGCTTGGTAGGGATACCTAACTACACCAATTTACAAATCCTAGTGCTGATCGTAGAACACACTCAGGAAACGCACACGGTGGAGATAAATGGGGCAAAGCAACTATGAAACAAGAGTGTCACAATGCACAAGAGAGACACTAGCAAAAGCTCAAAGTATAAGGGCACAAGATTACTAAACTCTACTAGTATCCAACAGCACGAAAAACAGCTACACAGTCCACAAATTTCAGCTTCTTTTCCAAGTTCTCTTTTCTCTTTTTTTTATAATTCTTTTCTATTTTACCCAAACAGTAATGTAGTCAACTTTCGGAGCACTGTAGCTACTGCAGTCAAATTGACATTTTTCTCTCCTCTTCGGACAGTCCACAACTTGTCGCACCGCGAGAAATTTTCGCTAACCGACAAAAACGTGCACACGAAACTTTCCTAAGTGAGCGGCCCTAGAGCAAAGAATATGCTAGTCTCGTAGGTAAGTTCCTACACCAAAAGAAAGGCTTGCTAGGGTTGCAAAACGGACAGGAAAAGGACTCTATATGGACTCGGATCAAGAACACAAAACTACGGTACGCAAATCGGATATTCCGAGTCAGAGGCAGTCGGATATTCCGACTCGAAAACGAACTGAATTTTTTTTGGTATTTTTCTGTTTAGACTCCGACTCAAACGTGTAAACGAAGACACAACCAGAACCTAGACTTCTACAACTCAGATTAGACAAGATACGCAAAAAGGAAAACGACCAGCAACTAAAACTTGTAAACCGATGCAATCTAGGGCTATGACGAAATCTAAACCTAATACATTTGTGGGGCTTTTTCTGGATAGGACGAAAAACAGTAAATCTACGGGGATGGATTTGTGGATGCTCACCGAGTAAACGCTGGAAATCTGATACCAAGATGATAAGGGGTTGCCCGATCTTCTCAGTGAGCCGATGATGGATGGAGGATGGATATGAAGATAACTCGCGAGATGCTCTCGAACTCTCCGGCTGCTCCCCTATTGCCAATGCAACAGCTCTTCAACCCAATGGATATTCGCAACACCACACGCTTGCGCAACGTAGCCGCCGACCACGAGCGGTTCTGCAATCTCCCAATTCCCAGTGGAACGACAGATCACACTCAAACTTCGGTAACAATAATCTCCAGAGCGCAACACAGTGGAGAGGTTGAATTCCTGAGCGCAACACAGAGGAACTCGAAGATAGATGAAAGCTTCAAGCAATTCAATCTAGGGTTTATCTTTAAGCGTGGTCTAGGGTTTACAAAGATGTTCCTAAGTATATATGGGGGCTGGGGGATCAATCCCACGCCCAAAAACACGACCTAGTTCGACTCAAACCGGATACAAACCGACCTAAAACAGTTCGGTCTCGAAAAAGGCACGCAGGCCCATTTTCACTCCAATCGGATAATCCGAGTCACGGGTGCATCGGATAATCCGATTGACTACAGTACCTCCGGACGTAGTTCATGCCTTAAATCGGATAATCCGAGTTGGGCAAAATCGGATATTCCGATTGACTCCAGTACTCCTTTTCCCGTGGTTTCGGATATTCCTGTTCAAGAATGAACTGGATATTCCGATTGACTCCAGAACTCATTTTCTCCGTCTTCCCCTCTTGCGCATGCCTCCCGCTCCTCCCTCGCGCCATTGGGGACGTCGTGCTCCAATCCTTGCTGCTCCTCTAGCCCTCCGTCAACGCTTGTGTTAACAATAACCCTGATCATACACAAGTGCATAGATTTAGGCAGTATAAAGTTCTCATTATCACCAACATTGAATTCAACTAGGAGTGAGTTCACCTGTTGTCCAAGTAGCTTGGCACGAGCTCTTGTCATTGGTCCAATCCTCACTTCATTGGGTTTGTCTTGAACAGCAACATCATCAATGGAAGAAAATGGTAAAGGACTAGGGATGTCCTCATCAGTCCGTATACTCCTAGATGGCTAGGAGGGGTCTACGGGGGTCCAGATGGCTAGGATTTTCTCACGTGCTTTAGGATGACGTAAAAGTGCTACTGATACTCTTAGATGGCTGGGAGGGGTGCACGTGGGTCAGATGACGTAAGGAGGGTCCGTATACTCCTGGATGGCTAGGAGGGGTCCACGGGGGTCCATATGGCTAGGATTGTCGCACGTTCTTTCGGATGACCTAAAAGTGCTACTGATACTCCTAGATGGCTGGGAGGGGTGCACGTGGGTCAGATGACGTAAGGAGGGTCCGTATACTCTAGATGGCTAGGAGGGGTCCACAGGGTTCCAGATGGCTAGGATTGTCACGCGTGCTTTAAGATGACCTAAAAATGCTACTGATAGTCCTAGATGGCTGGGAGGGGTGCACGTGGGTCAGATGACGTAAGGAGGGTCCGTATACTCCTAGATGGGTAGGAGGGATCCAGAGGGGTCCAGATGGCTAGGATTTTCTCACGAGCTTTAGGATGACGTAAAAGTGCTACTGATACTCCTAGATGGCTGGGAGGGGTGCACGTGGGTCAGATGATGTAAGGAGGGTCCGTATACTCCTAGATGGCTAGGAGGGGTCCACGGGGGTCCAGATGGCTAGAATTGTCGCACATGCTTTAGGATGACCTAAAAGTGCTACTGATACTCCTAGATGGCTGGGAGGGTGCACGTGGGTCAGGTGACGTAAGTAGGGTCCGTATACTCCGGATGGCTAGGAGGGGTCCACGAGAGTCCAGATGGCTAGGATTGTCGCATGTGCTTTAGGATGACCTTAAAGTGCTACTGATACTCCGAAATGGCTGGGAAGGGTGCACGTGGGTCAGATGACGTAAGGAGGGTCCATATACTCCTAGATGGCTTGGAGGGGTTCACGGGGTCCAGATGGCTAGGATTGTCGCGCGATCTTTAGGATGACCTAAAAGTGCTATTGATACTCCTAAATGGATGGGAGGGGTGCACGTCGGTCAATGACGTAAGGAGGGTCCGTATACTCCTAGATGGCTAGGAGGTGTCCACGGGGGTCCAGATGGCTAGGATTGTCGCACGTGCTTTAGGATGACCTAAATGTGCTACTGATACTCCTAGCTTGCAGGGAGGGGTGCACGTGTGTCAGATGGTGTAAGGAGGGTCCATATACTCCTAGATGGCTAGGAGGGGTCCACGGGGTCCAGATGGCTTGGATCGTCGCGCGTTCTTTAGGATGACCTAAAAGTGCTACTGATACTCTTAGATGGCTGGGAGGGGTGCACGTGGGTCAGATGACGTAAGAAGGGTGATGTAGGTTGGTCCCGATTTTTACGGATTTGAGTAGAGGAACGATGAACACGAAGAACACGCGACGAACGAATAACACAAAAGAGAGGAAACTCTCAAAACAAGGGTATATAGCAAGTAGCAACCCGACAAGACTCAATTGGTAACAAATCCTCGAGGGTAGCCCCCAATTCTCCTCTCCCAAGCACACCTTACTCTTAGGATTGTTTGTCCAATTGGTCAATCCAACCAACCCAATCTAGCCACTCAAAGAGGGAAGATTAGCAAGTAATCGCAACTACAAGCGGAAGCCTTGGTATCCACGCAGGGATCTTCTCCTCAAGAGTAGGCCTTGGTTCATCTCCACAAGGGAGGCCTTGATTCATCTCCATAGGAGGAAAGAGACACTTTGAGAAGAAGGACCAAGGCTCTACTTTAGTTCCCAAATCATAGTCTAACCCTAACCCTAGGCAGCAAAGGGGGTATATATAGTCTGGGTACAAAACGGGAAAAGACACGTTGAAAAGTGGAGATGCGTGCGAGCTAGCGGGCGATCCGGCCATGGATCCGGTTTAAGCCGGACTGGAGGCCGGTTGCGGGTGGTCCGGTCTTGGATCCGGCTGAGACCGGCTGGACAGTTGGCTGTCTCGGCCAGTGGCCCGGTCTTGGGTCCGGTCATGGCCGGCTGGGCGACTGGCGGTGTCGGGAGGTGGTCCGGTCCTGGGCCCGGTCGAAGCCGGCTGGAGGTCCGGCTGCCTCGGGTTGCAGCCCGGCCTTGAGGCCGGTTTTGGCTGGCTGGGGGGCCGGTTCCCTCGGGCTATGGTCCGGCCTTGAGGCCGGTTTTGACCGGCTGGGCAACCGGCCGAGTTGTCGGCTTCTTCTTCCTCTCCTTCGTCTTGCGTCATCTCTCGCCTTCTCCTTGGGTTTTCTCTTGGTCATCTTCTCCATCATCTTGGTCCTTCTCGTGCTCATCTCCTCCACTCCATTGTGAGTCATCATCAAAGTGGTTCCTGAGTATGCACAAAGTATCCGAATGAAGTAGCAACCCATTCAAAGGAGTGTCGAGGTCACACATGGCTAGGAGTGAATTCACCTTATCATGGAGAGCTTTGACTCTTGCTCTTGTCATTGGGCCGCTTGTTGTAGGAGCCGTATGTTGGGCTACATCATCTCCCCCTCCCTTGGAAAAGAGTCGTCCTCGACTCTTGGTCATCCTCATCGCTTGATGTTCCAAGGTATGGCGATAGGTCGGCGACGTTGAAGGTGTCATGGACCAAGTGTTTGGAGTGGGAGATGTCGATCTTGTAGGCATTGTCGTTGATGCGCTTGATAACCTTGAAAGGTCCATCTCCTCGAGGGTGAAGCTTGGACTTCCTTGCATTCGGAAAGCGATCTTTGCGAAGGTGTAGCCAAACAAGGTCTCCTTCTGCAAATATCATGGCACGCTTGTGTTTGTTCATCTTTGTAGCATGGTCTTTATGTGCTTCTCGAGTGTAGTTCTTGTGTCCTCATGGAGCTTCTTCATGTAAGCGGCTCGCTTGTCGAAGTCCATGTTAACTTGTTCACGGAGTGGAAGTGGTAGCATGTCGAGCGCGGTGTAGGGGTTGGAGCCATAGACGATCTCGAAGGGTGTTCTCTTTGTTGCGCGATGAAGTGCTCGATTGTAGGCGAACTCGGCCTGTGGGATGCACTCTTCCCAATTCGGTTCACCACTTCGTTTTGGCCATCGTTTTGAGGGTGGTATGTGGTGGAGAATAGTTGCTTGATTCCCATCTTGGCCATCAACGTCTTCCAAAAATAGCTCACTAACTTGACGTCACGATCCGAGACAATGGTCTTGGGCACGCCATGAAGACGGACAATTTCCTTGAAAAACAAAGTAGCAATATGTGAAGCATCGTCGGTCTTGATGCATGGTATGAAGTGTGCCATTTTAGAGAATCGACCAATGACGACAAAGATAGAATCCTTGTTTGTTTTAGTGTGTGGGAGTCCTAAGACAAAATCCATAGCTATATCGGACCATGGGCGATGTGGAATAGGCAAAGGAGTATATAAGCCATGAGAGTTTAGAGTAGACTTAGCTTTGAGACATGTAGAACATCATCGAACTAGGCGTTCCATGTCACGCTTCATTCGTGGCCAATAGTAGTTGGTGGCGAGCATGGCGTAGGTCTTGTCGCGGCCAAAGTGACCCATGAGTGTTCCTCCATGAGATTCCTTCAAAAGGATCAAACGAAGCGAAGACTCGGGTACGCATAGTTTGTTAGCCTTAAACAAGAAACCTTGGTGCAAGAAGAAATCACCAATTCCGTTGTGCTCTGAACATTGAGCGAAAATGTCTCCAAAGAAAGCATCGGTAGCATACAATTCCTTTATCTCATGCAAATAGTTCAACGATTCGTGGTCCGAATGTATGACAAACTCCTTAGGGCGAAGGTAGTGTTGCCACACATCTAGAACATGAACCAAAGCATAACTCTTTGTCATAAATGGGATAATTCAAGCGAGCTCCATCTAATTTCTCACTATGGTATGCGATGGGTCTACCATTTTCCATAAGCACTCCACCAATGCCCAATCCACTTGCATCGCATTCAATCTCAAATGTCTTAGAGAAATCCGGAAGGGCAAGGAGTGCTGCTTCGGTTAATAACCGTTTGAGCTCATTGAAAACAAAATGATGTGCATTGCCCCAAATGAAAGGAACATTTTTCTTTGTAAGTTCATGGAGGGGGCAAGCAATTGTGGAAAAATCCTTGATGAAACGGCGGTAAAATCCCGCAAAACCAAGAAAACGTCTCAACTCTTCAAGCGACATCGGAAAAGGCCAAGTTCGAATTGCTTGTATCTTGGCATCATCAACTTCAACACCATCCGAAGAAACAACAAAACCCAAGAAAACAAGTTTGTTGGTGGCAAAAGTGCACTTAGAAAGATTTGCATAAAGCTTTTCATTGCGAAGAACCAACAAAACTTGAGCAATATGAGAAGTGTGCTCTTCCAAAGACTTGCAGATGAGGATGTCGTCAAAGTATACCACAACAAATTTCCAAATGAAAGGACGCAAAACATGATTCATGAGACGCATAAAAGTAGAAGGTGCATTGGAAAGACCAAATGGCATGACAAGCCATTCATAAAGACCAAGCTTTGTTTTAAATGCGGTCTTCCATTCATCACCTTCACACATTCTTATTTGATGGTATCCGCTTTTAAGATCAATTTTGGAGAATATAGCGGAACCACAAATCTCATCAAGCATATCATCAAGTCGAGGGATAGGGTGGCTGTGGGGACCCCGGACTAGCTGTCCGAAATATCCGATTATGCTTAACACAATGATCCCGTGATCAGTCTGTCGTTGCACATAATTCGAATTGGATACCAAAGTTTACATCCATTACAATACTGAATTAAAAATCTTACATAAATGGTCATTTAGACCAAGTCTTACATAGGTACCTTCATGGGCCAAACCAAAATATCAGCGGAAGCTACGGCGTAGTAGACATCAAATCCTAACGAAGACGACCCGACAGGCAGCTGACTTATGGAGATCCTTAGTTCGCGTAGAAGTCGCCATACTCCTGCTCGGCGTAGTGCTCCTCCTCGTAGTCTGGCTAGGACAATAGCCAGGGATGAAACCAATATGAGTACATTTGAATGTACTCGCAAACTACCCCAACATGAGTATGCACTAGTTTTATTTTGCTATCATACTTTTATTTGTTTAAAACATCTCTATATCTTTATTGAAAAAGGTAAGAAGAGTTTTATAACCATTTTTAAAGAAATCACCATTGTATTTGTTTCTCCAAAACTCCCCCTTTTTCCGACCATAGTCCATCATGGTCCACTTCCTCCAACAACCTCATATCGATCCATTGGTATAGGTGTATGGAACATTCTCCACTTCATTTTATTTTTAAAACTCAAAGTCTTTAAAAAAAACTTGCACATGGTCTTAGGACAGCCTCCCAACTGTCCATATCCGAGGACTCGGCTATTCGAATAGTTTTACACTCTGCAGAGTTAGCACGCTTTTCCCACATCCATCCGACAACTCATCGTGGCTGCCACGTCTCGCCATACAAGGTGTATGCGAAGTAAGCCACCGACCATAGCCTGTCCTTTGCTCATGCTAGTATAGGATCTTGCCCATATGACACTTCCGTCAACACTTAACCCAGCCCGTCGGAATCTAAGTGTGAGGACTCATAGGTTTTGCCCGGCGGTTTATGGTGGAACCTTCAATCCTCCTCCTTATCTTTCCTTAGAGTTTGAGCGAGGACCCGGGTCAGGGGTAGATCACATACTAGCCCCTCATGCATAACGGAGTCATCTCCGTCGATGAGGCATCCCATACTAATATGAGGAAATTATATGACTAAGCCCTTTTGCCATATGTGGGTAAATGTGGTCGCACAGGGTATGATTGGTCGTCATAGTACTAGGACACACTGTCATTTTTCATAAACATCTCCATTCTCCACTTCTCCATTTCAACACCGACATCTCGGTATTCCATAACCACACAAGTATTTTCAAAGGAGTTTTGAATAAACAATATTTATTTTCCCCATCCTATAATTTTTATATAACTATCTTATATTTCTACATAGGTGGCAAAATAATTTCCATATAATTTTGAAAAGGGTTTTATAAATCTTTGCCTTAAGAGTAAAACATGTTATTAAAGTAGATGCATATATTTGGGGTGCAAGCTCAGAGAGTAGCTTGCCTTGCTCGGCAAAGTGTCCTTGGTCTTGATCTTCAGATTCAACAAACTCTCCTTCCTCGATAAATCCGACAGCATTCTCGTCTAATTAATAAACAAACAAAAAATCACTAAACTACCCAAGCAATCATCACAACATAACAATCATAAGCATCACAAATAGCTACTGCACACATCAAATAATACAATTTGGTTTCAAAATAATTGAATTAAACATTATTTAATTATGTCTAAATTATGGCAGAAACTTGTTGAACATGTTTAATTCCACAACTTGAGTTCTGTTGGTCACAAAAATACAAACTAAATTTATATAGAAAGCTACTGATGTGTAGAAGAAAACCCAATTTTATTTGGATTAATTGGAGTTACCAAACTCCCTACATAATTGTTTTAATCCAGAGAGTTATTAATCAAGTTTTTGCTACAACTCAAGTTAATTTGTTCAAAAATTAAATCCTTTTAGTGGTAACTAAACATGACTAATTGTGATCTAACAAAATTGATCCTAAATCATTTGGTTTAACCATTAAACATATTTAATTGTTTTAGTGCAGAAGGGTATTCTAACTTCAACTTTATACTAAACAATTACTACTATACAAATAATTCTACCAAAATTAGGAAGCTAATAAATGGCAGTACTAAGCTAACAAAATTGGTTTGGAATTATTTGTCTTAACAGAGTATCAGAAATAAACAAGTTTAGATTTTAAACCTTCTGTAGTATTTTTAATAATAAATTTTTGCTATTTATCTAAATGAAATGATACCACTTGGGTTCGTTAAAAAAATTCATAAGCTTTCCAGAACATTTGGATTTGATTTATTTGGATCTATAAATCTCGAGATATTGATTTTCTAAGTTGATGCCAGTACTGAAATTCCAGAGGAGATTTAAATTCAAATTCATTTGTTCTCTGGATAATGTTGAAAATCATGACAGGTGGGGCCCTTCTGTCAGTGACTCAGTGCACGCGGGAAAATTATTAAATCGCTGACGGGTGGGGCCATCCCGTCAGCGTCTATCAAACGCGAAGGGGTACACTGCCGTTGGATCTAGATCCAACGGCCCACGTTCGAGTCCATCGGCGACGACCATTTCTGGGCGGCGCCATGGCTCCGGCGACGGCGAGGTGCACGGATCCCTCACCTGGGGGCTCTGGAGGACGCGGCGATGATGCAGAAGGGTCACGGAGGCTCGAGGAAGCTCGTGGTGCGAGTTGTACTTGCTGGGGAGGGCTGGTTCGTCGGCGGAGAGGTGGCAGCACTTCCACGGGCGGGCAGCAACTCCGGCGATGCTCCGGGGGCGCGTCTGTGCACGAAAAAGAGGGGAAAATGGCTCGGGTGAGTGCGGTGTCCAGGAGGAAGAGAGTACGGGCCAGAGGGGAGAGAATGGGGGAGTGTGGCGCCGCGGCCATGTCCGACCTCGACGGCGACAGTGGCGGCAGCGTGCACGCCCTCCTGGCGGTGCACGGGCGAACTGAGAGTGGAGAGGGAGAGTGTGGGGTGGTGTGGTGCTTCCAGAGGGGTCAGGGGGGTTTATAGCGCGGAGGCCGGTCCATGGTGGTCGCGGTGCACGGCGGTGTCCATGGCGCACGGGAGAGGATCCTCCTCTCGATTGCGCTGCGACGCGTGCAGGGATCTCGTTGCAGAGACGTCTCGGGGGTCCGGGCGAGATCTAGGAGCAATGGGGTAGAGTATCGCGTGCCGGGGAGCTGTGAGGGGGCCGAATTTGGCCGGCGCCGTCGGACGGTCCACGGCGGAGAAAATGGGGACAGGGCAACATCGGGAGAGGGAGAGTGCTCGAGTGCTCTCCTCTGCGGCGCAGAGGCTGCAGAGGCACGGTGCGTGGGCGGACGCGAGCTGGGGGACCTGGGAACGGTGAGGAGCGCGGCGTCCAGCATCGACACGGCGACGCGACCGTGCTAGACTTTTCTTTTTTCTTTTATTTCTTTTTCAAACCAGTAGCTTTTCTGGGATTTATTTGGGGTACTTAACTTGTTTAGAAAAATTTGCAAATATTTGTGAGGCTTCCCCATAACATGTAGAAGCTCCACAAAATTTGGCATTTCAAAATAAAATGTTTTGAATCATTTTTGTTCATAGGGTTTTAATTATGGCATTTTGGTTTATTTCAAATTGATTTTTACTTTAGAATTTTAAAACTAGTTCAAAATATTATTTGAGAGGGATAAGTGGTAAGAATAAAATGGGAGTGTTTATATTACCACCCCACTGACTTTTGTTTGAAACAATTCGAGTTTCTCACTTGGAGAATTGGTGTGACACACTTGTCACTTTTATTTCTCTTGTTTCAACTTTTGCTTTTGTATTCAAAGTTTTTAATTCAAGCAAACAACATCACAAGTAACAAGAAATAATTATCACAAGCAAAAATTTACAATCAACACCTAATAATCAACAAAAGTTTTTGTTGGCTCTCATTTTTGGAATAGTAATACTGATTAATAATTTTGGGATGTTACAGTCCTTCCCCCCTTAAAATAAATCTCGTCCCGAGATTTGCTAGGCTTAGGTACTAAAGAGGTTTGGGAATTCTTTCCTAAGATAATCTTCACATTCCCAAGTTGCTTCTTCTTCAGAGTGGTTAGTCCACTGGACTTTGTAGAACTTGATTGCGCGCCTTCGGGTAACATGAACATCTTCTTCGAGAATCTTGAGGGGTCTCTCACGATAAGTCAGGTCTTGGTTTAGGTCGATGGAGAGGTGGTCGATGTTTTTGAAAACATCAGGCTGGTCAGGAACTTCGAGACACTTCCGGAGCAAGGAAATGTGGAAGACATCATGATAATCTCCTAACTCCGGGGCAACTCCAGCTGATAGGATACTTCTCCTCGACGAGCAATAATCTTGAAGGGTCCGATATACTTTGGCGCTAATTTTCCTTTGACATGGAAACGTTGCATTCCTTTAAGGGGTGTCACTCGGAGATAAACATAATCTCCGACACTGAAAGTGAGATCACGGCGCTTGGTGTCAGCGTAACTCTTCTGACGGGATTGGGCAGTTTTGAGGCGTTCACGAATAAGCTGAACTTGCTCTTCAGCTTCACGGAGGTTATCTGGTCCAAACAATTTGCCTTCTCCGGTATCGGACCAATTCAGGGGCGTACGACACTTCTTGCCGTAAAGTGCTTCAAAAGGGGCCATTTGCAGACTAGACTGGTAACCATTGTTGTATGAGAACTCTGCAAACGGAAGACAATCTTCCCACTTGGAACCATAGGATAGAACACATGCGCGAAGCATGTCCTCTAATATCTGGTTTACTCGTTCAGTTTGGCCATCGGTCTGGGGATGATAAGCTGAGCTAAACGCTAACTTGGTTCCGAGGGCTTCATGAAGGGATTTCCAGAATCTTGAGGTGAATTGCGTGCCTCTATCAGATACAATCTTCTTAGGCACACCATGCAGGCTTACTATTCTAGAAATATACAGGTCTGCTAACTGAGCTCCGGTCAGTCGATCAACGATGACCCAGATTGAATCATGGCCTCGGTTAGATCTTGGAAGTCCGGTAATAAAATCCATTCCAATCTCATCCCACTTCCACTCGGGAATTTCAAAGGTTGAAGCAATCCAGCGGGTCGCTGATGTTCAGCCTTGACTCGCTGACAGATGTCGCACTTGGCTACAAAGAACAATCTCTCGCTTCATTCCATGCCACCAAAATCTTTCTCGAAGGTCTTGGTACATTTTGGTTCCGCCGGGGTGGATTGAATAAGGGGTCTCATGGGCCTCCTTCAGGATTAACTCCTTAAGTTCCGTGACATTGGGCACACAGATACGGTCATTGAATTTCAGCACTCCTTCAGCATCTTCGGTAAAACCGGGTGCTTTGCCGAGGAAATCTTCTTCTTAATTCCTTCAATGCTTTCATGACCTTTTTGGGCTTCTTTGATTTGATCCATCAGGGTTGGGGTTAACTCTAAATTGGCGAGATAACCATGGCTAACAAGTTCTAGTCCAAAATCTTGAACTCTTTGAACAAGGCTGGCTGTTCGGCTTGGATCAGGGCATTCAGGGTGCAGGTTTGCGACTAAGGGCATCGGCAACTACATTAGCCTTTCCGGGGTGATAATGGATTCCAATATCATAATCCTTGATTAATTCCATCCATCTCCTCTGTCGCAGGTTCAACTCTTCTGGGTGAAAATATACTTCAAGCTTTTGATCTGTATAGATCTCACAGCGATGTCCCGCAAGATAGGGACGCCACGTTTTAAGAGCAAGAACAACAGCAGCTAACTCCAGGTCATGGGTTGGGTAATTCTCTTCATGCGGTCGCAACTGCCGGGACAGGTACGACACAACTTTGCCTTCTTGCATCAGAACGCAACCAAGTCCGAGGCGTGATGCATCGCAATACACGTCGAAACTCTGGTGACGTCTGGCATAATCAAAATTGGGGCTGAGGTTAGTCTCTTCTTCAGTTCTTGGAAACTATCTTCACATTTCTGAGTCCATTCAAATTTCTTGTCCTTCTTCAACAGTTGGGTCATGGGTTTGGCTATACTGGAAAATCCTTCAACGAACTTGCGGTAATAACCGGCGAGTCCGAGAAAGCTTCGGATTTCAGTCACACTGGTTGGGGATAACCAGTCAACAATGGCTTGGATCTTCTCGGGTCAACAGAAATTCCTCCGGCAGATACAACATGTCCGAGAAATGCCACTTCACTGAGCCAAAACTCACACTTGCTAAGCTTGGCATACAGCTGGTGCTCTCGGAGTCTCCAAAACTAGACGCAGGTGTTCAGCATGCTCTTCTTCGGTCTTGGAATAAATAAGGATGTCATCAAGGAAAACTACCACGAACTTGTCGAGGTACTCCATGAAAATCTTGTTCATGAGATTCATGAAATAGGCTGGGGCATTGGTCAGACCAAAAGACATCACGGTGTATTCAAACAAACCGTAACGGTGGTGAAGGCGGTCTTGGGAATGTCTGTCTCTCGGATCTTCAACTGATGGTAACCTGTCCGAAGATCGATCTTGGAAAAGACTCGGGCTCCGTTCATTTGATCGAACAGATCCTCGATCTTGGGAAGAGGGTACTTGTTTTTAATGGTCACGTCATTCAGCTTGCGATAATCCACACACAGGCGTGTGGTACCGTCTCTCTTGTCCACAAAAATAATGGGTGATCCCCAAGGTGAAGCGCTTGGCGAACAAGTCCTTTGCTGAGCATATCGCCAACTGCTTCTTCAACTCAACCAGTTCTTCCGGATTCATCCGATAAGGCTTTGGGATATAGGGGTGTTCCTGGGATAAGCTCAATTATGAACTCAATATCCCGTCTGGCGGCATACCAGGCAATTCTTGGGAAAACATCTGAATAGGTGAACAACACGGATCTCATCTAGGGGGGTCGAGCTATGCTCTCATGGCAGCCTGGGTGAGATGGTTGGTTTCAGACACATACTCCACTTCTACTTCTTTGTCGGTGGTGATGGATACAGCTCTTCTGGCACAGTCAATTCGACCATGGTACTTGGCTAACCAATTCATACCGAGTATAACATCGATGCCTTGGGTTCCCAGAACAATTAAGTTAACTGGAAACTTTTCTCCTTTGATCTCAAGGGGTACATCGGAGCAAAACATCTTGGTCTCTACGGTGGATTCTGGGATTTGGATGACCATGGGTTTGGGTAAGAGGCTCTCGACTAAACCTCCCTTAGCAACAAATTCTTGGGTAACAAATGAATGGGTAGCACCAGAATCAAACAGAACAGTTGCAGGTACTGAGTTGACAAGGAACGTACCCAGCACAACATCGGCGCATCCTGAGCTTCTTCAGCATTGATGTGGTGCAGACGACCCTTGGCAACAGCAGCATTTCCGCGGGGTGCGGCATTCTTGCCATTTCCATTGCGGCCTTGACCATTGTTCGGTGCCGGCGCATTGGGGCGCTGAACATTCCTCTTGGGATTGGGGCATTCTCTGGAGTAGTGACCCTTGTTGCCGCATTCAAAGCAGACAACATTGGCATTGGGTGAAGTTGTTGAAGTTTCCTCCGGGACGGTTATTGTCATTGGGGCGGTTGAAGTTGTTTGGGCGGTTAGGGAAATTGGGGCGTGGAGCTTGTGGTGGACGATAGGCAGGCCTGGGGTTTTGCTGAAAGATACGAGGCTTCTGGCTGCTCGAACCTTCCTGAGCATTCATCCTCCTCTTGCGACCTTCAACATAGACTTGCGCTTGGTCTCCAGCTGGATGGCTTTGTCCACAAGTGACTCCAGATCATAGAAGTCATGGATAACCAGAGCACACTGCAGTTCATCATGAAGTCCACTCATGAAACGCTCCATCTTCTTCTTCTCTGTCGGTGTCATCAGGAGCATACCGAGATAAGTCGGTAAACTCATCCAGATAACCGACCACATCTCTACTTCCCTGCCTCAGCTTGCGGAATTCATCCTTCTTCCTCTCAATGAGTCCGCAGGAATATGCTTCTTGCGGAACTTCTCCTGGAACTCAGCCCAGTTGATAACATGACCAGCTTGCTGGAGAGCCTTGGTAGTTTCCCACCAAGCTCTTGCAGGTCCAGCGAGATAGTGGGTTGCATACAGCACTTTCTCATTTTCTCCACAGCAGCAACTTCCAGATTGTTGTCGATGGTGCGAAGCCAATCATCGGCTTCCAGTGGGTGAAGTCCCTTGGATAGGTGGGTGGGTTGGTCTTCTGGAAATCGCCTAAGGTGGATCGCTGGTTTCCATCGCCATTGCCATTACCACCATTGTTGTTGTTGTTGTTATTGTTGTTGTTTTGTTGAGATGGGCGGCAGCGATTGCTGCAGGGCAGCGAGATGAGCTTGGCGCTCCTCCGGGCATTTTCACGTTCCTCCATGATAAGCGCGAGAAGTTGGGCGGGGGTTGGGTCCGGTGGTGGTGGTGCTGATCCTCCTCCGCTTGTGCGACGGGCGGCATCCTGAAGCACACCGGGTATAAGAGGCAAGGCAAAAAGTTCGACTAAGGGAAAAGACGATTTCGCAAGTGGTTGATTAATTTAAGGATTATATGAAAATATTTACACAGATCAAACAAGACAAACATACTTATATATTACCAACATCACATCAAGGAGTTCACAACAACATCAAGCTTACAACATCAAGCTTACAACATACCTACATCTAGATACATCACTGGTTTCCAAAAGAACCACTACTTCGACTCGACTAGCGATAGGGGGTCAACCTAATCCTGCGGTAGTGATCAAGTCACTCGCCTACTGAGGTGGAACCTCAGCTCTAACGTCAGCATCTGACTGGTAGGTGGCTCCTCGGGATCCTCCTCCTCGTCCTCGAGAACTGCCTCGAGTGGCTCCTCCTCCTCGTCAACTAACTCCTCCTCATCATCCTCCTGATCATAATCCATCTCCTCCACGAAGTCATCATCGTCACTGAGGAAAGCGTTGTTCTCCTTGCGGAGATCCTCGCCCTCCTCCTCCATCTCGTCAGTATGGTGCTCTAGATCCTCGATCAGCTCTCCTGCTCCGCCACCTTCTTGCGGAGCTTCACGATGGTCCTCCTCAGCTGGGCCCTCTTCTGAGAAGAGCGACCTTCTCCTCCAGCAGCTTCTCCTCGTTCTCGCGAATCTCAACAAGCGAGATGCGATCAAAGTGAAGCTGAACTCTAGTGCGCATCAGATCATCCTGGGTGTACTGAAGTAAGAGCTCCATGTCCATGATGTAGCTCCCAAACATCGGGTGGCAAAGGGTAGGAGTAGGGTGTCCGTCGCTGTTGCGCCTCCCGTAGAACCGGAAACGTGAGTTCGCCAACTCCGCCTTGTGCTCCTCACAAAGTCGGGCAGCAACCTCTGTGTGGCAGTACAGAGACCGTCAACCCAGGTAGAAGCCTTGGTGGTGAAGATGATCGTCCTGGAACTGGGAGACTTGATGTTCCTGCGAACGACGACTCGATGAGCCAACTCAGTCTCCCGACTCCGTGAACGTCAACTGAGCTCCTTTGAACTCTGGAGCGGGGCGACCTAACAGCTTGCTCAACTCGAACAAGTCTCTCGAACGTCAGCTTGCTGTCCTTCTCAAGCTGAACGAACTCGGTCCAATGGAGTGCCATCTACAATTTTTAAGCAAATTTTAAGTTAGTGAGTGACAAGTGTATCAAAATTTTAAATGTAGTGAGGCAACAAGTGAGTCAAATTTTAAGCTTAATGAGAAGTGTGCAAAATTTTAAGGATACAAGGAAAATGTAATATTTAATGAGAGTAAAATTTTGCATAAGTAAGAGGATTGGAGATAAGCAGTTTTCGAAAATACTTCACTCCTTTCTTTTAGAAATTAATCTTTTGTAACATTTGTAACGACCATGCTAACTAAGGTTTCCTAAAGTCAGGATGGCTCTGATACCAAGTCTGTGGGGACCCCGGACTAGCTGTCCGAAATACCCGATTATGCTTAACACAACGATCCCGTGATCAGTCTGTCGTTGCACATAATCCGAATTGGATACCAAAGTTTACATCCATTACAATACCGAATTAAAAGTCTTACATAAATGGTCATTTAGACCAAGTCTTACATAGGTGCCTTCATGGGCCAAACCAAAATATCAGCGGAAGCTACGGCGTAGTAGACATCATATCTAACGAAGACGACCCGACAGGCAGCTGACTTATGGAGATCCTTAGTTCGCGTAGAAGTCGCCATACTCCTGCTCGGCGTAGTGCTCCTCCTCGTAGTCTGGCTAGGACAATAGCCAGGGACGAAACCAATATGAGTACATTTGAATGTACTCGCAAACTACCCCAACATGAGTATGCACTAGTTTTATTTTTACAACTTTTATTTTTTAAAACATCTCTATATCTTTATTGAAAAAGGTAAGAAGAGTTTTATAACATTTTAAAGAAATCACCATTTATTGTTTCTCCAAAACTCCCCTTTTTCCGACCATAGCCATCATGGTCCACTTCCTCCAACAACCTCATACCGATCCATTGTATAGGTGTAGGAACATTCTCCACTTCATTTTTTTTTAAAACTCAAAGTCTTTAAAAACTTGCACATGGTCTTAGGACAGCCTCCCAACTGTCCATATCCGAGGACTCGGCTATTCGAATAGTTTTACACTCTGCAGAGTTAGCACGCTTTTCCCACATCCATCCGGCAACTCATCGTGTCTGCCACGTCTCGCCATACAAGGTGTATGCGAAGTAAGCCACCGACCATAGCCTGTCCTTTGCTCATGCTAGTATAGGATCCTGCCCATATGACACTTCCATCAACACTTAACCCAGCCCGTCGGAATCTAAGTGTGAGGACTCATAGGTTTTGCCCGGCGGTTTATGTGGAACCTTCAATCCTCCTCCTTATCTTTCCATAGAGTTTGAGCGAGGACCCGGGTCAGGGGTAGATCACATACTATCCCTCATGCATAACGGAGTCATCTCCGTCGATGAGGTATCCATACTAATATGAGCAAATTATATGACTAAGCCTTTTCCCATATGTGGTAAATGTGGTCGCACAGGGGTGATTGGTCGTCATAGTACTAGGACACACTGTGCATTTTTCATAAACATCTCCATTCTCCACTTCTCCATTTCAACACCGACATCTCGGTATTCCATAACCACACAAGTATTTTCAAAGGAGTTTTGAATAAACAATATTTATTTTTCCCATCCTATAATTTGATATAACTATCTTATATTTCTACATAGGTGGCAAAATAATTTCCATATATTTTGAAAAGGGTTTTATAAATCTTTGCCTTAAGAGTAAACATGTTATTAAAGTAGATGCATATATTTTGGTGCAAGCTCAGAGAGTAGCTTGCCTTGCTCGGCAAAGTGACCTTGGTCTTGATCTTCAGATTCAACAAACTCTCCTTCCTCGATAAATCCGACAGCGTTCTCGTCTAATTAATAAACAAACAAATACAAACAATCACTAAACTACCAAGCAATCATCACAACATAACAATCATAACATCACAAATAGCTACTGCACACATCAAACAATACAATTTGGTTTCAAAATAATTGAATTAAACATTATTTAATTATGTCTAAATTATGGCAGAAACTTGTTGAACATGTTTAATTCCACAACTTGAGTTCTGTTGGTCACAAAAATACAAACTAAATTTTATAGAAAGCTACTGATGTGTAGAAGACAACCCAATTTGATTTGGATTAATTGGAGTTACCAAACTCCCTCATAATTGTTTTAATCCAGAGAGTTATTAATCAAGTTTTTGCTACAACTCAAGTTAATTTTGTTAAAATTAAATCCTTTTAGGGTAACTAAACATGACTAATGTGATCTAACAAAATTGTCCTAAATCATTTGGGTTAACCATTAAACATATTTAATTGTTTTAGTGCAGAAGGGTTTTAACTTCAACTTTATACTAAACAATTACTACTGCACAAATAATTCTACCAAAATTAGGGAAGCTAATAATGGCAGTACTAAGCTAAGAAAATTGGTTTGGAATTATTTGGCTTAACAGAGTATCATAAATAAACAAGTTTAAATTTTAAACCTTCTGTAGTATTTTTAATAATACAATTTTACTATTTATCTAAATGAAATGAGACCACTTGGGTTGGTTAAAAAATTTCATAAGCTTTCCAGAACATTTGGATTTGATTTATTTGGATCTATAAATCTCGAGATATTGACTTTCTAAGTTGATGCCAGTACTGAAATTCCAGAGGAGATTTAAATTCGAATTTATTTGTTCTCTGGATAATGTTGAAAATCATGACAGGTGGGGCCCTTCTGTCAGTGACTCAGTGCACGCGGGAAAATTATTAAATCGCTGATGGGTGGGGCCATCCCGTCAGCGTCTATCAAACGCGAAGGGGTACGCTGCCGTTGGATCTAGATCCAACGACCCACGTTCGAGTCCATCGGCGACGACCATTTCTGGGTGGCGCCATGGCCCCGGCGACGGCGAGGTGCACGGATCCCTCACCTGGGGGCTCTGGAGGACGCTCGTGGTGCGAGTTGTACTTGCTGGGGAGGGCTGGTTAGTCGGCGGCGAGGTGGCAGCACTTCCACGGGCGCGGCAGCAACTCCGGCGAAGCTCCGGGGCGCGTCTGTGCACGAAAAAGAGGGGAAATGGCTCGGGTGAGTGCGGTGTCCAGGAGGAAGAGAGTACGGGCCAGAGGGGAGAGAATGGGGGAGTGTGGCGCCGCGGCCATGTCCGACCTCGACGGCGACAGTGGCGGCAGCGTGCACGCCCTCCTGGCGGTGCACGGGCGAACTGAGAGTGGAGAGGGAGAGTGTGGGGTGGTGTGGTGCTTCCAGAGGGGTCGGGGGGGTTTGTAGCGCGGAGGCCGGTCCATGGTGGTCGCGGTGCACGGCGGCGTCCATGGCGCACGGGAGAGGATCCTCCTCTCGATTGCGCTGCGATGCGTGCAGGGATCTCGTTGCAGAGACGTCTGGGGGGTCCGGGCGAGAGCTAGGAGCAATGGGGTAGAGTATCGCGTGCTGGGGAGCTGTGAGGGGGCCGAATTTGGCCGGCGCCGTCGGACGGTCCACGACGGAGAAAATGGGAACAGGGCAACATCGGGGAGAGGGAGAGTGCTCGAGTGCTCCTCTGCGGCGCAGAGGCTGCAGAGGCACGGTGCGTGGGCGGACGCGAGCTGGGGGGCCTGGGAACGGTGAGGAGCGCGGTATCCAGCGTCGACACGGCGACGCGACCGTGCTAGAGGTAGGGATGACTGCACTTTTGCAGAAAACCCCTGCCTCCTCTTTTCTGTTTTTCTTTTATTTCTTTTTCAAACCAGTAGCTTTTCTGGGATTTATTTGGGGTACTTAATGATAAGGATCAAGGGGATGATCCTCTGATTTTGTCCCAATCTTTCACAGCGAGTAACCCGGATAGAAATCTCCCAATAACGATCAATGAACGTCACCTGAAGACGAGGAACGAATCCAGCAAGCAACGTGATGAAGATCACCACGCCTCTAACCACAGCACGATAACACTTGATGAACACAAGCACCCTCGCAGCAATCTTTATTGATAACACGGCATCGCCGTCCCCGGAGGGATGCTTCACCAACGAGCTCAAAGTCTATGGACTGTTTTTAATCTAAACTCAAGCTAACCCTAAAACGATGCCTAGCAGCTCCTTATATGAGGGGGGTACTGTAGCGGCGTACTGTAGCGTAACACTGTAGCTACAGTACGGGCCTGGTTGGGTTGGACAGGCCCAAACCCAACTAACATAATTATAAAAACTAATTATTAAAAATAACAACGACACAAATATCCTAGTTTGGTGGAGTCCTAAAATTAGGCTTCACCTCCTCCTTCATGCCCATATCATCCTCCCCCCTTCAAAAAGCGTTGTCCCCAACGCGTGAGGGTCTGCTCGAAAGGGTGGCGTGATGTCAACAAAATCAGCACGCGTCTTCTCCATCTTCAAGTCTTGCTTGCCTTCCACACCACATCCTCCCTCGCGGCCTGCTTGACTTGACACAGCACTTGATGCCTCCTTTCTTCGCCACATGAGCTTGGACTTCGGCGCCACCACCTTCTTCTTCTCAACACTTGATGGAGCTCTTTGCTGCTGAACATGAACCTTCTTTGCACGACCCTGCAAAGTAGTAGTGCCTGGGCCACACAACTGACGAACACGTCCATCCTTGCCTTTATGCACACGTAGCGCTGCTCCAACAAAACATCTCCGAGGTGTTCTCACAAAACTGTGGCTGACGATCCGCGGCACCATATGCACCGGAACACGATCAGCACCACCGTCATCGGTCTGAACACCCATGTCAACACGAACTGGAACACATGCTGCAATATCCTTCCTCTCATCAATAAGAGGCTTGCCTTCAACCGGCTTGTCACCAACAAGAACAACTGGCTCGTCATCTACATGCACGGCTGAATCAGTTTCAGTATCAACGCTCCTTGCATCATGCTCCTCTTGCTGCAATTTAACTAGGCTTGGATTTGGCTTAGCTTTATGCAACTTCTCCTTGCGAACCACCAGCACCACATCGGACTTGATTTGATCATCTCTCATAGGCTTCAAAATCCGCTGCTTACCATCATGCACAAAAGAATATGTATTTGCTCTGCCAGCATGTAAAGCATTATGATCATACTGCCATGGACGACCAAGTAACAGCCCACACACCTCCAATGGCAACACATCACATTCGACCTCATCAACATATTCACCAACTGTAAATGGCACACGCACCTTGTGAGTAATCTTCATCATACCACAGCTATTCACCCACTCAACATGCCTCGGCTCTGGAATACGCCATGTGGATAAACCCAAAGCTTCCACAACCGCCTTGCTAATGCCATTACAGTAGCTACCACTGTCAATCATCAACTTGCATGCTTTGCCTTTGATCATGCACTGCGCCTGAAATAAATTCCAACGCTGGCCTCTATCCGCTGTCATACAAGTATCATCATGTACTCTCTTGAGTTGCATATTCAGCCCACTCAATGGTACAACCTCCTCAGGGATAACCACCTTGTCCAGCTCCGTGGACCTCTCCAAAAATCTAGAACGCAGAAATTGTTTGAATTCTTCCCAACTAGATGTTCCACCTGCAACGCCTTTCGCAGATCGCTCGTCACTCCACCAACTAGCCACTTGCTCATCCACACGCCTACGTGCAAGAACATATTCATTATGACCACCAAACGTGCGGTCGAGTGTACGGCATCTCTCGAAACCACGGTCCATGTCTTTCTCCCAAGACTGATACTCCGTGCGTGTCGCGGAACTCTCCAACCTCCATTTTATGTTTGCGGAAGCAAGTGCCAAACCGATGACAACAGTAGTGTAGTCATGGTACACGTCGTCAGATTTGTCCTTCACACGATCAGACCTTGACGAAACCATTTTCTGAATGTCTTCCTCGCGATATTGTAGCTGCTACAGTAATTTCGTGGTTTCCTTTTTTTTACCAATCCGATCAGAACTCAGCTGAAATCTCCAAACAAAATCTCACGGCCGGAACACTCTCGATTCAGCCCAACCAATCAGACCTGAGCCAACACGTAGCCAACTACTTTTTTTTTCACGTATACACACAGAATTGCTGCGCTCAGTCCGATCTGTACGTAACAAACCGTGTCAAAATATTTCCTCAGGTTCACCACCAATTTCGGATCTGAACCGAATCTATTTCCTTTCCTTTTCTGAACGGAAGTAATCCCACAAAATCCGGAACAAATAAATACGAGATAATCCCTTTCCTTTTCTGTTTCTGATCCGAAATTGCCTCTAGCTTTTTATTTCTGATCTGAAACAACGGAAGGAAAAATAGCCACGAAAATCTAGGAAAGTCCTTTCCCAATACGTGATCTCCTCGATCCTTTTCTGTATGAAGACAATCCGATCCTGCCTTTCCTATTGCTGATCCGATCTGGACTAGTACATACTCCAGATTTATTTATTTTTTTCTTCGCGGTACTGTAGCTACAGTAGATCGCGAATCTGCAGAACGTCCTCCTTCCTTTCTGGAATCCTCTAGCAGCCTCCACACAAATCGATCTAACCGGAAACCAATCTACACAAATGCAACAGCAATCTGCAGCCTCAATGCACGATCTCCTCCAAGCAAATCAATCTGCGCAAGAGCCTCCAATCAAACTCCTCCAGTCAATCGATCTAGATGAGATCGATCAACAAACCTCACTGTGAGCAACCCAGAAATCTGATACCACATGATAAGGATCAAGGGGATGATCCTCTGATTTTGTCCCAATCTTTCACAGCGAGTAACCCGGATAGAAATCTCCCAATAACGATCAATGAACGTCACCTGAAGACGAGGAACGAATCCAGCAAGCAAACGTGATGAAGATCACCACGCCTCTAACCACAGCACGATAACACTTGATGAACACAAGCACCCTCGCAGCAATCTTTATTGATAACACGGCATCGCCGTCCCCGGAGGGATGCTTCACCAACGAGCTTAAAGTCTATGGACTGTTTTTAATCTAAACTCAAGCTAACCCTAAAACGATGCCTAGCAGCTCCTTATATGAGGGGGGTACTGTAGCGGCGTACTGTAGCGTAACACTGTAGCTACAGTACGGGCCTGGTTGGGTTGGACAGGCCCAAACCCAACTCACATAATTATAAAAACTAATTATTAAAAATAACAACGACACAAATATCCTAGTTTGGTGGAGTCCTAAAATTAGGCTTCACCTCCTCCTTCATGCCCATATCATTAACTTTTTAGAAAAATTTGCAAATATTTGTGAGGCTTCCCCATAACATGTAGATGCTCCACAAAATTTGGCATTTCAAAATAAAATGTTTTGAATCATTTTTGTTCATAGGGTTTTAATTATGGCATTTTGGTTTATTTCAAATTGATTTTTACTTTAGAATTTTAAAACTAGTTCAAAATATTATTTGAGAGGGATAAGTGGCAAGAATAAAATGGGAGTGTTTATATTACCACCCCACTGACTTTTGTTTGAAACAATTTGAGTTTCTCACTTGGAGAATTGGTGTGACACACTTGTCACTTTTATTTCTCTTGTTTCAACTTTTGCTTTTGTATTCAAAGTTTTTAATTCAAGCCAACAACATCACAAGTAACAAGAAATAATTATCACAAGCAACAATTTACAATCAACACCTAATAATCAACAAAAGTTTTTGTTGGCTCTCATTTTTGGAATAGTAATACTGATTAATAATTTTGGGATGTTAAAGTGGCGATACCTAACGGTGATAGCGTTGATGGGGCGACAATCCATGCAAAGGCGAAGAGTGTTATCGTGCTTGGGTACCAAGATGACGGGCACGACACACGGACTCAAGCTCTCGCGGATGTGTCCCATGGCAAGAAGTTCTTGTATTTGGCGGTCGATCTCCTTTGTCTCCTCGGGGTTGGTCGGTAAAGAGCGCGGTTTGGTAGCGGTGCGTCGGGAACAAGGTCGATGCGGTGCTCGATTCCGCGTAGAGGAGGTAGTCCCGGTGGCACATCTTGAGGGAAAACATCTTCAAAGTCCTTCAAAAGAGACAACAAAGAAGGAGGAAGGTTTGTGAAAGTGTTAGTCATAGAAACTTCACCCTTGCATATGAGCACATAGTGGAGGGTGGATGGGTTCTCTCTCAACTCCCTTATCACTCTTTTGGTGGCACATAGTGTAAGTTTTGTGGAAACTCTCTTTGAAGTGTCACACTCATTTGGCTTGTGGCTCTCACTCACTTTATGGTGGGTCTCTCGCTCACCACTCATCTCACTTGACGAATGATCTTGTTGTACCCTTGCAATAGTCTTGGCGTTGTCGGCGATGACTTGACTTGGTGTTATGGGACGAAGGACGAAGGTCTTGTCGTTGTTCTTGAAGCTATAGTAATTAGTCCTTCCATCATGCATAGCACCCTTGTCAAATTGCCATGGACGCCCAAGGAGTAAGTGACAAACGTTCATAGGCACAACATCACAATCAACCGTATCTTCATAAGCTCCAATCTTGAAGGACACTTGCACCATGTGTTGAATCTTGACGGCTCCGGTATCACTCAACCATTGCACATGGTAAGGATGTGGGTGCTTCTTGAACTGCAAGTTGAGCTTATCACAAAGTTCTTTGCTCGCTAAGTTGTGGCAACTTCCACCGTCTATGGTGACCTTGATGGACTTTCCATTGATTCCCGCTCTAGTTTGAAACAAGTTGCATCTTTGGTCTTCTTCTACTTGAACATTGGTGGTTAGAGCTCTTGCCACAACCAAGGAAGGATTGTTGTCGCCATCACAATAGATCTCACTTTCTCTTCTTGAGGACTTTGCATTGTGGCGACCTTGTTCAAAGCATTGTACTCATCTTCACTCATAGATTCATACTCTCCCATGTCATTGATGATCATGACCTTCTTGTTGGTGCACTCAAAAGATTTGTGCCCTTGTCCGCCGCACTTGTAGCATTGCAACAGTCTTGTGCCGAACAAAGAACCTTGAGGCGCCTTGGTATTGGGAGGTACTTTCTTGAAAGGTTGAGGCGCTTGAGATGTCGATGTAGAGACTCTTGGATGACCTCGAGTGTTCGCTTGAGGAAGAGCTTGTGAAGGTGTAGGAGTTGACGAAGAAGGCTTGTTGGCGTAGAATGCCTTAGACTTGAGGTATTTGAGCTCTTCAAGCACATGGCCCTCGGCCTTGGAAGCTTGATGTACTAGCTCAACCAAAGAGGCATATGGTTGGAACTCCACGATCTTCTTGATTGGATAGTTGAGGCCATTCATGAAACGAGCCATGGATTGCTCTTCGTACTCGTTGACATTGGCTCTCATCATGGAGATTTCCATCTCCTTGTAGTACTCGTCAACCGACTTCAAACATTGCTTCAACTCTTGCAACTTCTTGTATAAGTCTCTAGTGTAATGGCTTGGCACGAAGCGCTTATACATTGTTTCTTTCATTTCAACCCAAGTGTCGATTGGTTGTTGGTGGTTAGCGACACGTGCATCTTGTAGTTGTTCCCACCACAAGAGGGCATATTCTTCAAACTCCATCGAGGCTAGGGCAACCTTCTTGTTGTCGGAGAAGCGTTGCACGCGGAAGATCTTGTCAACCTTGAGTAACCATGAGAAATAAGCTTCCGGATCACTTGTGCCGTAGAACTTGGGTATGTCAAAGCGGACGTTGGTCAAGTCATCATAGTCGTCACGATGGCCACCACGTGGGAATGCACGTCCATGTCTCCTTCGATTGAGTCCATCACCATTGGGTTGGCCTGACTCGCTATCACTTGACTCGGAACGGTGGTGTTGTGGACGATCATGTGGAAGTTCTTGACGAGGAGGAGGATCATGTTGAGGAGGTAGCTCTTGTTGAGGAACGGGTTGTTCGTTATTGTTCGCATTGACATGATTTTGATGACGTGGCCTTGGAGGATGACGGGGGTGACGTCCTTGTTGACCAAAGTCATTCGCACCCGGAACGCCATTGTCATTAACCAATGGGTCATGACAATCACGTTGTTGCGGTGGTGGTGATGGTATGCGCTCGCAAGGGTCAACATTTGGGCGAGGTTGTTCTTGATGCGCGTTAGCATTGTTCGCGTGAAGATCATGTGGTTGTTCAACATTAGGAGGAGGTCGTTCATGGGCATCGCGCCTTGGATCATCTTGACGTTCTTGTCGAGGTTCATGACGTCCATGACGTGCTTGTGTCGACCTTGAGGTGCTTCTTATACGGCTTGAGCGTGAAGAAGCTCGTTGTCGCACAAGGTTGTTGAGAGCTTGGTCAACCGCTCCATATTTGTTTCTTGAGCATGCATGCGGTCGTTGAAGTTGTTCTCTTGAGCTTGAAGGCGGCGCTCATAGCGTCCTAGGTTATCACGAAGAAAGTGTCGCATACCAACAAGCTCCGTTTATGTGACATAGCCATGATCACCGCGAACTCCACCTTGGATTTCATCGTCCAAGCTTGAGCTTCCATTTGTACTTCCCCTAAACATTTTCTCAAGATGAAGTAAGATATGTGGTAAGGAAAACCAAGATTAACTATATCCCAAGTATAATGTGGCTTGAGAGGAGAAAATCCGGTTCTAACACCCACGCACACACTTATGAGGATAGGAAGGTATGAAGTGACAACGGAAATCAAGCAAACTCGGCGAAAAGCATATTGTCAAAGGTAGAGAAAAGTCCACAATGATGAAATTACCAAAGAAACTCCAACCACAAAGTATCAAGAAACACACACAAAAGCGAATGATGGGGTTGGGCGACCAAAGGGCGAGCACTCGAAGATAGACAACCTAACGAAGACTACGTGCTCAAATGTCACCCAACACAAGAGGGACGCTAGCTCAATTGCTTTTTGATGGGCAACGGATTTGCACAAGAGTTACACACTCACTCACTTTGTGGTTCAAGCTTTGTCGCAACCTACAAGAGATGAAACTTGGCACCACTTGATTCTTTTTTTTGACGATGATTCCTTCAACTTTTGCTAGTGCCAAGCTCTCTAACGATACACACTCGCTAATACTTGAAGTGAAAACACTCAACACGTGCAATGCCTCGCAATATCGCCGAGCTAGTCCGATAGGTCAAGTTACGCGAAAGGAAGAAGGGTTCACAACGGATTGCCGATGACGGGGAAATGCCGAGTCCTTGGTGTCGTCTTTGCTTGGTGTTAAAGACGCGTTGCTGCGGAAGCTTGGATGTTGTAAACGTTGCACTCACCGGAAAAGGACTCAAACAACAACGGAAAATTGCCAAAACGAACCGAGGAATCAAAAGGAAGAAAAAAATAGCTTTTCCTGTCAAACCGGACCTGGGGCCGGTTTTGGCCGGTTGTACGACCGGTCGTGACTGGTCCGGTCTGTGGCCCGGTTTAGGCCGGCCTGGATGCCGGATCTGCTTGAACTCAAAAATCCGCGAATTTTTGGGGGAAAAGTGACGCGAAAATCCTTGATTTCGTGGGAAATTGGCAAGATTAAGGCTAGGAACGCAAACAAAGGTGGAGGGGGTCCTAAAGCAATAGATCCATGGATCAAAACTACCAAAAACTCATCAAATCGACCAAATCGCTTGAATCCCAAAATGATATTTTTGGTGGAAATTTTCAAATTTCTCTAAAACGAAGAAAAATTTGGTGGATTTTGGTGGAAACACAAATCAAATCCGTGTCAACCTAGAGCTCTGATACCATATGATGTAGGTTGGTCCCAATTTTCACGGATTTGAGCGGAGGGAACGATGAACACGAACAACACGTGATGAACGAAGAACACAAAAGAGGGGAAACTCTCAAAACAAGGGTAAATAGCAAGTAGCAACCCGGCAAGACACAATTGGTAACAAATCCCCGAGGGTAGCCCCCAATTCTCTCTCCCAAGCACACCTTACTTGATGCGGGGTGCCGATCTTCAAGGAGGATCTGCTTGAGGAACGAAACAACGCCACCTGAAGGGTACGAAGGATACCCTCGATCCCAGCCAACAACGTTGCCGGGTAAAGGATAAGTAGTGCAACCTGACAAAACCGAAGCTAACTATTGCAATGCAACAACCAGCAACAAGTATTCGCCCAACCACACTCTCAGTTTCCAATCCACACAACCACGCACAAAGTTGGAAGCACGAACTGGTCGCCGCCTCAACGGCTGCTGATGTAAATCACAAAGTGAGTTTACCCTCTCACAAGGCAAGTTTACAAGAGCTAAGGAGGAAGTGAACTCTCAAACAATATTCTGGTTGCACTTAGCTAACCTATGCTGAAAACAAATTGCCAAAGAGTTGTGCTTGAAGTGGGGAAAGGGGTACTTATACTAGGAACAACCCTCCTAGCTTAGGTGTGAAGCCAGCACGAAAATGAGGCTCAAATTCGTGGTAACTTGGTTGGTTGGGGAGCAGAAGTGTGGAGCCTCGCGCAGCAATAAATGTCTTGACAGCTTTGCATTGGAAATCACATATCTTTTGACTTGGGTCTTCAAATGATGCACGGTTTGTTTTGCTGGAAAGTAGACTTGATTTCCTGTCCAATGTGACCCTCCAAACATGTTACACACGTCCATGTTCATGTGTCATGGTCCAGCAAGATCAGCGATGAAATCTGGAGCTGCGCTTGCGATGTTTGTTGACTGGAACAACTTGCTGGATTCCATGGTGTAATCCAACTCCTTCTCGTCCCACTGGACCCATGGGGTGTAAGGTGAGGTCCTCAAGCAATGCACGCCGTTGATGAAGTCTTGTTCGTTGCACTTTTCTCCATAGGCTTGAATTATCTCCATAGGTAGAAACCTGAGTAAAAGCAACACACAAGATTAGGCAGTATATAGTTCTCATTCATATCAATATTAGAATCAGCTAGGAGCGCATTCACCTCTTGTTGTATATGTTTAGCACGGCTCCTTGTCATGGGACCCAAGTATGTCTTCTTTGTAGAGGTTTCACCTTGTATTTTTGTAGCTTCATCTTGTGGACATGATGATGGATGAGATGAACCAGGGATGTCCTCATCATCCTCCCCCTCTTCAAAAGGAGTCGTCCTCGACTCTTGATCTTCTTGATTAATGCATGGAGACAAATCTGCTACGTTGAATGTTGGACTAACAGAATAGTCTTCAGGGAGGTCGATCTTGTAAGCATTATCATTTATCTTTGCCAACACTTTGAACGGTCCATCTCCACGAGGCAGGAGCTTGGATTTGCGTCGTTCAGGGAATCGATCTTTGCGCAAATGTATCCAAACCAGATCACCGGGCTCAAAAGTCACCTTCTTGCGGTTCTTGTTTGCCTTAGCGGCATAATACTTGGATTTCTTCTCAATCTCTTCTCTTGTCTTCTCATGAATTTTCTTCACATATGCAGCACGCTTGGAAGCATCCATGTTAATTCTCTCTTGTAAGGGAAGTGGCAGCAAGTCAATTGGGGCAAGTGGTTTGAATCCATAGACCACTTCAAATGGACACATGCTTGTGGTCGAGTGAACAGCTCTGTTGTAAGCGAACTCCACATGCGGCAAACACTCTTCCCACTCCTTTAAGTTCTTCTTGATCATTGTCCGTAGCAAAGCTGAAAGTGTACGGTTCACCACCTCTGTTTGGCCATCAGTTTGTGGGTGGCATGTTGTTGAAAACAGCAGCTTGGTTCCGAGCTTTGCCCACAATGTCTTCCAAAAATAGCTCATGAACTTCACATCACGATCTGATACGATGGTCCTCGGCATTCCGTGCAAACGCACAACTTCCCTGAAAAACAAATCAGCAACATGTGAAGCATCGTCGTTCTTGTGGCATGGAATGAAGTGTGCCATCTTTGAGAACCTATCTACAACAACAAAAACAGAATCCCTCCCCCTCTTTGTTCTAGGCAATCCCAAAACAAAATCCATGCTAATATCTTCCCATGGAGCATGCGGAACAGGTAGGGGAGTATATAAACCATAGGGGTTCAGTTTAGACTTAGCTTTGTGACATGTGACGCATCGCTGCACAAATTTCTCAACGTCCTTCCTCATCTTTGGCCAATAGAAGTGATCAGCCAGCAGCTCATATGTCTTCTCACGTCCAAAATGTCCCATTAATCCACCTGCATGTGATTCCTGCAACAACAAAGGCCGAACCGACGAATCTGGAACACACAATTTGTTAGCCCTGAAAAGAAAACCATCATGCACATGGTATTTTTCCCATCCTTTTCCATCTTTGCATTTTTCATATGGCTCCATAAAGACATGATCAGTACTATACAATTCTTTTAAACTCTCAAGTCCTGGTACTTTTACTTCCAATTGATTCAATAGAACATGTCTACGAGACAAAGCATCAGCTACCATATTTTCTTTGCCTTTCTTGTACTTTACAACATATGGGAAAGTTTCAATGAATTCTACCCATTTAGCATGTCTTCTATTCAATTTAGCTTGTCCTTTCAAATGTTTCAAAGCCTCATGATCAGAATGTACAACAAATTCCTTAGGCCATAAATAGTGCTGCCATGTTTCAAGCGCTCTAACCAAAGCATATAATTCTTTATCATACACAGAATAATTCAGTTGTGCACCACTTAGCTTTTCACTAAAATATGCAATTGGTTTACGTTCCTGCATTAAGACACCTCCAATGCCTATTCCACTAGCATCACATTCGATTTCAAAAGTTTTAGTGAAATCAGGCAAAACCAGCAAAGGTGCTTCAGTTAATTGTCTCTTAAGTTCAACGAAAGCTTCTTCTTGTGGCGCACCCCATTTAAAAGCAACTCCTTTTTTTGTCAATTCATGCAAAGCTGCAGCAATGCTACTAAAATCTTTCACAAATCTCCTATAGAAACCAGCAAGGCCAAGAAAACTTCTCACCTGGCTTATATTGATAGGAGTTGGCCAATTCTTAATTGCTTCCACCTTAGAGTCATCAACTTCAATTCCCTGTCCTGAAACAACATAGCCAAGAAAAACAACCTTGTTTGTGCAAAACGAGCACTTCTCAATATTAGCATATAGTTTTTCTGCTCTTAGCACATCCAAAACTTGTTTGATATGTTCTATATGTTCGTCTATGGATTTGCTGTAGATTAGGATGTCATCAAAGTACACAACAACAAACTTTCCAATGTAAGCTCTCAAAACATGATTCATTAATCTCATGAAGGTACTGGGTGCATTGGTTAATCCAAAAGGCATGACTAACCACTCATACAAACCAAATTTTGTTTTGAAAGCTGTTTTCCATTCATCACCTTCTTTCATCCTAATCTGATGGTACCCACTTCTCAAATCAATTTTAGAGAACACAACAGAACCACTCAATTCATCTAGCATATCATCTAACCTAGGAATAGGATGACGATACCTAACAGTTATATTATTGATGGCCCTACAATCAACACACATGCGCCAAGTACCATCCTTCTTAGGCACTAAAATTACAGGTACAGCACAAGGACTTAAACTTTCACGCACATAGCCTTTTCCTAAAAGTTCTCGTACTTGCCTTTGTATCTCCTTTGTTTCTTCAGGATTGGCGCGGTAGGCAGGTCGATTGGGAAGTGATGCTCCTGGAATGAGGTCAATTTGATGTTCTATGCCACGCAATGGAGGTAGACCAGCGGGTATATCCTCCGGAAAGACATCTTTAAAATCCTGCAAGAGATCACGAACAGCTCTAGGAAGACAAGTTAAGTCATTAGCAAAAATCACGTCATCCTTGTACACGAGTACAACGACAACTTGATCTGGGTTTTGTCTCACATCTCTCATTTCTGATTTTGTGGCTAACATGACTAAGTTCTCTCCCTCTCTTTTATTTTTACCACTCATATTTGGCTTGTGGCACTCACTCGCTGTTTTGTGGATGTCTCTCGAATTCTTTTTTTCTCCCTCTTTCTCACTTACTATTTTTACTTCAGAAACTTTCTGTACATGCTCAGCCATGATTTGTTGTGGTGTCATTGGTCGAAGCACCAAATCTTTTCCTTTCCACTTGATGGTGTATTGGTTGGTTCTACCACAATGTTGAGCTGAAAGATCATATTGCCAAGGCCTTCCCAACAGCAAGTGACACACTTTCATAGGCACAACGTCACACTCAACGGTGTCAATATAGTCACCAATCTTGAATTGGACCTTCACCATATGTGTGATTTTCAGTTCACCACAATCACTCAGCCATTGGACATGATATGGGTGGGGATGCTGCAGCAGTTTCAGCCCAAGTTTCTCACACATTTCTATACTAGCAAGATTGTGGCAACTTCCACCATCAATAATAACCTTGCATACTTTGTCATGAACTCTCGCCCTTGTTTGGAACAAATTGTGTCGCTGTCCAATGTCATCTTCTTTAATCTGCACACTCAAAACTTTTGTGACAACAAGGGAGGTGCCTTCTTCAAAATCACAATATTTCTGCTCATTTCCTTGTGTAGCATCATCGTCCTCATCTTCTTCTATATCACTACAGGAATCATATTCTCCATTTTCCATGATCAACATAGCACGCTTGTTGGGGCATTCCTTCCTCATGTGGCCACGGCCACCACATGTAAAGCATTCAATTTGGCTGCTTTTCCCACTTGATCCCATTGAAGATGTGGTTGATGCAGCAGGTTTACTTCTCTCCTTTTGGGCTGATGTTTCACTTCCAATTGGGCCTGCACGCACATTGGACCGGCTACCACTTGCAGAATTTGCCATTATACCTTTTCCAACATTGAATTGTGGCACAAACTTACTCCCACTTGATGTAGCTCTAGCTGAAAATGGGATAGTTCTGCTTGGCCTTGAGTCTTCTTGCAATTGTCGTTCAGCCTTGGAAGCTAGATGCACCAACTCCACAACATTGCGATATGGCTGCAAATCAACAACTCGCTTCACATTTGAATTCAGCCCAAACAGAAACCTTGACATGGATTGCTCTTCATCTTCATGTATATTGGCTCTTATCATTGACTTCTCCATCTCCTTATGATACTCTTCAACAGACATTTTTCCTTGCCTCAAATTCTGGAGCTTGTCAAAGATGTCACGCTTATAATGCTTTGGGATGAATCTGGCCCTCATTTCTCTTTTCATTTCAGCCCATGTAGCAACAGCAGGTTCTCCCTCTTCTTCTCGCTGGTTTTGAACTTGCTCCCACCAGATTAGAGCATAGTCTTCAAATTCAAGAGATGCCATTGCTAATTTCTTCGCTTCAGAATAGTTGTGCATGCGAAAAATCTTGTCAACTTTTAATTCCCATGTGAGGTATGTTTCTGGATCAGATCCACCATCAAACTTAGGCATGGTAAATTTAAGTTTACCAAACCTCTCCTCCTCGTGCCGCACACGACCATAGTTGCCTTGGCGATGAAATCTGCCATTTCGTTGCTGCTCATAATTATCTTCCTCAAATTCTTCTTCGTATCTTCATCGTGTAAATTGGCCCTCCGGTGGCCGCCTCCACGACCAGCAGCACCTTCACCACGACCCGACCAGCAGCACCTTCGACCACGACCAGCAGCACCTTCATCACGACCACGACCAGCAGCACCACATTTCCACACCTGGGAGCTCCATGTACACTTGCATCTTCAGGACCTTGACGTAGCTCTCGCACAATATCAGCAACAAGATCAGCCCTCATTGCTTCAATATTTTGGGTGAGCTGCTCGTTCACATTGCCCATAAGTTGTTGCAAATCTTGTGACAACTTGTCTTGCTTCTCTTCAATTGGGTCAAGGCTGTTTCTGAACTCTCGACGGAGATGATCACGCAAGGCATTGAAGTGAAACCGTGTGATGGGCTCACTGAGATGCCCATTGCCTTCAACCTCGTACGGGTCTCCGTTACCTGCCATGATTAGTTGTGCAAAGCCCTATACTACAGCACGATATATGTGTGTAACATCTCGATCTCACCTTCACTTACCAACCGAAGCTCATGTAACTTCCAAGTGAGAGCAGAACATGTTCAACTGTGGTGCCGGTGGTTGGTACAAAGAGAGATAATTAAGCGAATACAAGTCTAGGGTTGCACATGCAGGGGCTGTTTTGTGGAGCTTTGGGTGGGGTATATATGTGGAAAACAACACACTAATCTGCAGTCTAGTTCTTGTTAAACCAAGTAATCATCCACACAAGATTCGAATGCCTTAGTTGCTGAATAGGATATAAGTGTAGAACAAGAACACACACCAATGAATCAGATTTGCTGCAGCAAGAATTTTTGGATGATACACACTTGACTAGTGTTTCAGCTCACACCACATAAACAAGGATTTCTCAAGATATAAGTGAAGATCAGTCCCAGATTTTCTCTTCTTTCTTTCTGTCCTTTTTTTCTCTTTTTTTTACAAACTTTTCAACAGGGGACTTTGATCTGAACACACACTTGGTGGAACTTCACGAATTTTATTTTGCAATGGAAGAACTCAACAACCAAAACAGGAGCTGAAACTTTGGCAGCAAACAACCACGAACAGATCTGATTTTTCTGGGTCGAGAACAAGGTTGTAATCAGATCTAACCAGGATGGATGGATAGCACACGAAGAGATCTTTCCAAAAAGCAAAAGAACACTAAAAACGGACTCCGAATGTGAAAGATAAACACGATTTGGTGGAGGATACAGATCTGAAATTTCTGACGAAAATGAACACAAAAGAACAGAATGGATGGGGAAACACTCAGCAACTAAAACAAAAGATCTAATGGACAAGAACCTGATAAAACTCACCAAAACAACAGATCTAAGGCTGCAAAAGGCTCTAGGTAAAGGGAAATATTTTTGTGGGGCTTTTTCTGGACTATAGGATTGAAAACAACTAAAACTAAACAAGGGATACAAGATCCTACCGTGTCAATCAAGGCCAAGATGATGCGGGGTGCCCGATCTTCACGAAGGATCTGCTTGATGAAGAATCAACGCCACCTGAAGGGTACGAAGGAAACCCTCGATCCCAGCCAACAACGTTGTCGGGTAATGGAGAAGTAGTGCAACCTGACAAAACCGAAGCTAACTATTGCAATGCAACAACCAGCAACAAGTATTCGCCCAACCACACTCTCAGTTTCCAATCCACACAACCACGCACGAAGTTGGAAGCACGAACTGGTCGCCGCCTCAACGGCTGCTGTTGTAAATCACAAAGTGAGTTTACCCTCTCACAAGGCAAGTTTACAAGAGCTAAGGAGGAAGTGAACTCTCAAACAATATTCTGGTTGCACTTAGCTAACCTATGCTGAAAACAAATTGCCAAAGAGTTGTGCTTGAAGTGGGGAAAGGGGTACTTATACTAGGAACAACCCTCCTAGCTTAGGTGTGAAGCCAGCACGAAAATGAGGCTCAAATTCGTGGTAACTTGGGTGGTTGGGGAGCAGAAGTCGCGCAGCAATAAATGTCTTGACAGCTTTGCATTGGAAATCACATATCTTTTGACTTGGGTCTTCAAATGATGCACGGTTTGTTTTGCTGGAAAGTAGACTTGATTTCCTGTCCAATGTGACCCTCCAAACATGTTACACACGTCCATGTTCATGTGTCATGGTCCAGCAAGATCAGCGATGAAATCTGGAGCTGCGCTTGCGATGTTTGTTGATGGAACAACTTGCTGGATTCCATGGTGTAATCATCCAACTCCTTCTCGTCCCACTGGACCCATGGGGTGTAAGGTGAGGTCCTCAAGCAATGCACGGCGTTGATGAAGTCTTGTTCGTTGCACTTTTCTCCATAGGCTTGAATTATCTCCATAGGTAGAAACCTGAGTAAAAGCAACACACAAGATTTAGGCAGTATATAGTTCTCATTCATATCAATATTAGAATCAGCTAGGAGCGCATTCACCTCTTGTTGTATATGTTTAGCACGGCTCCTTGTCATGGGACCCAAGTATGTCTTCTTTATAGAGGTTTCACCTTGTATTTTTGTAGCTTCATCTTGTGGACATGATGATGGATGAGATGAACCAGGGATGTCCTCATCATTACTCTTAGGATTGTTTGTCCAATTGGTCAATCCAACCAACCCAATCTAGCCATTCAAAGAGGGAAGATTAGCAAGTAATCGCAACTACAAGCAGAAGACTTGGTATCCACGCAGGGATCTTCTCCTCAAGAGGAGGCCTTGGTTCATCTCCACAAGGGGAGGCCTTGATTCATCTCCATAGGAGGAAAGAGACACTTTGAGAAGAAGGAGCAAGGCTCTACTTTAGTTCCCAAATCATAGTCTAACCCTAACCCTAGGCAGCAAAGGGGGTATATATAGTCTGGGTACAAAACGGGGAAAAGACACGTTGAAAAGTGGAGATGCGTGCGAGCTGGCGGGCGATCCGGCGTGGATTCGGTTTAAGCCGGACTGGAGGCCGGTTGCGTTGCGCCTTAGCAATCGCTACACCAACTTCTGAGGCTATTGATCTCGCCGGGGCTAGATCAACCTGATCCGAAGATCAATTCCTGCAAGCTATCGAAGAACTAGCAAGAATTATAGATTCAATCAAGATATTGCGGATAAAAGATGAAAGCTTTATAGATGGGATTCTGCAAGTGCGTAGTACAAGAGGTCTGAACCGACACTGTTGCCTATGGCGAAGAATAGCAATGGCTAAGTCTTAAACTAAACAAAATCCGAGAGTAAACGACGACCTAACGGAGGTATATATGGAGGGACAGAGGGGGATTCGGCCAGCCTTGGAAAAGCATGTCGAATTCCATCCTAAGTCGATTTCCTTCCACTTATACGGACTCTAATTGTTCACGTAATTATTCTGGATGAAATTACATGGGCCTGGCCCATAACTAAAAGGTGACGCAGCACCATATGAATATATGGACGAAATTATGAAGTGGAAAACTCTATATTTCGTCCAAGTCTTCTCCTCTTATTATGGTGGCTTCAATGTTCTGAATTCTCCAGTTGTGGCGTCATCTTCAATCCTCCCACGCTTGCTGCCATCCTCTCCATGCGTGATCCGGCTCCATTGTTTGTCCCTCTCATCCATGCTAGGGCCATCATTCCTAAGTGTGACAAACACATCCGATTTAGGCAGCATCATATGTTCATGTATGTGAGGATTGATTCCAAGAAACGAAAGTACCTGATAATTAAGTTGCCGTGCACGAGCTTGTGTGAGAGGTCCTTGTATTGTGGTTGTAGGTGCAACGGTTGTATCAACATGTGGGATGTCCTCATCAGGGGTGCACGTGGGTCGGATGACGTAAGGAGGGTCCGTATACTCTAGATGTGATATGGGCACGACGGAGGAGGTGCAGCCCAATTTCAGGACTCCACCAAGCTAGGCATGTCAATTGTAATTTATCGGAATATCCGATTCACCCATGACTCGGATATTCCGGTTTAAGTAATGGAGTACGCACGGAGGTACTGGAGTCAATCGGATTATCCGATTGACCCGTGACTCGGAATATCCGAGTTGCGTATTATTTTTAATAAGTGTCGTTTTGGGCCTGTCCAAACGAACCAGCTAGGCCCATTAGTGGGGCGCCCCAGCCTCCATATAAGGAGGTGGCCGAGTTAGGGTTTAGGGAGTTCAATTCATTAGACAAAAACACTACTAGTTTTGTGCTCCATTGGTGAAGCATCCCTCCGGGACGGCGATGCCGTTTATCGAATAAAGATTGCTGCGAGGGTGCTTGTGTTCATCAAGTGTTATCGTGCTCAGGTTAGAGGCGTGGTGATCTTCATCACGTTGCTTGCTGGATTCATTCCTCGTCTTCAGGTGACGTTCATCGATCGTTATTGGGAGATTTCTATCTGGGTTACTCGCTGTGAAAGATCAGGACAACAATCATAGGATCATCCGCTGTGATCTTTATCAAGATGGCTAGGAGGTGTCCATGGGGTTCCAGATGGCTAGGATTGTCACACGTGCTTTAAGATGACCTAAAAATGCTACTGATAGTCCTAGATGGCTGGGAGGGGTGCACGTGGGTCAGATGACGTAAGGAGGGTCCGTATACTCTTAGATGGCTAGGAGGGGTCCACGGGGGTCCAGATGGCTAGGATTTTCTCACGTGCTTTAGGATCACATAAAAGTGCTACTGATACTCCTAGATGGCTGGGAGGGGTGCACGTGGGTCAGATGACGTAAGGAGGGTCCGTATACTCCTAGATGGCTAGAAGGGGTCCACGGGGGTCCAGATGGCTAGAATTGTCGCACATGCATTAGGATGACCTAAAAGTGCTACTGATACTCCTAAATTGCAGGGAGGGGTGCACGTGGGTCAGATGGTGTAAGGAGGGTCCGTATACTCCTAGATGGCTAGGAGGGGTCCACGGGGTCCAGATGGCTAGGATTGTCGCACGTGCTTTAGGATGGCCTAAAAGTGCTACTGATACTCCTAGATGGCTGGGAGGGTGCACGTGGGTCAGATGACGTAAGGAGGGTCCGTATACTCCTGGACGGCTAGGAGGGGTCCACGGGGGTCCAGATGGCTAGGATTGTCGCACGTGCTTTAGGATGACCTAAAATTGCTACTGATACTCCTAGATGGCTGGGAGGGGTGCACGTGGGTCAGATGACGTAAGAAGAGTCAGTATACTCTCGATGGCTAGGAGGGGTCCATGGGGGTCTAGATGGCTAGGATTATCACACGTGCTTTAAGATGACCTAAAAGTGCTACTGATAGTACTAGATGGCTGGGAGGGGTGCACGTGGGTCGGATGACGTAAGGAGGGTCTGTATACTCTTAGATGGCTAGGAGGGGTCCACGGGGGTCTAGATGGCTATGATTGTCTCACGTGCTTTAGGATGACGTAAAAGTTCTACTGATACTCCTAGATGGCTAGGAGGGGTGCACGTGGGTCAGATTACGTAAGGAGGGTCTGTATACTCTTGTATGGCTAGGACAGGTCCACGGGGGTCCAGATGGCTAGAATTGTCGCACGTGCTTTAGGATGACCTAAAAGTGCTACTGATACTCCTAGATGGCTGGGAGGGGTGCACGTGGGTCAGATGACGTAAGGAGGGTCCGTATATTCCTAGATGGCTAGGAGGGGTCCATGGGGGTCCAGATGGCTAGTATTGTCACACGTGCTTTAGGATGACCTTAAAATGCTACTGATACTCCTAGATGGCTGGGAGGGTGCACGTGGGTCAGATGACGTAAGGAGGGTCCGTATACTTCTAGATGGCAACGAGGGCTCCACGGGGGTCTAGATGGCTAGGATTGTCGCACGTACTTTAGGATGACCTAAAAGTGCTACTGATACTCCTAGATTGCAGGGAGGGGTGCACGTGGGTCAGATGGTGTAAGGAGGGTCCGTATACTCCTAGATGGCTAGGAGGGGTCCACGGTGGTCCAGATGGCTAGGATTGTCGCACGTGCTTTTGGATGGACTAAAAGTGCTACTGATACTCCTAGATGGCTGGGAGGGTGCACGTTGGTCAGATGACGTAAGGAGGGTCCGTATACTCCTGGACGGCTAGGAGGGGTCCACGGGGTCCAGATGGCTAGGATTGTCGCACGTGCTTTAGGATGACTTAAAAGTGCTACTGATACTCCTAGATGGCTGGGAGGGGTGCACATGGGTCAGATGACGTAAGAAGGGTCAGTATACTCTAGATGGCTAGGAGGGGTCCACGGGGGTCTAGATGGCTAGGATTGTAATACGTGCTTTAAGATGACCTAAAAGTGCTACTGATAGCCCTAGATGGCTGGGAGGGGTGCACGTGGGTCGGATGACGTAAGGAGGGTCTGTATACTCCTATATGGCTATGAGGGGTTGTTGTAACCCAACCTATGGCTCCTACAACAAGTGGCCCAATGACAAGAGCAAGAGTCAAGGCTCTCCATGATAAGGTGAATTCACTCCTATCTATGTGTCATCTCGACACTCCTTTGAATGGGTTGCTACTTCATTCGGATACTTTGTGCATACTCAGGAACCACCTTGACGATGACCCACAATGGAGTGGAGAAGATGACCAAGAGAAGACCCAAGAAGATGGCCAAGAGAGCAGCCAAGGAGAAGAAGATGAAGTTCAAACAGCTTCAGGCGGTACTACCGGATCCGACCCGGTACTACCGCCTCCGCCTGACAAGTCACCTGCTGAAGAGACTACTGGGGCCGGTACTACCGCACCTGGCCGCCCCGGTACTACCGCCCCATGCCGGTGCGGTACTACCGCGTCCACTACCGCGCCTACTACGGATCTCCCAGGAGCTACGGGTATCGTCGAGTTCTAACCCGGTAGTTGCCCCGGTACTGGCCCGGTACTACCGCAAGCCCGGTACTACCGGGTTCACTCCGGTACTACCGCTGCGGGCGAGCCTGCGTGCTGAAAAGGGTCTCCTGCCTTGTAATCTTATCCCCTTTTGGATCTAGACTACAAATAGTGCGTCCCCTTCCTAGGGTTAGGGTTAGACTACGATTTGGGAACTAAAGTAGAGCCTTGCTCCTTCTTCTCAAAGTGTCTCTTTCCTCCTATGGAGATGAATCAAGGCATCCCCTTGTGGAGATGAACCAAGGCCTCCTCTTGAGGAGAAGATCCCTGCGTGGATACCAAGTCTTCCGCTTTTAGTTGCGATTACTTGCCGATCTTTCATCTTACGGTGATTCTATCGGGTTGGTTTGGATTGACCAATTGGACAAACAATCCTAAGAGTAGGTGTGCTTGGGAGAGGAGAATTGGGGGCTACCCTCGGGGATTTGTTACCAATTGAATCTTGCTGAGTTGCTACTTGCTAGTTACCCTTGTTTTGATTGATTCCCCTATTTTGTGTTCTTCGTTCTTCGCGTGTTCTTCGTGTACATCGCTCCTCCGCACAAATCCGTGAAAATCGGGACCAACCTATATCATATGGTATCAAAGCTCTAGGTTGACACGGATTTGATTTGTGTTTCCACCAAAATCCACCAAATTTTTCTTCGTTTTTGAGAAATTCAAAAATTTCCACCAAAAATAGCCTTGCATTGATTCGAGCCAATCTGTCGATTCGTTGCGTTTTTGGTAGTTTTTGTCCATGGATCTGTTGCTTTAGGACCCCCTCCACCTTTGTTTCCATTCCCTAGCCTTAATTTTGCCAATTTCCCACGGATTTGTGGATTTATCAGGTCCAATTTCCGCCCAAAATCGAAAGTCAACCTTCAGAAATCGGGCAGGCCGGTACTACCGGGTTTTCGAAATTTGGCCGAATTTTTTTCTTTTTCCTTGGTTTGTTTTGGCATTTCCTCTTTGGTTTGAGTACTTCTTGGTGTGCATTACGTCTTCGACATCGATAAGCTTCCGCAGCAACGTATCATCAATGCCAAGCGACGACGCCACCAAGGACTCGACATTTCCCCACCACCATAATCCGTTGTGAGCCCTTCTTCCTTTCGTGTACCTTGACCTATCAGACTAGCTCTTTGATATTGCGGGGCATTGCACTTGTTCGAGTGATTGTCTTAAAGTATTGGCGAGTGTGTTTCGTTAGAGATCTTGGCACTAGCAAAAGAGAAGGAATCATCGTCAAAAAGCAAAAATCAAAAAAAAAGACAAAAGACAAAAGAAAAGAACATGAGTAGTGCCAAGTATCATCTCTTGTAGGTTGCGACAAAGCTTATACCGCCAAAGTGAGTGACTGTGTAACTCCTGTGCAAATCCGTTGCCCATCTAAAGGCAATTGAGCTAGCGTCCCTCTTGTGTTGGGTGACATTTGAGAACGTAGTCTTCGTTAGGCAACCCCATCATTCGCTTTTGTGCGTGTTTCTTGATACTTTGTGGTTGGAGTTTCTTTGGTAATTTGATCATTATGGATTTTCTCTACCTTTGACAATATACGTGTCGTCGGGTTTGCTTGTTTCGTTTGCCAATTCATACCATCCTATCCTCATAAGTGTGTGTTGGGTGTTTGAACCGGATTCTCTCCTCTCAAGCTACATTATACTTGGGATATAGTTTGTCGTGGTTTTTCCTTACCACATATCTCACTTGACCTTGAGAAAATGTTTAGGGGAAGTACAAACGGAAGCTCAAGCTCGGACGATGAAATACATGGTGGAGTTCGCGGTGATCATGGCTATGTCACTCAAACAGAGTTTGTTGGTCTTCGACACCTTCTTCGTGATGGCTTGGGACGCTACGAGCGACATCTACAAGCTCAAGAGAACAACTTCAACGAACGCATGCATGCGCAAGAAGCATCTATGGAGCGGGTGACCGAAGCTCTCAACAACCTTGTGCGACAACGAGCTTCTTCACGCTCAACCGTACAAGAAGCACCTCAAGGTCGACACAAGCACGGCATGGTCGTCATGAACCTCGACAAGAACGTCAACATGATCCAAGGCGCGACGCCCATGAATGACCTCCTCATAACGTTGAACAACCACATGATCTTCACGCGAACAATGCCAATGCGCATCAAGAGCAACCTCACCAAAATGTTGAACGTCATGAACGCATACCATCACCACCACCGCAACAACGTGATCGTCATGACCCATTGGCTAATGACAATGGCGTTCCAGGTGCGAATGACTTTGATGAACAAGGACGTCACCCACGTCATCCTCCAAGGCCACGTCATCACAATCATGTCAATGCGAACAATAACGAACAACCCGTACATCAACAAGAGCACCAACCCCAACATGATCCTCGTCCTCGTCAAGAGCTTCCACGTGATCGCCAACAACACCATCGCGCCGAGTCAAGTGATAACAAGTCAAGCCAACACAATGGTGATGGACTCAATCGAAGGAGATGTGGACGTGCATTCCCACGTGGTGCCCATGGTGACAACTATGATGACTTGACCAACATCCGCTTTGACATACCCAAGTTCTACGGCACAAGTGATCCGGAAGCTTACTTCTCATGGGTACTCAAGGTTGACAAGATCTTCCGCGTGCAACGCTTCTCCGACAACAAGAAGGTTGCCTTAGCCTCGATGGAGTTTGAAGAGTATGCCCTCTTGTGGTGGGAACAACTACAAGATGCACGCGTCGATAACCACCAATAACCAATCGACACTTGAGACTTGTACAAGAAGTTGCAAGAGTTGAAGCAAGGGTTGAAATCGGTTGACGAGTTCATTGAGTCTTTTACTTTTGTAATTGAATACAAGAAAGGTAAAGACAGTGTGGTCGCGGATGCTCTATCCCGCAAAGCCAACCTACTTACACGTATTGACATTAGTGTCTTGGGTTTGGATGAGATAAAGGAGTTGTATGCTACCGATGCTTTCTTTGGAGACATTTTCGCTCAATGTTCGGAGCACAAAGGAATTGGTGATTTCTATTTGCACCAAGGTTTCTTGTTTAAGGCTAACAAACTATGCATACCTGAGTCTTCGCTTCGTTTGATCCATTTGAAGGAATCACATGGAGGATCACTCATGGGCCACTTTGGCCGCGACAAGACCTACGCCATGCTCGCCAGCAACTACTATTGGCCACGAATGAAGCGTGATGTGGAACGCCTAGTTCGACGATGTTCTACATGTCTCAAGGCTAAGTCTACTCTAAACTCTCATGGATTATATACTCCTTTGCCTATTCCACATCGCCCATGGTCCGATATAGCTATGTATTTTGTCTTAGGACTCCCACGCACTAAAACAAACAAGGATTCCATCTTTGTCGTCATTGATCGATTCTCTAAAATGACACACTTTATACCATGCAACAAGACCGACGATGCTTCACATATTGCTACTTTATGTTTTAGGGAAATCGTCCATCTTCATGGCGTACCCAAGACTATTGTGTCGGATCGTGACGTCAAGTTCGTGAGCTACTTTTGGAAGACTTTGATGGCCAAGATGGGAATCAAGCAACTATTCTCCACCGCATACCACCCTCAAACCGATGGCCAAACTGAAGTGGTGAACCGAAGCCTATCCACACTCCTTCGTGTGTTGATCAAGCCTAACTTGAAGAATTGGGAAGAGTGCATCCCACACGCCGAGTTCGCCTACAATCGAGCACTACATCGCGCAACAAAGAGAACACCCTTCGAGATCGTCTATGGCTCCAACCCCTACACCGCGCTCGACATGCTACCACTTCCACTCCGTGAGCAAGTTAACATGGACTTCGACAAGCGAGCCGCTTACATGAAAAAGCTCCATGAGGAAACAAGAACTACGCTTGAGAAGCACAACGAAGACCATGCTACGAAGATGAACAAACACAAGCGCGCCATGATATTTGATGAAGGAGACCTTGTTTGGCTACACCTTCGCAAAGATCGCTTCCCGGATGCAAGGAAGTCTAAGCTTCACCCTCGTGAAGATGGACCTTTCAAGGTTATCAAGCGCATCAACGACAATGCCTACAAGATCGACATCTCCCACTCCAAACACTTGGTCCATGACACCTTCAACGTCGCCGACCTATCATCATACCTTGGAACATCAAGCGAAGAGGATGACCAAGAGTCGAGGACGGCTCTTTTCCAAGGGGGGAGAGATGATGTAGCCCAACCTACGGCTCCTACAACAAGTGGCTCAATGACAAGAGCAAGAGTCAAATCTCTCCATGATAAGGTGAATTCACTCGTATCTATGTGTGATCTAGACACTCCTTTGAATGAGTTGCTACTTCATTTGGATACTTTGTGCATACTCAGGAACCACCCTGATGACGATCCACAATGGAGTGGAGAAGATGACCAAAAGAAGACCCAAGAAGATGGATAAAAGAGAAGCCAAGAAGAAGAAGATGAAGCCCAAACTGCACCAGGCGGTACTACCGGCCACGACCCGGTACAACCGCCGCCGCCTGACGTGTCACCTGTCGGAGAGATCGCCTGCACCGGTACTACCGCGTCGAACCATGCCGGTCCTACCGCCACAGGTCGACCCGGTACTACCGGGCCACTACCGCACCTACTACCGCATCTCCCTGGAGCTACTGGACTCACGCGTGCTTTATCTCGGAAGTAGCCCGGTAGTAGCCTGGTACTACTCCCTTGCCGGTACTACCGCGTCGGGCCCGGTACTACCGAGGCGGGCGAGCCTGCGTGCTGAAAAGGCTCTCGTGCCTTGTAATCTTATCCTCTTTTCGGATCTAGACTATAAATAGGATGTCCTCTTCCTAGGGTTAGGGTTAGACTATGATTTGGGAATTGAGTAGAGCCTTGCTCCTTCTTCTCAAAGTGGTCCTTTCCTCCTATGGAGATGAATTAAGGCCTCCCCTTGTGGAGATGAACCAAGGCCTCCCCTTGTGGAAAAGATCCCTACGTGGATACCAAGGCTTCCTCTTGTAGTTTGCTACTTGCTAATCTTTCCTCTTGTAGTGGCTAGATTGGGTTGGTTTGGATTGACCAATTGTACAAACAATCCTAAGAGTAAGGTGTGCTTGGGAGAGGAGAATTGGGGGCTACCCTTGGGGCTTGTTACCAATTGAATCTTGCTGAGTTGCTACTTGCTAGTTATCCTTGATTTGGTATTTTCCCCTCTTTGTGTTCTTGTGTTCATCCCTTGTTCTTCGTGTTCATCGATCCCTCCGCTCAAATCCGTGAAAATCGGGACCAGCCTACATCAGTTTCAGTATGGGTATACAAAATCACCAGACTAGCTCATTGCAGCCGATGATACAAATCCTACTATCCTAGGAATGATAGAAATATTAAATCTATTATGGTACTGGCTATGTACTGTTCCTGTTTTACTCTGTACAATATCACCTTCCGAAATTTTGGTCCTGACTGTAGTCGGACTATTAGCTTTATAAATTTTCTTGTTATCATTTAGAAAATGTTAACATTTTTACTTGGCAAATACACATTATATGAAGCATTGTTGTTCGGATAACAATTATTTGATTCCACTTGCTAAATCACGTAATCTAACTGGAAAACGACAATGACTTGTGCGGAAGCTATCTTCTCTTTCTCATGAATATGATGCTTGATGTATAGCTTTAGACTAGAATGTGAGTTTCAAGATATAAAAAACTGTGGACGGTATAGTGGAACAACATTATTGTTGAGTCGTGGTTGCTCTATGGGCTTTCTAAATTGGAAGCACATCTTTTAGATTATTCATAACTCATAAGCATCATGTATTTTCACCACATTTCTGACCGCTGCTTATTTGCAAACACAACAGGTTCTTTGGGATGTTATCCAGTTAATAGCTGGCGTGATTTATCTTGACAGCAGAGTACGATAATGAGGCGGTTTGGCGAAGCCTGAAGCCGCTACTAGAGCCTCTCGCGACCCTGGAGGCAGTTGAGCGTGACTCAATGAATGAGCTGCAGAAGTTTTGTTTGGAGATCTTTATAGCAGGTGTTACACAAAAACCCACACGCCTGGACTCCATCTTTCTTCCATCATCTCATGGACGGAGTTTGTGGCCATGCCATTGAGATCCAGGGAAGCATGTGTGTTGATGTATGTGCTATTCTTTGCAAATAATTGGAAGTACGTCTAGATTATTCATAAATCATAAGCATCATGTATTTTTCATGACATTTATTAACGCTACTTATTTGCAAACACAACAGGTTCTTTGGGATGTTATCCAGTCAATAGCTGGTGCGATTTATCTTGACAGTAGAGTAGGACAAGGAGGCGGTTTTGCGAAGCCTGAAACCGCTACTGTAGCCTCTCGGGACCCTGGAGGCAGTTGAGCGTGAGTCAGTGAAAAGAGCTGCAGAAGTTTTTTTCAAATGAACTGGAAAAGAGCTACGGAGTTTGTGGCAATGCCATTGAGATCCATGGCAGCATGCGTATTGCAGTGTTGATGTATGTGCTATTCTTTCCAGGCAGTTTGGCATTGATGTATTAACATATTCCTTTCCAGTTCCTTTAAAGACAGACTCATACTGTAGATGTATTTTTTTCCAGTTCATTGAAGACGGAGACTTATATTATAGAGGTGTACATTTTATGTTGCACATGCTGACTGATGAGGATATATTTCATGACTACGTGGTTACATTTACTTCGTTTTGCTTTTAACTATGTACCCATCTCCCAGGCAGTGCATTCCTCCAGACGTTGTACACGGATGCATGTGCCCGAATAACGTCTTTGGTTAGCCTGTTTTTCTGTTAGTGCCCTTGCCATTCTTATTCAAGGCGATTACTTAATTGTCAGATGAATATTGTATTTACAGCATATAAAACAGGGTGCAACTAACGTTGGCAAAGAAAGATGCAAGTACAGTGTGGAGGAGCCACCATAGAGGCTATGTAGTCTGCTGACTACACAGTTTTTTGGGCAATACAAGCAAAACATTCTGTGAATAATAATAATAATATTATAAATACGTGTATTTGACTACACAACTTCATATTGACTACACAGAGTTGAAATTATGGCTCCCCCACTACAAGAACACACTACATCTGACTCGGAATGGATCATTCGCAGGGTGCATCAATCTGAAGTGTCCATGTATTTAACTGTTAGATTGTACTCCATCAGAGTTGTAGAGGTATTAATCGGCCGTTTTCGTCGGAGTGGGAATGATTTTGATTCATGGTGGAGGAATTTTTGGGGCAGGATTGTATAAGTTTAGGCAAGGCCAGCCCACCTTTCCGAAAGGTCGGCCCAATTGATGGTCGACCCACCTGTCTGAAATGTCCAATAATTGCGCGCCCGTGCGAGCATGAACTTTCGGGACAAAATTTTGAACATTCAAAATGTCCCTTCTATCCATAGGTATGCAATAGTATCAATCCTGAACCTTGGGTGGGTGAAGGGTATTGAAGTATGTAACGTCTCGGGATTTTTCCCCAATTAGATTTGTTTGTTTTTCTTTTTTGCATCATCATGTCATCATGCATTTTTATCACCTAGCATGTTTTGATAAATAAATCAAATTGTTATTTTGTGCAAACCTAATTTTGTTTTGCAAATAATAAATCCATCTCTCTCTCTCTTGCTATTTGAAATAAAGCCCCAAAACTAAGTATTGGGAATAATTGCAAAACTATTTCAAATCAAAATTAAAGTTGTGTAAAGTATTTTGTAAAGAGCCTTGCCTCTCTTTTTCCACTCTTCCCTAATTTCTTTTCCCTCTTTTCTATATCCTTTATCTCCATTTATCTTTTGTTAATTGCCAAAATTCTGGTAATTGGAAAAGGGTTGGAAATTCTTAATCTGGCCATCCGGCCCATCTTCTTTTCCAGCCCAAACCGAAGCCCAGCTTCTCTCCTGTCGCTTTCTTCCCCACGTACAGAGGCAAGCACACACATGGCGCCGTGGCTGTGGCCTACACCTTGCAGTCTCTCTCCCCCCTCCTTTTTCTCCTCCATAAAGCCCCTCGTGTCGCACCTCTCCAAACCCTAGCGCCGCCTCCCTTTATCCCCTTCCTCGCCGCCGCCATCTCCTCTCCCTCCCACCTTCTTCCACCTCCTCCCGAGAGCCTCCATGCCCGGAGCTTGAAGCACACCAAGCCGTCGCCATGATCACAGGCATGATCTCCTGAGCGCGGGAATGGGAACGCCGCGCCGCCCTCGTCGTCCGCGCTGAAGAACCGGAGCCAGAGCCTTCCCGTTGCGTCGACAAGGTCGTCGTCCTCCACGCCGAAGTTGCTGCGCACATCTTCTTCTCCGTCGGTCGCCGTCGCCTTCCTCTACTTCCCGTCGCCAAGTTCGTTGCCCCCGGCCTCTCGAGCCTGCCATCGACCCCCTCGAGGTGAGCCGCACCTCTGGGACACCTTCCCTTCCTCTCCCCTTGCTCTGGGTGCTCGCCGTCGAGCGGCACCGCTGTCTCCGCTATGAGTCGCCGTCGTCGTCTGCAACTGAACCTGAAAACCTGAAGCTTTGTGTCGAAAGTTCAGTTAACCACTTCCTACAGGTCATGTAAAGTGGTGTCTGAAGGATATCACAATCCGAGCCGTAGCCCAGAGGCCGTGCTCCTTCTCTTCCATCCCGGAGACCCGAGTTCGAATCACACCGTTGCCACAAAATCTCCCACTTTTCTCCTTTTCTTCGCGCCGACAGCCGGGCCCCACGTGTCAGTGACCGTGGCGGCCACCTCAGCTTCCACCCTGCTTCGTCAGCGCCAGCATGGCTCAGGGCCCACGCGTCAGCGACTCGAGCTAGCTTCCTCTCCGGTGAGAAAATCCCCAGATCCAGATCTGGATCTGGATTCTTGCATCCAGGCCCCTGGATTTTTCTGTTTTGCACCCGGAGTCCTCAAAACCTTCTATCCATCACGCACAGGCCCTTGCCTTTTGCAGAAACACCCCTAAACTTCAAATGCTTATATCTTTTATTTTAAAAATGCAATGATACAAGTTATATATGTATTTTGATCAGAAAAATGCAATGAATATTAATATGTCATCCATGCTCATGTTTGCATCTTCTAGCTTGTTGCTTAGTGGTCGTTTGCATTATCACCTAAATAACTAATATGGAATGTGTTGGGTCATTAATTAATTATTGCCATATTCCATTTAATTTGTGTAGCTCACCCATGCCTTGTCTCACATGTTAATCAACATTTAATTTGATGTGTAGATAAATAACTTGAACCTTAATATTAATTGTCGGAATCCCGGTTCCGCTTAATTTGGCTTAAGTTGCATCTTGCCCTGTTATGCATCATATAATGAACATGCTGGATCTTTTACCGTAGTTGTAAGATGCATCTTTTGCGCTTTCTAGTGTTTGTTGCTTCTTCACGAATAAGATGTTGAGATGATGTGAGCAACGACAAGTTCTTCTTCCTTGCTGGATTTCAGGCAAGCTTTGCTCACTTGCTATCATTACATTGTCTTCCATTCCTGTCGTTGATCTATTGCTATCCTTATGTTATGATGCTTGTGTCCCGATCCTATACATGTTTACCTTGCAGACATATATAGCCTTACTACATCCTATCACCCTATTGCTTGTTTACTGTTAGCCTTGCGAGTCGTAGTTGCATGCTTAGGTCTGTTGTTGCAAGTCTGTCTTTTCTTACGTATCACTTGCTTAGTATGCTAGGTTGGTTCACTTTAATTAAAACCGATGATGATGGTTGTGGGAAATGAATTAAATGATAAGACACCCGGCGGAAGGCCATGCGTGGTGCTTTGTTCTACTGAGTGTTGCACTAGGAACTCAGTTCTTGTCCTCTTATCCAAGTACGAGCGCACTATCCACATGTGGGGCCAACGGGAACCCCCTCGACTTAGTACCGGATCTACCAACTTGTCCAGCAGCTGCAACTAGTTTGGACTTTCCATTTGCTCATATGCATGTGCATGTTACTGATGATGAGAGGTTCGATGATATGGGGGGGCATATAGGTGCGGTACGACACGAAGCGGACTTTCCTACTGTGGTCTGTTCCGCCTAGTGCGTAGACGCAAACGATTGAGTCCGCTATGGAAGTATCGGCCGGACTCTAGACGCGGGTAACAACTCAGATGGGTGGCTCCCTGGACTTGTTGGTAGAGAAGGGAAAACGTCTTGTCGCGACATCCTGCCGACACACCGACGGAAGTGTGTTACTCATGGGCATTAAGGGTTGAACGTGCGTGTGGCTTAACAGTAGTGCATCCCTATAGGGTTAAATCTTTTCGAGAAGCCGAGTCCGCGGTTATGGACAACTTGGATCGGTAGCTGGCTAACAAGATCATACACAACTTACACCTAATTATTCTAATTAACTTGACTAGTAAGCTAGACTTACTTTAACAATAAGATGTAACTAAAATTTGACAACTGTGTGAGTTTCCCTCGATTGCTTCCTTATTCTTGGTTGAGGGGGTGACTCTGGGAAGTGTTATGTTTGGTGTTAGAATCTAGTTGGGTCCGACACACTCTCTTATCCCTCTCTTTTAGCCAAAAGTTGTAGAGTGTCTTTTTAGGTTGTTAGTGCTGCTGCCGCCACACCACATTCCCTTACTTTTGGTAGTCTTTGTGTTGGTATCTTTTGAGCATTGCTTGCCAGGCTAGTGTACCTGACCCATATTTGGGTTGTACTTCTATGTACAGTCAACATGTTTGAAGTTTGACGACGTTAGCTTGGGAATCCCTCCGGCTCTTCCTGGGCAGGGATATGGACGCCTTCGTTTATCTTCAGGACTCTTAGTCCCATTTGTATCTTATCCGTAGTCGGATACTATTTTGCTTCTGATGTGATTTGTATCTTTGTAATGTATCAGTTGTTTCGTGACTCATTTGAGTCGTTCTTGTATATATATATATATCTCTTTCTGTTGTTGCGGATTCTTTCGTGAACTGTTGTAATGTTATCACAATTCCACCCACATAACGCGCATGTTTCGGCGTGCACGTTATGTCTGGTGGGCGACCTAAGATCGTTATTATGCGGATTTTGGCGGGATCGCTAAAATCTACATAGTACCGATTTTGGGGTGTCACAAAGTAATTGTGACCCAATGTCGCCATAAAATGCCCTCCAACCAGCACCCCCAGTCGAGCCTCTTGCCCTTTTTCCCCCAAATCGACAAACCCTAGATCTACCTCCGGCCGCATTCACCACCTTCCGCCAGCTACGTCTCCCTCCCGTTCGCCGGACACATCGTCGCCACGGTTCAGCCACACCCTGTCTGTTCTACGTCCTGGGTCAAATCCCCTCATCGCCTCCGCCCACCTTCCTTCGCAGGCATTGTCGTCTCGCCGGCCATGAGAAGAATTAGCCAAATTTTATCGGGTATAATATTTTGTCGCACTCAGATAATTCTATTGTTTCCTTGTGTGCGACTGCTTGATCGATTGTGATGGATTAGCTAGTTGTTGGGTCAACTTCCTGATGGATCTCTATTATGTTGGTTGCTGGTATATTTGTTCAAGTGTATAAGTGGATTGTCTGGCCCTTTCCAACAAGTCTGTCTTTTGGAATTGTGGTCATCGCATGAAGCTTGACAATATTAACCGTGTGCTTCTGCTTCATTTTCTTCTTCATCATCACACACACATCATAATCCAAGTTTCATGTCTGTGTTTAGGAACACCAATCAGTTCTGACAGGTCGCAAACTCTGACAAGAGGTGGGCAACTTATACCAGCAGATATTAATAGATACATTGGAGGCTTATCGGGTAAGGTTTCTGCTTGTTCATCACACACACACACACACACACACACACACACACACACACACACACACGCACAGATCTTAATCCAAGTGTCATGTTTGTGCTTAGGACCAACATCTCTAAGTAATGCCAGGCTGCGAACTCTATTAAATGACACAAGAGAGCGGCAACATATACCAGCAGATAGGAATAGTAACAGTGCAGGCTTAGCAGGTAAAAGCAACAAGAGAAAACTACCATCTCGTCGAATATATGGAGGTGACAACCATGACGGCTTTCATCCCGAGCTACCTCAGACCCCCCGGTTCTGTCAACAGCTAAGGTGCTTGGTCCTCCTCATGGTGCCTTGCTTTACGTATTTCATTTGACTGCGCCTACACACTAATTGTTGTCATGTTCGCTTGATTTATCTAGTGTTATTCAACTTACCAGGACAGCATGACCAATTGCTACAAGATTCCTGCAAAGTTATATCCAGTTGGAATATTGAAGAAGCCGCAGAAAAATAAGGGAACTTTAACATCTAGGCTGGCCGATGGAGATGATGATCTTGGCTCTATTTATCATGAGAAACACTCGCCTCCCCTCTCGACAGCTAAGATTCTAGTTTCTCCATCCTGTAATGACATATTTTATATGTGGTTGAACTGTGTATGCCAGTTGATTTGTTGTCATACTTGCACCTTTGATCCATGTTTTGTTGTTTTGTGCTTCCAAGGGACCACACAAATATCATCCGTCCTGTCCTGCCTGCTTCTTGTACCAGACAAATATATGCTGACTGATAGCGAATGACATTTAATTATTGTCATGCTCTGCTGATTGATCCATGTTGTGCTTCTTAGCAGGGTACAAAGAATCGTACTGCAACAAATATATTATGCCCTAACCAGACGCCTCCAGATGGAACAACAACCAAGTCTTGCATGTGCACTAGATCATCGCCAGAACTGCAGGATGTTGTACATGAGTTGGATGATGCTTTAGATGAAACTAATTATAGAAGACTTATAGCAAAATCTAAACAAGGTAAATCGGATCAGCATCTTAACCCTCCCTCCGTTGAAGGCAAGTTCTTACAAGCATTTAGTTTTGCTTTCTTTTCATGATGACCCCGCACTAACTGCCTCCATTGTTTGTAGAAAATGATGCTACACATAAAGGTATTACAGGCATCGAAGTCACAGTCAGGATGAATGCCAACAATGACATGTTTGACGAAGACTATGATAGCGACGAGCCTAATTCCACAACTCAGACTAGCAATGGGGCTGACAGCTTGTTTATTAAAATCCATTGTAGGTATGTACCATCTTGTATAAGCTTTTTTTGCAAATTGTTGATTTCATAGGTCGCTCTGAACTGTCATCCGCACTGAATGCAATATTTTTTCCAAATCTGGTTAAAATGTTGTTTTTTCATGCAGATAACTAGGCGAAGCATTACCAAACAAGCGCAACTAACTTTAAGACTTAATCTTTACTTTTGTAGGTTTCGTCAGCAATCTGGAGCCGCGCATCAGCCCTCTGTAGCCATAGTGAGCAACCTTGCTGCAGAACTGGAAACAAAGAAGAGGAGAAGTGCAGACCTACAAGATTTTATAAACACCCGGCTACATCAAATTCTGTGTCACGAGGAAAGGTAGAAATCAGACCCAGATCGGATGGTGAACTGTTTGTGCAATGGTTGTACATTGATAATGCCTCTGTGCATGATGACCTCTGAACAAATGATATCGAAAACACAGTGGCCGGTACCTTTGGGATCAAATTGTAATAATTATTCCTGTAATTGTGATATTTAATGTATGCATGTGCTTACTTGTTGGACGGTTCATTTATGCTATTGATTATTGGGCCAAACGTTTGCTACCGCTATATTGGGCCGCGTAAACGGCCCAGTATTTTCTTGGGTTGTGCTCTTTTGGTTTAGGCCATATTGGGCCATGTTCGATTAATGGGCCAAATCACTATTACAATGTTCTGGCCCTTTAAGCTCGCTCAATAACGGGTCGTCGGTCTGTTGTTCCCTCCCTAATATGGGCCCAAATCCGCGTGGGCCTAGGCCATAACGAAAGCCACGTAATAAGGCCTACATGGCCATATTGCTAACGGGCCTCATTTAGGACGTGCCACGTGTCGCCGTATAATAGGTACAAGCTGTACCTTATGATAACGCCACATGTCGTCCTTGGATTGGATTACTTGTCATGCCACTATTGGTCCACGTTGCGTCCCCCGGTTTGACCACGTGTCGATGCATGAATGGACCACGTGGGCACAGTGTGTCGCATACGTGGCAAGCTCTCATTGGTCAGGCCTACTAGGTTAGAAGGGCCGACATGGTAGGCCCAGTGGGCCGCCCCGTCTGGCTGTATGGGCTGGCCTGTTTGATTCCTTGGACCAGGCTGTTTGTTTAGGTGGGCCTGGCAATGCATAGTAAAATGGGCCAGGCCTGCAAAGCTAACGGGCCGACCTGATTCGGAGTAATGGGCTTAGCCTGTTAAGGTTAATGGGCCGGCCGGCCCGTCAGAGCATCATGGCCCGACCTTTTACGGATGACGTCACGCTAGACGACAAAGTTGACTTTACCCGACAGGCTCTGACAGCTCAATCATTGGTCTGACAAAAGTGTCGCCACTTTTTCGGCACAGCGGTGACGTTTTTTCTGTCATGGTCAATTGGGCCGGGCGGGCCTCGGGCTGGGTCTGGCCGTCATGGATCCAAAACGGTTCGGGAAAACCGTCTCGGAGTTCATCTATGACGCACTTTCGGCCACGATCGACAGATCCGTCGTAGGTGAGCGTTTACGAGGGATATTTGACTTTCAACCACGAACTTATTCCGTGGTAGAAGACCGGGATTCGTGTAGTGGGAGGGCATGTCCAACACCCCAAAGTGGCCCCAAAAGTTTTCACCAACCGGGACCGTTTTGTATCTAGACCCCATTGTACCGATAGGTACCGATGGAGATGTTGTGAGCTCTCGTATGGGAGGAGCATATGATATATGCAGGCCTATCGTGTTAATATCTTATCAATTGCTAAATTTTGAAATTTAAAATAAATTATCTCCGTAATTGTGAATCAGATTTGAGATGTATTTACGCCACTAATATTTTCTTGACCGGGCTTGAAAACTACATCTCGTTTTATTAATTATGCATTATGGTTGTCAGACATATTTTTTATATTTTTATGCATCACAATGTTGTTTCTATACATGGAATAGTGCCACAAAATTATTGCCTTGCTTGAAAATTCGTTTAAAATTTTAGCTACCCAATTATTATAGGACGAGACTACAGGGCGGCGCCGCATATGCAGCCTCGCGTGCGGCGGCCCATATTCTCAGTAATCCTCGCGTGGACAGCCCAATTAGTCGATAAAACGGTGTGGCGACGGCCGAATTTCATGTGTCCATGCGACGTGCTCACATGCAGAGGCTTCTCGCTGTCAGACAAGGAGCTGATGCAAAATATTCTCAGCCACATGTTCGTTCGTGTTCCACTGTTTGCTAAACAGTTTCCTGACATGGTTTTTGTAATGTTTGCTGCTGCTCACTTCACAAGTCACTAGGTACTCATATATCCTTGAAAAATTATGCGATCTTCTCAAAGCACTAGGTACGGTAGTACTAGTAAATTACTCCAGTTCTCCACTGTTCATAGCCATACCTTTGAATTTTGCATATTCTTTGCATTGTTGCAACAATTTATTTAATGATATTTTTTTAAAAGTTACTGACCGCTAGCTAACTGATTTCTACTACTAATAAGTGTTGTGAAACTAGCTCCAACTTGTATAAACAAGAAACTTTTACCAGTTATCAAACATAGCCGAAAGTTTCTTCTCGCAAAAAGAAACGAAAAAAAACCACCAGATTGTTTAGAACCTTTATCAGATTTAGTTTGATACAAGGGTTAAGTGCACATTTGGTCCCTCAAATGTTGCAAAAGTCCAACTTTGATCCCTTAACTCTATTTTGACCTAAACGTGGTCCTCAAACACTAGGCTCATCCGATGCGGGAATCCATTATGCAATTAGCATGCACGTTTCAACGGCACAAATCTCAATCACTCTCCCATACAATACTATCTCACCTAAGGGTTCTCTGATCACTCTCACAAATTAAGTGTTTGAGGATCACGTTTAGACCAGAATAGAGTTAAGGGACCAAAGTTGGACTTTTGCAAAACTTGAGGGACCAAAAATGCACTTACCCCTTGATACAACTACCATGTTTTTTCAAAAAAGTTTTTGGATGAAGCTACTGGTTTATTTACGAACAGTTACCGGTTTATTTCAAAAAATCAGGTTATTTACAAACGGCTACTGGATTATTTCAGAAGTTATCATGTCTACAAGCTACCATATTACTTCAAACTTTTATAAAGTTATTTACAAACAGCTACCGTATTATTTTGAAATATCATGTTATTTAAACACAACTACCAGGTTATTTCAAACTTTTATCACGTTATTTGCGAACAGTTACCGGATTATTTCAATATTTTATCAGGTTACTTACAAACAGCTACCGGATTATTTCAAAAGTTTATCAGGTCTACGACAGCTACCATATTACTTCAAACTTTTATCAAGTTATTTACAAACAGCTACTGTATTATTTCAAAATTTTATCAGGTTATTTACAAACAGCTACCATATTATTTCAAAACTTTCTCGGGTTATTTACAAACAACTACCATATTATTTTAAAACTTTATAGCTATCGGATTATTTCCAAAAATTATCATGTTATTTACAAACAGCTACTGGATTATTTCAAAATGTTATGAGGTTATTTACAACTACAATGAGCTACCGGATTATTTATCTGGTTATCTACAAACAACTACCGGATAATTTCAAAATTATACCAGGTTATTTGCAAACAGCTACAGGATTATTTATTCAGTTATCTACAAACAGCTATCGGATAATTTCAAAATTATATCAGGTTATTTGCAAACAACTACCGGATTATTTCAAAAAATTATCAGCTTATTTACAAACAGCTACCAGATTACTTTATATTTTACAAGGTTATTTAGAAACAGGTACCAGATTATTTTTAACAATTACCAGATTATTCAGATACAGCTACCATATTCAGTTGACTGGTCATCCAATTTGTACATTATAGCATGCTAACGCTAGGGTAGCATATGATGAAGGACACCAAAATTGTTTTGGCTATTGTTTGGAGTGCCTCCTATTTTGTATTGTGCAATTATAAGATAGTAATCTTACCAAAATTATGTCATTATAATCAGTTTGATATTGTTCTAATTGTCACAAAATGAGTGGAGTCATATTCGTTGGCAGAGAGGCGTGTCCGTAGCAAAATATTGACTATACTGCAGCAACATGCACAAAGATTCCATGTGTAATTCTGTGGCTAGTCTCTTGTAGGTAGTGTACAGCAATATGACCAAGTAGTACAAGTTTCCTTCGCTGACCGTGTATAGTAGTATTGGGATACGAAGATGCATACCCACGGCTGCTGCCACCGAGCGTCAGGGCATCTCCAACCGTTCGGCCCCCCAGGCCGAAAAACGGCGCCTTTCTGGACGGCCTGGGGGAGCGCCGGCGCAATTCGACGTGCTGGGTTCGGCGATTTCCCAGCCGTGACCAAACCTAGGATTGGGCCGAAAAAATTCAAAAAAAAAATTAGTTAGGCGAAATTCATCAAACATAAGCGAAATTCGTTAAACTTAGGCGAAATTCATACTATATAGGCGAATTTCGCATTGTTCATTACATAATATAAGCCGAAAACTTAAACATAAACTAAAACACGGCGATCCACATGCCCAGCCGGCTATAGAACGCCGTGTAGTCGCCGCCGTCATCGTCGTCGTCGCTCGGTGGCGCGCCACCGCCAAAGTGGCTCGGACCGGCCTCGTTGTTGTTGGCGCCGCCGCCGAACCACGCGCCGTCGTCGTCGCTGTCGTCGAGGACGATCACCTCGCCGCTCGCCTGACGAGGGGGAGTAGGAGGCCGGCGTGCGGCGGCGCGACGGCGGTTGGCCGCTGCCTTGTCGAGAAGGCGCTGCTGGAGCGCAATCTCCTCGGCGGCGACCATGGGCGGCGCGGCGTCCTGCATTCCTCGTCGTCGTCCGGCGCCTCCGCCTTGATGGCCGCCCGGATGTACTCCGGTGGCGTCACCCACTCCACCGCCGCCTTCTTCTTCTTCTTGGAGGTGGCGCCGCCGGTGCCAGGCTCCTTCTTGGGCCTGACGAGACGAAGGTGGCCTCGGGGCGGCGACGGTGTGCGGCGCGGCTCGTTGATGCGAATCCCGCCGCTGGGCCTTCTTGGCGGCGACCGGACGCGGCGCCCGGAGTTGAGGACGACGCCGCGCGGCGTGTCCTCCGGCTCGGGCTTGACCCGAGCGAGCGCCGGCGTGTGCGGGAACCCACTGGAGAGCGGGCCAGAGGAAGACGACGAAGAAGCCGTCCCCATCCTCCTGGGCAGCCAGGAGGTGAAGCGGCGTTGAGGCGTCGGCGCCTGCCGCGGCGGCATGGTGAGCCGGGGCTGGTTCCCGGCGTGGATGTGCTCGAGGACGTACGCGAGGGTACGCCCTCGAGCGCTCCACCACTGCTTCCGCCCCCCGGCGTTCTTCCGGCCGGCGACGGGGCCGTTGTCGTTGGTGTCCTCCAGCTCGCGGCGGTGGCGCTCGAGGAAGTACGCCGTCCAGAAGGCGGCGTTCGCCGGATCCCAGCGCGGGTCCGCCGCCTGCTCTTCGGAGAGCCCGGCGAGGACGTCCTGGATCGCGTAGACGCGATCCGCTCCTTCTGGCGGCGGCGGAACGGGGACGCCTCCGGCGCTCAGGCGCCATTCGCCGGGGACCCGCATGTCCGGCGGCGTAGGGTACCCGGCCTCGTACAACATGCGGGCCTCCTCCGGGTGCAGGAAACGCCGGCCGAAGCCGTTCGCCGCAGCTTCATCTCCGGGGTATCGCTCGGCCATTGCTCTTGCTCGGGGGAAGGAGAGAGATGGAGAGATGGGGAATGGTGCGCCTTGCCACGGCGAGATGCGGGGAATAAATAGGCGCAGAGGGAGGCGAGACGGTGGCGCATCATTACTCCGGCGCGTGGCAATCGACTGGACGCGTCGGCCGCCGCTGAACGGCGCGGCAGTCCACGGCCATTATTCCGGCAGGTTTTTGACCAGCGCGGGAGCCGAGGAGATGACTACGAAGCGTTTTTCCGCCCGTGATTCCGCGCCATTTCGCCTATCCCACTGACAGCTCTGGCCCACATTCCGTTTCGCGCCATTTCGTCCCCCCAGGCCGAACCCGGTGGGCTGGGTTTGGCCTGGGAGCGTCGGCGCAATTTTCCGCCGATCCGACGCTATTTGGACTCCTGGGGGAGCCGACTGGGTGGAAAACGGCGCTCCCAGACCATTTCGGCGGTTTTTAGATCCTAGGCAGGCGCTGGGGGAGGCGGCTGGAGATGCCCTCAGTCGCCAGAGAACCACGACGGAGACGACCCAGCATCTCTGCGTGACTGCGCGCAGCACCGAAGGCAGGTGGGGCCGCTCGCTGCCACGTCCTCACGTACGTGCGCGCCGCGAGATGGAAACAACCGTGGCGCTTCCACGAATCTCCGCGCGCCACACTGGAAGGACGTGCGTGCGGCGCTTCTACGTAGCTTTTCCCATTATTATATTCTACCAAATAACAAGGTAAATATAATCTAGCAAATAAGTGCCCACAATTCGGTAGTTACCATGAAATATTTTTTCTTTAAACGTGAAACACAAGGTCTAGTTAAAAATGTCAAATGTCAGGTATACGGTTCGTGAGGTAGAAGTCTTGCAAGTTTAGAGTTGATAGAATCGGTGATTGTCTGACTGTCGAAAAATGCGGTGTCAGCCCGGAAGGACTAATATACAGCCGCTTCAGAAATCAATCCGGTTCAAAAATACATGGCCTTTTCTTGAACGTAGTTAAGAAAATGCAACTGCATCAATTCAATGATGAAGGAAAAAGAGGTGAACCACAGTTTGATTACGCCGAGGCTCAAGGTAATAATGCCAAAAAAAAATTGTAAATCACCTAGTGGCTAGTCTGCAGCACGAAGTCTAGATTTACAAAGATGCGACGACACCAACAAACATACAGGCTGATAACTGAACAACAACTACATGTATTCCAAGTGAGAAAACAACGTTTAATATGATACAGGACTATAAAGACATGTAGTAGATATGATTTAAATCATTCCCCCTCCACCATTCCTAAGAAATGCCTGCTCGGAGAGAGTAAAGCAGAAAAGTGTAAGCGAAATAACAGGATGTTTGCTGCCAAATGGACACAACTCGAGGAAGTGTTTAAAGTTAATGATTACCAGCTTCGTCGCTTTAACACACTGAATCTGTCTCTCTCTCTTTTCCCGCTGGCACTCGCCGCACCAACCAGAAAAATCTTTCTGGTATTTCTTCATCTCTCTAAACACAGAGCTGAACAAAGGAAGCACTAATTTAGCTGTGCATTGACAGGCAAATGTTAATACCAATAAACTGGAACTAAAAGTGATAGCAACGTTAAGAGATGCTTCACGCTGGTTCTCTTTGAACAACCACCTGGGCACGCAGTACACATGCAACAGTTATGACAATCAACACTGGAGGGCCACCGGTTCAAAAGAAAAAAATACCGTAATATTTTATTAACCTAAGAGCTGCATGCCGTCTAAAATTATGTGCTATTCACATACTTACTTTTTTTTCGTATATATAAAGATGACTTATATCATCACAAATGGATAGATGATGTCTTCCCTACTGAAGATTTATCCATCGATAAGAGTTATGCCACAGTTTGCAATTCCTATTTGTGTTGATTCTAGGGAGATTATTTATGTAGAGCACTGTGGCACTTTCATTATATTCACACACCCTCTCATTTTTCTTGTTGTGGTGTTCACGATCAGAATGTCATGGTTGTGTGCTTTAAAGCTTGCTTCTGATGTTCCGCCTTATTTAGGGTCGGGGCTGCTTCTACTGCCACATGTTTGACTAATATTCAGCCATTTTCTGCTCTCCAGTCGAGTGACTTTGTGGCAGCACGACAGTTTATTATAGTCTTCACCCTTTTGGTTGTGTGTACTATGTGCCTGTAGCACCTCATGAGCTTACCGAGCTGAACACTCAGTTTGTCGAGTGTGTTGTTCCCAAGCTAGAGTGCATAAAAGCAACCCCGGAAATTTCCGTCCGATATGCGGGTTCGGCCTTTTTTGCGGCCCGAACAGGAACCACAGGAACCGTGTATCGCCCGCTCCGGAAACAACCAGGCCACCACTATATCAAACGTTCCGAGGGGCATTTAGGGTTTCCGCCGCAATTTAGGTTGCTCCGCCGCTAGGGTTAAAAAGTCCGGCGAGCAATTCCATCCACTGCATCGGTAGATCGATGGATGGCGGGTTCGTCGATGCACGGCAGTGGCGACCGTAGCGGGCGTGGCGGGCGCGCCGGAGGCCACACCACGACCCCGGTTGACGAGGAGGAGAGCCGCGGTTGCCGCTTGGCCGCCGTGAGCAAGCGCAGCCACCTTCGAGGGCTCAGTGGGTCGGGCTGACGACTCCGGGCTCATCACCACCGACGATACCGACAGTCAGGGGTCAGGTTGGTCACTTTTCATGTGGTCTTCTTACAGCGGCTCGAGGCAAAGCGAATTGGACTGGATGGAATGAGAAGATGATGGGTGATGGGGTAGGGGGGTCCACATAGCTGCGCTTTGCTCTATTGTACCTAGTGCAGCCCCGGTGCACCATCTTTTGTTCGTGAGTTCGAACAGTGATCTCCACGCGGCAGTTTTGATTTTTGTCAAACCACTTCTTCACCATGACTCCATGAGTTTGAGCAGAAGGTGTTAAGAGAGATAGATGTATCGTAGTATGTTCTCATGATGTATCTTTTTTGTATAAGGATTCCTAGCTTAGCTCCTGTCCTATGTATACACATATATCGCACTAGAGCCCACGTGGTGTATTAACTTGCTTAAATATTGAAAGTTTTCGATCTAAAATTATGTGCAGCGATGCTATATAAATTTCAGCGAGTTACTTGCAGTCTAAAATACCTAAGAAAACACTGAAGCTACCTTCTAACTTCTCGATGGAATAATAAACTTACAGGACTTCTGAATCATAGGGAACTTTTTTTCAACAAGCAATAAAGAAACTAGCAACCAAAGTAGTTCCTCTCTCCAGGCTGAAGTGTAAGGCGTGTTTTTTTTGTTACGACAAGGCTCTGAACAATAATTACACTTTTCGTATTTGGTTTGTAATACAAATTCACAATCCTAAATCTGAAAATTGTCATGTTAAATGCAATATCCTATTAATTGTAAGCATTTTTTCTTAACCAAACAATATATGCCATAACTATCCACATGGAGTACAAATTCAGCCAATACTACATTGATGGCAACCACGATTAAAGGATATAATGCAAGTGATCTATTTTATTTTTCCAGGAAGGGAAAGTGCATTTTATTGGTATGATAATATTAAACAAATTGTCCAGTATTTAGCAATGGACAAATACTGGCAAAGCGTTATATAGGCAGACAACAAAAATATATAACTGTTGTTTGGTCTGGCTTATGTTTCAGTTTACAGCCTTACAAGCAGAATGACAATGATGGGTTTTAGCTCAAAGGACAAACTTTAACACCCAACGTGGATTTTGGTGTTAATGACAACGAATCAGGGGACTAATCCATATCCGAGTGTATAAACAGGTGTTTAGTCCCGGACATGAAGATGGATGAAAAAAGGGAGGCTGCTACATCAAGGGTTATCGAGAAGACGGAGTCTTTATTTTTATGGTTTCCGTTTTGCCTCTATTTGAGTCGAAGGAAGGGGGAACTTGGCTTACATGATATGGGTTTTCAACTAGCCACTTACACCCTAAAAGGCCCCTATTTGATCTCGCAAAACATCTTTTTTGTCATGCTCCCAAGGTTGGCATTGCCAGCCTAGATGTCGACCACCCACTTGACAGGCCCACTGAGACCGGCATGGAGGGGGCTGGGCTACTGCATCCTAACAGTCAGATCCTTAGAAGGCCTATTCAAGGGGTCTTTTACCCCAATGGAGGGTTGACCATCCAAGCACGAATTTAACTCACCATTGTTGCTCTTCAAGCTTTCAACTCCTCCATTTCTCTTCGCTTAATCTTGTGATTCTTTGAGGGAAAAAAGAGAGTAACGGAAGTTGAATCCCAGATTGAGTAAGCTTGTTCTTGTTACTCTTGGGTTTATGGGGAACCCTGGACAGTTGGAGTTGCCTTGTGAGCATCTGATGTGTGGATTGCCATCAAGGAATTTGTAAAGGTGCAAGGATCACCTCAAGATAGCGATGTGGAAGGGTTTTTACTTCGTTTTGAGAGCTCAATGGAGAAGAAAGATAGATCCACGAGAGATCATGTGGGTTTGGTTCGCTACGGCCTCTACAATATAGATTAGAGTCCCCAAGGACTTGAAGTTCGGGATACATCACCGTGTCCTCAGGTCCCTCTACGTTGCTTATTTTATTCCTCTCATTTACTTGCTGTTATCTTAGATGACATTGGCGGCCGTAACTATGGGGCCGTGAATTCACCATTTACCTGACCATTATAACTTGAAGTTCATCTTGGATCCACGCCTTTCCACTATTCGACAACGTCAATGGGTGAGTAAACTTTTTGGCTATGACTTTACTGTGGAATATCGCCTTCGAAGCCTCAACAATGTAGCCAGCACGTTGTCTGGCGTAACATGGACGAGTTGCTCCTGGCGTGTGCTCTCTCAACACCACATTTGCCCTCTAGGATGACTTGCGCTATGATATTGCAGCCTCAGCGCAGCGTCTTCTCAAGCAAACTTAAAGCACCTTGGTCATGATAATCTGATTTTGTATGGTCGTCGGGGTTCATGTGTTTGTCATTAAAGCTCCTGCCTTCACTTCTAGAACATGCTCATGCAGCCCATGAGGGCGTTCACAAGACTTTGCATAGCTTAAGTGCCTCCTACATTCCAGGTGATCATAAATTGGTTGAAGATCTTGTACGTGCAAGTTTAGTGTCAGCACAATAAAATAGAAGCATCGAATCATGCAGGTCAGCTACATCCATTGAGGGCTCCATCAGCAGTTTGGTGTGACATATCTACAGATTTTCTCGAGCTCTTGCTAGCGTACATGGAAAAACAATGATAGTTTCAGTAGACCGTTTTTCGAAATATGCCCACTTTACTCCATTGGCTCACACGTACAAAGCTCTCACGGTTGCTCGTGCCTTCTTTCATGATAATGTTCTGTCTTTGACTCTTTGTGACCGTGACCCAAATTTTTTGGAAGGACAGTTAACTATTCGGAGTTCGCATTCCATGCGATTCATCCGCAGTCGGATGAACAGACTGAAGAATAAGGTGATCGCCATGTACGGGAGACCGCCCCCAACCGTGGTTGGATTGATTGACATCAGTCTTTGCTTTCCTTGTAATAGTGTGGGTTGTCTTCTATTTCTATATAAGGAGCAGTAACGTGTAGTAGGAATCCGAGCAATCCTCTTCTCCCTAATCCCCGATACCCCTTTACAAGTGTCAACCATGGCGCCCAAGCACCAGGCAGGCAGTAGGGCATGGGGAGATCGATGGTACTCAATCGACTACAGAGGCAACAACCCGGCAGGCAATCGAACATGGGCAGAGTTGGTAGCACGTAGATTTTTCTTTTCAAAAACCTAATCGGCTATTGATACCATGTTATGAGGGAAGCAAAGTAAAGTTGTATATATACATAAGACTAGGAGATAAATTATAAATCCAAAAATACAAAAGGAAAATACAAGAAACTTACTACAATACGTATATCTGTCTAGCAATCTAATTGCTTACAACATCCAACATCCAAAATAAGTCACGGAAAGATCCTGGACAAAATTGAAATGGCAAGGAGAGATCTGAATACCTTCTGCACCACAGAAGCAAGTTCATTCTGAGCCCCGATGTTGTTGGTCTAGCACCATGTCTATGACGACCATGATGAAGCACAGCTCGTCCAGGAATATGAGAGTAATCATACATTTCCTGCAGTAAAATTAGGAACAGGAATACTTGATTGAAACACTACGTATTGCTTCCTCGTATACTAACACTGATTGTTTTGAAGAAAAAAGTAAAGTATAGCCTATATATATTGACTTTTATGTAATGTATAACTGATGGGAACAGTGTAACAATACTCCTTAGCTTGTCAATAGCTGATGCCAATATCCATGCAAGAAAATTTTAGGAGTAACGCATTCAGATTAATCAGTATCAGCAACGATAGAAAATCCAGCATGAATTGACCCATTGATAAACAAAAAAGAACCAAAAATCATACAATAAGAAATACAGTAATTGCGGAAGCTCACAATATTCACAAAACACTACCTCATGTTGTGTTTCTGAGTTCACGTGATTCTCGCAGCGGATGCCACGAAAGTATAATTCACCGCCAGAGAATTGCTTGCCAAGGCAAACATTTAATGTTACTTCAGAATCATCAACATGAAAACCTGTAAGAGAGAGTATAACAGTTTAGAACATGGAAAAGGATGGTATTTCTAGGCAGAGGTAGCAAAAACAGATGGAGTAGTCTTACGGAAAGTGTCACTTTTAGAAGTCACAAACATCTTTAGGCACTATAATAGTGTGGCAACAAAAAGAGGAAAAACAATATTCTGAAGTACAGAAAAAAAAAGGAATGAAAGTTCTCGTACAGCTTATATCTCAGTTTGAAAATACAAGGCATATTATTTCTTGAACTAATCGAAGAGATACAAAAAATATGTGCAATACCCTTAAGTTATTATACATAAAGTGGTATATTTACTGCATGCATGTAGGAAATATAACGTAAAGCAAGAGTGGGGTATAGAGGGAACAACATGCTTACACAGCTATTCTTGTAAACCATAAGTACAACCTAGGATTTCAAACAAGGAGTACAAAATTACAAAGCGTACGTACAGCTTGATCTGGAAATTATCGAAAAAAGGTCCCTTGCCAAAATGTTGGACCTTACACAGCATAGTGCATAATGTGTTCAACCTATTTTAATCTATATTGATAATGGTAAAGATAGAGATGAGAAAGACACACATGGACATGGCATGAAAATGAGCATCTATGCTGAGACAAATGAGGCCATCAGGCCCATTCCATAACAATCACTAAGAATCATTAGCAGAGTGACAAGAAAATATAAGTCACTGATACACTAGGCGGGAAACACAAAAATCATAAACATAATCGTCGTGATTGTAGAACTATTAAAAATGGTAAAAATACATAGCAAGATTGTATCAGTGCACATTATCCAGATAAGATGTGAACTTCACATTTGACAGCGAGGGTCATTATAGGTTTCTGGTACAAAATGGTCAAATTGATTTGTTGTCTATCTTTGCTTTATTTGAACAGACACTATGAGTGAAAGGCCCAAGAAGTTGGCTCTAAAGCTGACACGAGATTTCAAATGTGCTATCCTCAAAATTAAGTGGTGGGATCCAAACCACAGATAGTATCCCCAGTTTTTCTACCTCTAAAATATAACCTCGAACCTTGGCACAAAACATTATTATTGTAGAAATGTCATGACTACATCCAGACAGACATGCACAGTTAAAGAAGAGAGAACTTCAAAATATTTTGTGAGCATCTTTGGATATGATAGTCGTAACGTACCAAGTTCAACATCTCTGTCTTTCCCGTATTCAACAACAAAAGCATGATGAGAGTCCAATGTTCCCCCACCAACCTCAGGGTAAAAAACTGATGGTTGACACAAAGAACATAATTAATGTGGACAGATATGTTGAAACTGTTTCTTCCCATCTACAACAACACAGAAGGAAATCAAATAACCTTTAGAAATTGGAGCTATGAACTCCTCCATGAACTGGTTCAGCATAGCTTCCAGGCCAAAATCATCAAGTACAGCACCATACTTGTTCATTGTATTTGGCCTCATTATCTTAAATTTCATTGCATGAACCCACTTTTCAAAGTTCTCTACCTACAAACGTTTAAATAATTGCTTTTACATTCTAGGAAACCTGCCATAAGAGCTAAAGTGGGTGTTGGTTACTTTACCATACCTCCTCCAACAGCATGTCACAAAAGTTAGGCTGTAACATAGCAAAAGAAAAAACACCAGGAGTTGGCTCGGTCATTATACTTGCAAGGCTTTCTTCTGTATTAGTTCTTACTGCTTCGAGGAATGTTGATAAGAAGAAAGCCGAAGGATCCATGCTGTATAATTCCTCATGAAGTGGCTGCAAGGTAGCAAAAAAGTGAACTACAAGCAAGGAAATAAGGAAGAAACAATCCTCTGACAAATAAAAACCATGGCCTATTACTAACTACGCTTTGGAAAAGATTTCAAGAGATCCAACAAAAGGTGATGTTGAGCTCTGTGGCACATGGTAAACAGTACAGCCATCAAATATACATCATTGCGATGGTCAGTCAGCACTCAGCACTAATCTCTACTTGAATATCCCTCGCAAATACAATGGTAATAATTTTAGGGTTTTAGTTTCTTGAATTTGGCCCGTTTAGCATTAAAAGAATGTCATCAAATTCAAGGAAGAAAACATAGCATCTTAGTTAATCGAACAAAGAAATTAATTGATTTATTATAAAACTTGCAAAACAAGACTTTGACACTGTGTTACAGTCTCAAGCAGTCAGCTCTGCTTTGGTGGCCAAACTGACCGGTGGTTTGGACGTTTATACAATGTCTTTGGAAATTTGTAATATCGGCTTTTAGCCGGTAATCCCCAAATTAACTAAGCAATTGTCTTATACAGTTATACTTGATTAACGTATTGAGATCTTTGTACTTCGGTTAGAAAAAAATGTTTGCACCTATTAAATATATAGCAGGATCCAAATAGTGATGTCTTGTAGAGACATTGTACTCTGGTCAATAATACTGGCAACCCCACTGTTACACCCACATACTTTACATCTATGACTATAAGTTGCATGTAATAAAATAGCGTCTTTACCCTTCATATTTATGTGCCTCTAATTGAAGTGATCTCCACATTTATGAAATTGCTGGATAGGAACATTTTAACTATGAAACTCACATGGCATGATGGATTTTCAACTCTTCATATATGCAGCCTCAAACACCCTAAGCACTCAATAGGCCTCTGTTCAATCCAGCACACTTTAAACAACAAACTTTGCAAAACTATGTTGACTCTGGGCCATCACACATGGCAAGTTGTACAGAACAAATATGCGCATCTTTTTTCACACCAACAAAAAAACTTGCAAAACAAATGGTAATACTGATCTAGGTGTTGCATATTTCTACTTGCAAATGCATCTATGTGCAAGAACATAAATTACAGTTATGGATCTCTATTTTACGAAAACTCTAAGCCAATGCTGAAGTGCAAACCTTATACAGGTGGAGTATCTTCTGCCTGTATTCTTTGTGCCTTTGAACCTGCAGCAAAATTAATAGATGAAATGAGTAAGCTAACTTAAATAAAGGGAAATAATAAATGTCATTTCTACCTACAAGAAGCAATGTTGCGTCTGGGGTTTAGCTGGAGCAGCCAGCAGAGAATAGTACGGAATCAATCTGTATGCTTTTAATTTAATAGGATCTTATCTCTAGAGTTAGTTCAATATTTTTTTAGTCCTTTTCATGTTTGTTAGGATTCTGGCCTTAGGCCTCAAGTAATGTATGCAGGCTATATAATGGCTCCGCTAGACCCTTAAGGGCAAGGAAAACAAAGGTTGAAGGGACAGTCTAGACTACCTTTCCACAGATTAAATCATGGAATTTTCTAGCTACTGGACTGCTTTCATGTTAGTACCAACTCAAAGGGCTGTGAACTGGATACAAATTACCTGTAATCCAACTACCTCTTTGATAAAAATAAAACATGTTTGTTATTTTCCCATCTAACTGATAATTTCTCCCTGATTCATATTCGAATATCCAAAGTTGCATAAAATTAGAGTAGGAATATAGTACACAAATATGATATTCAAATGTTCTTATTCCAAATTATCTTTATTCATACTGTACATATCCATCTTCAAATCTGATAAAGTAATGCGCATACCTGGATGATATCTTTTATCTCAAATTTTTCATGTTCCAATAGGTGAAATAAGCTAACAAGGTGAGCTATAAGAGGACAGCATGTTGTAAATATCATGTCATCGCATGTCCAAATAGCCAAATACAACCAAATCCCGTATATGTATTCAAGTTGTACTTATCATAACATCCTATTCAAATTCATGTGTGCCACTTGAAAATATGCATGCAATTCATCAGTTGACATCCCTACCACCCACAAATCGTTTTTCCTGACGAAATACCTGCCAAATGATACCATTCACCGCAGTCCGCAGGTACTCCAAATTCAGGGTTTGGAAGACTACACGCTGGTCACAGAGCTTAATAACAAGCCTAGTATTTTGCAAAAACCAAAATTTAACCAATTCCAACACATAAATCCACGCAATGCCCATGCATATATCACTCAATAAGCTAAAGAGGGATCGAGAGCACGACCTTGTTGCGCTCTCCATGGGGCCAGTAGCGAGCGAGTATGTCACGCATGAAGTGTAGCTTGACGTCACGGTCGGCCTCAAGGAGGCTAGGGGGGAGGTGCCGCTCCAGGGCGCTGTACACGGCTGGCGCGTACTCACCGCGCACGTCGGTGTAGTCCTGCGACTTATGCTCCGTGTTCGGGTTGAACCGCAGCCGCCTGTCAGAGTGCGCAGCGGTCCCCAACGGCCGGCCGACCATCCGCGACGGCGGCGGAGCCACGCCGCTCCCGTTCGCCACCCCTGCCTGCTGGCCTTCGTCCCGTCGCTCCGCCGGCCCCTCTAGAGCCATGGCAAGCGCGGCGGAATCACAACATCGAGCGGATTAGGGTTAGGGTTTGGGTGGGCTAATCAGGGCTGGAGAGGCCACTGGAGCCTGGAGGTGTCGAGATGGAGGGGACAAGTAGAACCGTCGCTAGGGTTCCTGTAAGCTTTCCGTGACAGGTGTAGAGAATGTTATCGAGAGTTGCCTGACTACTTCTATGGTTGCACGAACCAACAGTAAATAAACACTTTTTTTTTGGAGGTATAAGGTGGTCGTATCCACCGCCCGAATAGATAGAAAGAGGTGACTCAGTTTATAAGGAAAACCGGGTCCAAAAACCATACAAGCTGAAAAAGACACAGACGAAGCGACCCGCCGCCCACACGACCCAAGTCGAACAAACGCCACAAAACACACCACCCGTTCCGGGGCCGCCGCCCCGGCGTAACAACCAGATCGACCTTCGCATTGCCGAAGGTGATCCAGTCATGGTCGACGAACCCTCTGCCCACGCAGTCTTCATCCAGATTGCCATCAAAACCACCATGTACCAGGGCCGCCGCCCCGGAGTAGCAACCAGATCGACCTTCGCATTGCCCGAAGGTGATCCAGTCAGGTCGACGAACCCTCTGCCCGCGCAGTCTCCATCCAGGTCGCCACCCAGACCCACGCTAAAGAACGGCTCTGCCTCATAGAGCCGTCATAGCCTGGGAGCCCGAGGTCGCCGCCTCGGCGAACTCCACCGTCCGGGGCCGCCACCCCGGCATCCACCTCCCTAACCACATCGCCAACCTACCCATCCGCCGCGAACCGTCGCACCGAGAGAGCCAATGACTCCAAGACGACGCCTCCAACAAGGTAGTGACGCGTCCGTCACCGTCGCCCGCCCCCGACGGAGCTTAGGCTTTCACCCGGAGACCATCGGACCACTCTCGTCGGGTCGGGTATCGAAGCTCCACAACGATGCAAACAAGAAGGAGAATGGCGCCAAAAGGCGTCGCCATCGTTGGCACCGACCGGAGTCGGTGCAAGGCTTTCGCCCGGATTTCGACCCGCCCGCGAAGCTCAGGGAGCAGCTAAGATGGCAGGGTGCATCCGTGGCCGACCGCCGAGCTCCACCGCGCTGGACTTCTCCACGCCCTGCCGTCCTCCACGCACGGGCCTACCGCCGCAGCCCGCTCCACAGCTTCAACTTGGAGCCCAGGAACTCCCCAAGCCGGCGGCGCGCCCGACCTCCACCGGCGCCAAGGCCCAAGCAGGCCCGGGGGCCCAGATCCGCGCGCCCCGCAGCGCCCACTGCCGCTCCTTCTTCCACCGCCGCACCGCATCCCGCCGACGCACGCATCCGGCGCCGCTGGGACGCAGAGCACGGCTGCCCCGCTGCCCGAGCAGCCGAGACCGTCGCCAACTCCAGCTCGCCGTCGAGCCGGTTCCCGGGACCAAATACTCCAGGGCTTGCCACCGTCGCCGGACACGCCGTCGGCTCGCCCTGCACCTCCGCGACCGAGCCGGCGCCGCTCCTTCCGCTCGCAGGAAACGACGCTGCGGTGCGCACACCTTGCCTCCCCCGCCTTTGGCGAGTCGGGCGCCGCCACCGCCGCCAGCGTCGGCGACGGCGACGGCCAGGGGAGCACGGGATTTGAGCTTTGTGGTCTAGGGATTGGGGGGCCTCCGGAGCCGCTCGAGCGGAGCGACCCGGGAGGCAGTGAGGGAGGGGACGTGAGTGGAAGGGGAGGAGGGCGGTGGCGGCGAGAAGGGCCTGGCGGCGGCGCGTGGGCGGAACCCTAGTTTCGCGAGAGCTGCTCGCGCGTCTAGTTGATTTTAAGAATATATCTTCTAATAAACACTCTTGCTAAATCGCAACCAGCTGTTTTCTACTAATTCATCAGCAGTCGCTTTTCTAACCGTCCGATGGGTTTAATATACGTGCATTTTGATGTCAATATTTCTGCCTGTGATCTTTTATGTCTATCTATTCATTCCTATGGAGTCTAGAATGGTGGAGAGAGAGGCGGGGCATAGAGGGAGGGAGCGGCATAGACGGAGAGCTTGGTGGCAATTAAGATTGCAAGTGGGATGGGATTGGTTCCCATCTCACCTCAAACCCCACTAATCCCATCGCTCCACTTCCCAACGATCCCACAAACTAAAATTTTATTGGGCTTTTCTGGGACGTCCCACCTGTCCTGCTAAAATCTCGTGAACAGTAATCTTCCGATGCTTAGGCGTCACAGCTCTCGCCACGCTCTGATTCTGCTCCTCCGCTCATCCTGTGTTCTGCGGCAGGTGATGAGTTGTGCTCGTAATTGCTGGCCAGACCGCAGG
>CAMZMU010000055.1:59805342-60166881 GCA_947311845.1 Poa pratensis | reverse complement strand
TTAAAAATATGTATGCAGTTGGTTTCAATTTTGTAGTTTTTAATTCTACATGTCGGTTTTTCTTTTCCATTTTTAGTTGCAAAGTTTGTCGGAGACTAGTCCCAAGGAACTAGGGGTGTCTCTCTGATGCCAGGAGGAATCGTAAGGGGCTGAACACAACGTCAAACAAATCCTCAACAACCTCGGCGACGGTGCTCGTCGAGCTCGGTGAGGAACGACACGACAGAGAGTGAACACGAGCCGCTACCTAGGTTCAGGCCCACCGTGAGGTGTAAAGACCTACGTCCTGCTATGTTGTATTGCACTGCTTGGTGAGGTTACAGTACAATGAGCTTGCCGAGGGCTCTGCTATGGCTATGGTGGACTATGGTGGAAAGAGCTTCGTCTCCTTCCTTGCAAAGTGTGCCAAAGCTCCGAATGGTCGATCCCCTCACCGTCGTACACTGCCTCCTTTTATACTGCCTCGGTCCTCTTCCCCCGAAAACACAAGGCGGGAAGGGATACCACATGGTGGCCACGGTGGAGCGCAGCGCACGGCGTCGGGGTTGTCCATAGACGCGGTCCATGGCAGAGAGCACGTCTCCTTGGCAGAAAAAGCCACCGTCCATCCAGGACGGTGGGCTGGCGCTGCAGAGGTCCGTGGCGTGCCCCACGGTGACGTCGCGCTTGGAGCGTAGTGGGTGCCGGTCCCCTTATCACCAGAATGGCAATACTGGGAGTCCGCTTTGCTTGCCCTAGCTTTGTTGACTGCTTTATACACGAGAACGGCAACTGCGGCGTCCGTCATCGCGCGCAGGCGCGCGCGTCACTCTGCGGCGGCGCAGAGGCCATGTGCTCTACAGCAGGTGCAGAGCTTGCTTCCACTTGAAGGAACCCCGCGAGGGCCGGGAGCCTCGCCGAGGTTCTGAAGTACTTGGCGCCTCGCGAGGGAAGCCTCGCGAGGGCGGCTCAGACGTGCGCCAGGATTTAGCGATATTCCGGACAGGAGAGACCCTCGTGAGGGAAAACTCCCTCACGAGGCCCGTCAGGCTGAGCGTCTGGTCCTTAGCAGAAAAGCTCAGCAGAGTGAAGAAACCCTCGCGAGGCTCGCCAGGCTGAACGCCTGGTCCTTAGCAGAATTCTCCGCAAACGTCGAGGGCTGTGGCAGGCCGGCCCATGGTACCCTGGTTTCCACTGGGCCGGCAGTAGCCCCCGGGCCCACGATGGGCACGCAGGAGTTTCGTGAACAGGCGAATCTCGTGGGCCCAAAGAAGCTGCCTGGCCCGAGACACGTGGAGCGCTGCGGCTGCGCACGATCCCACGATCTCCTCTGTAGTAACGGGCATAGTGGTGGGACCCGCCACGTCCTGGTAACGGCTCGATGAGCCGATAAAAGCGGAGAGCTCGGCGCAGACGGCCGTTGCTCCATTCATCCCCTTTCTTCCCAGCGCAAAATCTCCAAACTTTCCTTCACAATCCCACTGCAATGGCCACCGGCTCCAAGAAGGGGAAGGCGGTGATGCAGGCGAGCGAGCCTGCTTCGATGCGGCAAGACGGAGACCTCAAGCGGCTCTGGCCGGGTTCCGCATCGGCACGGAGGCGCAGCTGGACAAGGTGCGCCACATGGCGGCCTCTGCGAGCAACGAGCATGGTGCCACGGTGCTCAAGCCGGTGAACAACCCCTGCGGCAGCCTCTACCCCATCTTCATGCACACCCTCTTCACCGGGCCCGTGCCTCCCTTCTCCGACTTCTTCCTGGCGGTTCTGGAGCGCTACCAGATCCAGATTCTTCATCTCCACCTCAACTCCATCCTCATCCTCGCCATCTTCGCCTACCTCTGCGAGGCATACATCGGCATTCTGCCCTCGGTCGACCTCTTCCGCAGCTTCTACGCGCTCCGGTTCACGGCGAGCAACGAGCGGTCGGGGTGCGTCTCCTTCCGCATCACTGACGGCATGGCCGATGTCTACATCCCCATTGCGTGGGCCGGCGAGAACCCCGTGACCAACGTGTCGAAGAAGGTGGAGGACTTCGCCGGCGCTTGTTCCTCGTGGACATCGAGCCAGAGTCCCTTCTTTGAGATGCCTGAGGCGCCCCCGACGAAGAGGGCAAGCTGGTCTTCCAAAACACTCACGGGCGCAGCGCTTGGCCCCATGGTGAAGCGCATGTCGGATCTTCGCGAGGCTGGCCTCACTGGGCAGATGGTGGCCAGGGACTTCTTGAGGCGTCGCATTGCTCCACTCCAGAGGCATGCGGATCCGATGTGGCTGTACACGAACCAGAGGGACAAGATGCGCCTGAGCGCTACCCTCTTCTCGCAGGCGGAAGTGGACGGCATCATGGAGGTCCTCTTCACCTCTCCAACCATCCCCAAGCCTGCCGACAAAGCCGTTCCGCTCCACAGGTTTGAGCTTGGGCCGTGTTACATTCATGGAGACGATGCCGGAGTTTGACCAATGGGGCCTGGTGCCTGAGGAGCCAGTTGGGACCCGTGAGGACCCGGAGTCGGCGGCGCAGGCGGCGCCAGCTGACGGCGAGGAGGAGACGATGGAGACGGCTGCGGAGTCTAACGCAGAAGCAGCCGGTGCCTCGGGCGGCGCCAATTCCTCGGCGGGGAACTCGAGCTCCTCAAGGGGCGTGCCGCCTGACGCTGAGATCCACGAGATCTCCTCGGGCAGCGATGACCGTTTCTTGGTCGTCCCCTCGCGACGCGTTGAGGGGAAGGAGGAGAGCGACGACGATGAGGCCTCGTCTAGCCACTGCGAGCCCCACTCCAAGGCGATCCACGACAGGAACGCCGGAGCTCGGGAGGAGGCGGAGGCCAGTGCCAAGGTGGGCCAAGACATGCCTGCCGAGGCTCAGAAGAGCGCGGAGCCCAGCGCTCCGCCTGTGCGGCGGACGATCAAGAGGTGGATCGACACCGCCGCGTAAGTCTTGTACTTCCTTTCTTTTTCGATGTGTTCTTGTGTGACCCTCTCGAGGGATTTCTGAACGTTTTCTTCTCCAGGCGTCCCGAGGAGCCGAAGCGGCGGAGGCTCCGAAAGGTTGGAGAGGGCTCCAGCGTTGCAGCAGCGTCTGCAGCGCCTACATCTGAAGCGGTGCCTCACGAGGCTACCGCTCCTCCTCCCGAGACAGCGGCTCCACCTCCCGAGGCGGTGGAGCACCACGAGGAGGAGAAAGCTGAGGCGACGGCGTCGCCGGCCGTGCGGCCTGGCACTTCTCCTGCGCAGCAGGAGAAGGCGACGGAGGAAGACGCGGCGAAGGCCGCGACGCGGCGGGGAGACGCGGCGAAGACCGCAACATCGGCGGAGGTGCGCGACGATGTTGAGATGGAGGAGGCCACCGCGCTGCCACCTCCACCAAACGCGGGCCCTGAAGCGCCGGTGGTGGACACCAAGGCTGCGGCGGGAGCGGCCTCGGCGGAGAAAGTTGATCCTGCCCCTGGAGGGGAGGAAGACGTGCCCCAGGGGCAGAAGGACGCCGGGGCTGATGGCGAGGACATCCCGAGTCCCCAGAAAGCCCCAGGCGCAAATGAAGAGGGAGGCTCTCACCAGAGCCCCCAGGCACGGCTCAAGGCTACTCCGAGCCCAAGGCGCGATGTTCTGGAGTCCTCAGCAGGCGCCGGTGCCTCTGGGCCCTCTAGCGACGCGTGGGCCTTGGTCCTGCGGGGTCGGCGCCCGATTGCGGTTTGCCGAGGAGCTGTCTTTCGCTCGGCGAGTGAGGTGCTTGATGGGCTCGAAGCCTAGCTTGCCGAGGAAGATCGTGCCAAGGCGGAGGAGGATGCCGAGCTTGCGCGGGGTTGGACTCGTCTCTAGGAGACCGTGGAGCGTTGTCGGGGGGATGAGGCGGCCCAGGTGCGACGTGAGGAGGCACTTCGCTTCGCTGAGGAGACCCGCGCCAGCGTGATCCACGAGGCTGAGGAGACCCTCGCAGACTTGAGCGCTAAGCACGAGGCCCTCGAGGCGGAGACCGCTGCCAAGCACCAGGAGCTTGCGGCGCGTGAGGCGGCAGTCACCACCAAGCATCAAGAGCTTATGGACCACGAGAAAAAAGATCATCGTGGAGTCAGAGACCGTGCGGCAGAACTTGGAGAAGTTCCGCGAGGACCTGCACACTCGCAAAGGGCTGATTGTGAAGCGCGGGAAGACCTCGACTTCCGCGAGTCCGAGCTGCGCAAGCGCGAGGGGCAGGTCGAGCAAGTCGAGAGAGACCAGTCCGCGCAGCGGGAGAGCCTGGAGTCAAGCGAGAGCAAGATGGCCCAGGACGAGGACTTCTACCAGAAGCGCCTCCTGAAGACCAACGAGAACCTCCGCGTGTAGGAGGAGAAGATGAAGGAGGTGATGTAGCCCTGGTCACGACCATCACCATGTCAAGACCCTCCACACTTCACAAGCCACCATGGACATCAAAGGTGAGCTCGTTCCTCTACTTGAGCCCCATTCCTCACCCTTTGGATGGTATTCTACGTCATGCTTCGTCACTTGATGATGCTAGGGTTACCACGACGAGTACGTGTACATGGGAGGATGGACAAGGCGCAAGAGGAATGGAGCCCGTCAAGGCAGAGGCTTGGAAGAGGAGAAGAAAGAAGAGCAAGCAGTTCCAGGAAGCGGTAGTACCGCTGGAACAAGCGGTACTACCGCCAGCGCGCTACCGCCACCACTGCCGCCCGCGCTACCGCCACCACCACCCGTCTGGCGTGTATTCCGGTACCACCAGCGGTACCAACAGCGGTACCGACTGGTACCGGGAGCGTGGGATACCGCAGCGAAGAAGATTCACACGCCGGCAGTACTACCGTGCCTGCTACCGCTGGAACCATGACTCGGCGCGTCTTCCGGTACCGCCAGCGGCAGCAGGAGCGGTACCAACTGGTACCGGGGACGTGGGGTGAAGATTCGCCTGCCCGCACCAGCGGTAGTACCGGCTAAGCCAGCGGTACTACCGGCAGTGTGGGAACCTCTCCGCCAGATCTGCTGTGCAACCTTATCCGTTCGTCCTCCTGGTTGCTTGGACTATATAATGGACCCCTTTGACTAGATCTAGGCATAGACTATGTTTTGAGATTAGAGTAGAGCTAGACTCCTTCTTCTCAAAGGTCTCCTTCCTCCCCTTGTGGGGATCGTTCCTACCCTAGTGGAGAAGATCCCCTTGTGGATTCAAGACCTCTACTTGTAGTTTGACTACTTGCCAATCTTTCATCCTCGGGTGACTTTATTGGATCGGCTTGGTTGGCCGTTGGAGAAACAACCATCCAAGATCCCTTCGTGTATCTACTCGCCTATCTCTCCACCTTCGTGTGGATTCTATTGGGCCGGTTGGACCGACCGGTAAGAGAAACGGTTCTTGTATCTTGTGTGTGTTCTTGTGTTCTTGGTGTTCTTCTTCGTGTTCTTGCGTGCGTTCGTCCACATCCCGCGTCAATTCGTGAAGATCAGGCCACCCTAGAGGACGTTTCCTCATCAGGAGGAGTCCGCAACTAAGGAGAAACTCTTCCACGACAACTGCTCCAAGGAGTTTGCAAGGATTGCCAAGTTGCAGGAGGAACGCTTCACGAAGAAACGCGACAAGCTCAACGCTCGCATCAGGGAGCTCGAGTGGGAGAAGAAGCGGTCTGACTCCCGCCTTCAGGCTGCCAAGGACGCCCAGGCCCGCGCGGAGCAGGACCTTGCCTCTCTGACGCAGGACATGACTGATATGCAGCAGCAGGTGGCGCCTGTGGTGGAGCTCGTCGAGGAGGCCCGGGAGAGTGCTCAGGCTGCGCGGGTCTTGTCGCGCCAGCGAGAGCACATTTTCCGCTCTCTGGTGGCCTGTGTGCGGGCTGTCGGGACCGCTTAGGAGCCAATGCCCCCTCGCTCTCTGTCGAGGGGAATGCTGATGTCGCCACCTATCTCGGCTTCTTCGAGCGGCTTCTCACCAGCCTCAAGGAGGTCGTGACAAGCCTCGACGACCTGGTAGACACTGAGAGCCGCGAGCTGCTTGGCGTCACGGTCGGCCGCATCTTTGCCAACCTTGCGCATCTCCATCCTAGCTTCGACTTCACGACTGTGACGGAGCCCCTGGAGCAGAGGCTCACCTCGAGCTGGATGCCTCGGTGTGGGAAGACGTGGAGAAGTATGTCCAGCGCTTCAAGAGGACTGAGGTTGAAGAGGACGCGATCTAGGAAGGCGACGGCGATGCGGGTGCTGAGGAGGAGGAGGACGAAGTTGTGGACAGCGAGGACGACGACAGCCCTGCTGCTTGAGCTGCTCCTGCCGCAAGATGTGCTCGGGGCACAAGTTATCTTAGGATTTGCCATTTTTACTTTGTAAAGGCTTGTAAGACCCTTTTGATTATGTGCAAGTGTGAGCGCCCCTCGGGAGGCCTTTTATGTCCTTCTCATGTCTTTTTTGCTCTACGTCGTTAGGACCCTACTTTCAGCGCAAATAGCATCGCCGCTTCGGTATGCCGGAGTCAGGGCTCGACAAGGCCGGGGGGTGCGTAAGGCTTAGAGAGGTAAGAGCTCTCGAGGCACGATGCTCGGGAGCTCCCCTTTGACGTGCAAGCAGCCCATGAGGCTTAAGAGAGAAAAGAGAGGCTCGAGGGGTGATAAAACCAGCGAGAGAGGAAAACTCGTGAGACGTAAGTTCTGGACTTAGCTTTGCGAGTCGTTTGTGATGAGGATCAACCTAGGCAACTAAGGTTGTTTAGCTACAAGAGAATTTTATGCTTCCATAACAAATATCAGGTGCATCATATTTTAATCCCTTCTACATTTACTATACGAAACAAAGCAGAACTACTACTTTGCTTGAATAATATTTGTAGGCATCACAAGAACAACATGACAAGCGCCCCGTTTATGAACAAGGAGCAACTAGTACGCGGGCTAGATAAATTCACTGCTAAGAACAAATATGCATTCTTTGACTGGAAAGAATTATTGAGCCATGTCAATGATCAGGTGAACGCATATACTTTGGTTTCACTATTTTCTATGACAAAAGAGGCAGAGCTACTACTTGAGTTAAATTTATGCAGGCCCCTTGATGATTATCAACGCCAACTAAAAGTCAAGATGAAAAGGAACTCAAGATCCATGTTGCTTGCCATTGATCACAATAAGAAGAACACTTCAAGAATGAAGAAACGAAGATTAGCAAGGTGCCCCAATCAGCAAACGTCACATGAACATCTCCAGATTTCGTCACTTATATTGCTGGACAATGGCACTCCAACATGGACGTGTCTAGCACGTTTGGAGGGTCATACTGGACAGGAAATCAAGTCTACTTTCCAGCAAAACAAACGGTGCATCATTTGAAGACCCAAGTCAAAAGATATGTGATTTCCAATGCAAAGCTGTCAAGACATTTATTGCTGCGCGAGGCTCCACACTTCTGCTCCCCAACCACCCAAGTAACCACGAAATTGAGCCTCATTTTCGTGCTGGTTTCATACCTAAGCTAGGAGGGATGTTCCTAGTATAAGTACCCCTTTCCCCACTTCAACCACAACTCTTTGGCAATTTGTTTTCAGCATAGGTTAGCTAAGTGCAACCAGAATATTGTTTGAGAGTTCACTTCCTCCTTAGCTCTTGTAAACTTGCCTTGTGAGAGGGTAACCTCACTTTGTGATTTACAACAACAGCCGTTGAGGCGGCGACCAGTTCGTGCTTCCAACTTCGTGCGTGGTTGTGTGGATTGGAAACTGAGAGTGTGGTTGGGCGAATACTTGTTGCTGGTTGTTGCATTGCAATAGTTAGCTTCGGTTTTGTCAGGTTGCACTACTTCTCCATTACCCGACAACGTTGTTGGCTGGGATCGAGGGTTTCCTTCGTACCCTTCAGGTGGCGTTGATTCTATCATCAAGCAGATCCTTCGTGAAGATTGGGCACCCCCGCATCATCTTGGTATCAGAGCCTTGATTGACACGGTAGGATCTTGTATCCCTTGTTTACTTTTAGTTGTTTTCAATCCTATAGTCCAGAAAAAGCCCCACAAAAATATTTCCCTTTACCTAGAGCCTTTTACAGCCTTAGATCTGCTGATTTGGTGAGTTTTATCAGGTTCTTGTCCATTAGATCTTTTGTTTTAGTTGCTGAGTGTTTCCCCATCCATTCTGTTCTTTTGTGTTCATTTTCGTCCAGAAATTTCAGATCTGTATCCTCCACCAAATCATGTTTATCTTTCACATTCGGAGTCCGTTTTTAGTGTTCTTTTGCTTTTGCTTTTTGGAAAGATCCCTTCGTGTGTTACCCATCCATCCTGGTTAGATCTGATTACAACCTTGTTCTCGACCCAGAAAATCAGATCTGTTCGTGGTTGTTTGCTGCCAAAGTTTCAGCTCCTATTTTGGTTGTTGAGTTCTTCCATTGCAAAATAAAATTTGTGAAGTTCCACCAAGTGTGTGTTCAGATCAAAGTCCCCTGTTGAAAAGTTTGTCAAAAAAAAGAGAGAGAAAAAAGGACATAAAGAAAGAAAGAAGAGAAAATCTAGGACTGATCTTCACTTATATCTTGAGAAATCCTTGTTTATGTGGTGTGAGCTGAAACACTAGTCAAGTGTGTATCATCCAAAAATTCTTGCTGCAGCAAATCTGATTCATTGGTGTGTATTCTTGTTCTACACTTATATCCTATTCAGCAACTAAGGCATTCAAATCTTGTGTGGATGATTACTTGGTTTAACAACAACTAGACTGCAGATTAGTGTGTTGTTTTCCACATATATACCCCACCCAAAGCTCCACAAAACAGCCCCTGCATGTGCAACCCTAGACTTGTATTCGCTTAATTATCTCTCTTTGTATAACAACCACCGGAACCACAGTTGAGCACGATTCTGTTCTCACTTGGAAGTTGCAAGAGCTTTGGTTGGTAAGAGAGGGTGAGATTGAGTGTTTCAGATTTTTTTTCCACATATCCAAACACAATGTAGAAATACTTGTTTGTGCAACTAACTATGGCAGGTCACGAGTATGTTGAGCTTCCCTTCTATGGAAGTGATGATCCAGAAGAGTACCTTGAATGGGTACAAAACATGGAGTTAGAGTTGAAGAAATTTTCTGAAACCAAACAAGTGCTTCGAGCAACCCTGGAGTTTGATGAGTATGCTAGCAAGTGGTGGAAGTGTCACCACAAAAGGCGTGCTGTCAAAACATGGAACGATCTGAAAGTGATCATGAGGAAAGAGTTTGTACCTCGTTCTTATGAGAATGATCTGCTCGAATACATGAAGAGCATTAGACAAGGTTTCAGATCTGTTAGAGCATATTATGATGAGCTGAAGACTGCAATGCGTCGCGCCAATATTTTGGATGCATCAACAACAAGGGCGTATTTCAAGAGAGGGTTGAATCTTGATGTTGCTGCTACTGTTCGTTTGAAATATGATGGTAGTATGCAAGACCTTGTGACATATGCCATAAAAGAAGAAAAGAGGATTCAGAAACAGCGTGCACCTAAGTTCAGATTGGATATGCAGAACCGGTCAGGAGCACCATGTTTGAAGAAGCTAAGTTGTGAGATGATAGAGCATGACTCAATGGCTGTCGTGGAAGATATTCGAGATGGGAGAAGGTTAGTTGAAGTACAGAAGAGTGAGGTCCATGTTGAAAACACCACTCTTGGACAAACTTCTGTTATGAAGAATGCACATCAAAACCCATGTGAGAATGAGAGCCACATAGCCAAGGTGAATGAGAGTGACATTCTAGAGAGTGAGTTGTGTGATTCCACCAAATGTGAGGCCGAGAGCATAAAAAGTGAGAGCTCAAGAGATACACAAAATAGTTTGAGAGATGATACAAAAAGTGAGGACTTTGCTAACACTAACCTAATCATTTCTACTATTGGTGTTATTTCTTGCAATGTACAGGTTGGCTTTGAAGAAAGGGAGATAAGTGCTACTCTTTTAGCACAAACCCCAAAGGAAAAAGATGAGAAGCCGACTTCAGGAGGAGAGAACAAGCAATGCAATAAGATAGTCACAATACAGAAAGATAATAGTTGTGAGTATAACCGCGCTGTTGTTTCCCCTTCTAAAATTTCTCATTCCTCCACGATGCACGACATATCAAATGGCATGATTGCCTCTCATTTTGATAATGTGAAATTATTTACCCATGAGGAAATGCTTGATAGAATAGATCCTGCCCATGTTTTATGTTATGTCATGTTTGCTGAACCTATTCATTTGAAATCTGCTATCAAGAGCATTTGTGAACTCACAAATTTTGACTATCTAATTAAAGGAAACACCTTCTGTTATAAATTTCACTTAATTGGAAATTATGATGTGCAAAGGAAATTTATCGTGCACGGCATATGCATTACTTGTGATCAACTTTCTGCCTTAAAAGCTCTTGTCTTGCCCCAATACCATTGTGTGCACAATTATGTTGCATGTGAAACGAATATGAATGTTGATATTTATGCTAGTTGGCATGATATGAATAATTCTGCTATTACCCTCACTAATATTTTCAACCGTAGTTGCAACTTTTATGATCACAAAACTTCGGACTTGTTGATTTTTCAATGGGGTAGTCCCTTGAGTACAATAACTTGCTGCCATGAAAACTATTGTTGTGAAATTTGGGAGGAACAAAAAGAACAGAACAATAAAATGTGTGACATCTACATCTACCATGCATATACCTTGTTTCTTTCCATTAGTGGAGCTACAGGATATCAAAAACCGAGGACGGTTTTTCTTGAAGAAAGGGAGGATGATGAGGATCAACCTAGGCAACTAAGGTTGTTTAGCTACAAGAGAATTTTATGCTTCCATAACAAATATCAGGTGCATCATATTTTAATCCCTTCTACAATTACTATACGAAACAAAGCAGAACTACTACTTTGCTTGAATAATATTTGTAGGCATCACAAGAACAACATGACAAGCGCCCCGTTTATGAACAAGGAGCAACTAGTACGCGGGCTAGATAAATTCACTGCCAAGAACAAATATGCATTCTTTGACTGGAAAGAATTATTGAGCCATGTCAATGATCAGGTGAACGCATATACTTTGGTTTCACTATTTTCTATGACAAAAGAGGCAGAGCTACAACTTGATTTAAATTTATGCAGGCCCCTTGATGATGATCAATGCCAACTAAAAGTCAAGATGAAAAGGAACTCAAGATCCATGTTGCTTGCCATTGATCACAATAAGAAGAACACTTCAAGAATGAAGAAACGAAGATTAGCAAGGTGCCCCAATCAGCAAACGTCACATGAACATCTCCAGATTTCGTCACTTATATTGCTGGACAATGGCACTCCAACATGGACGTGTCTAGCACGTTTGGAGGGTCATACTGGACAGGAAATCAAGTCTACTTTCCAGCAAAACAAACGGTGCATCATTTGAAGACCCAAGTCAAAAGATATGTGATTTCCAATGCAAAGCTGTCAAGACATTTATTGCTGCGCGAGGCTCCACACTTCTGCTCCCCAACCACCCAAGTAACCACGAAATTGAGCCTCATTTTCGTGCTGGTTTCATACCTAAGCTAGGAGGGATGTTCCTAGTATAAGTACCCCTTTCCCCACTTCAACCACAACTCTTTGGCAATTTGTTTTCAGCATAGGTTAGCTAAGTGCAACAAGAATATTGTTTGAGAGTTCACTTCCCCCTTAGCTCTTGTAAACTTGCCTTGTGAGAGGGTAAACTCACTTTGTGATTTACAACAGCAGCCGTTGAGGCGGCGACCAGTTCGTGCTTCCAACTTCGTGCGTGGTTGTGTGGATTGGAAACTGAGAGTGTGGTTGGGCGAATACTTGTTGCTGGTTGTTGCATTGCAATAGTTAGCTTCGGTTTTGTCAGGTTGCACTACTTCTCCATTACCCGACAACGTTGTTGGCTGGGATCGAGGGTTTCCTTCGTACCCTTCAGGTGGCGTTGATTCTATCATCAAGCAGATCCTTCGTGAAGATCGGGCACCCCCGCATCATCTTGGTATCAGAGCCTTGATTGACACGGTAGGATCTTGTATCCCTTGTTTAGTTTAGTTGTTTTCAATCCTATAGTCCAGAAAAAGCCCCACAAAAATATTTCCCTTTACCTAGAGCCTTTTACAGCCTTAGATCTGCTGATTTGGTGAGTTTTATCAGGTTCTTGTCCATTAGATCTGTTGTTTTAGTTGCTGAGTGTTTCCCCATCCATTCTGTTCTTTTGTGTTCATTTTCGTTCAGAAATTTCAGATCTGTATCCTCCACCAAATCATGTTTATCTTTCACATTTGGAGTCCGTTTTTAGTGTTCTTTTGCTTTTTGGAAAGATCCCTTCGTGTGTTACCCATCCATCCTGGTTAGATCTGATTACAACCTTGTTCTTGACCCAGAAAAATCAGATCTGTTCGTGGTTGTTTGCTGCCAAAGTTTTAGCTCTTGTTTTGGTTGTTGAGTTCTTCCATTGCAAAATAAAATTCGTGAAGTTCCACCAAGTGTGTGTTCAGATCAAAGTCCCCTGTTGAAAAGTTTGTCAAAAAAAAGAGAGAGAAAAAAAGGACATAAAGAAAGAAAGAAGAGAAAATCTGGGACTGATCTTCACTTATATCTTGAGAAATCCTTGTTTATGTGGTGTGAGCTGAAACACTAGTCAAGTGTGTATCATCCAAAAATTCTTGCTGCAGCAAATCTGATTCATCGGTGTGTATTCTTGTTCTACACTTATATCCTATTCAGCAACTAAGGCATTCGAATCTTGTGTGGATGATTACTTGGTTTAACAACAACTAGACTGCAGATTAGTGTGTTGTTTTCCACATATATACCCCACCCAAAGCTCCACAAAACAGCCCCTGCATGTGCAACCCTAGACTTGTATTCGCTTAATTATCTCTCTTTGTATAACAACCACCGGAACCACAGTTGAGCACGATTCTGTTCTCACTTGGAAGTTGCAAGAGCTTTGGTTGGTAAGAGAGGGTGAGATTGAGTGTTTCAGATTTTTTTTCCACATATCCAAACACAATGTAGAAATACTTGTTTGTGCAACTAACTATGGCAGGTCACGAGTATGTTGAGCTTCCCTTCTATGGAAGTGATGATCCAGAAGAGTACCTTGAATGGGTACAAAACATGGAGTTAGAGTTGAAGAAATTTTCTGAAACCAAACAAGTGCTTTGAGCAACCCTGGAGTTTGATGAGTATGCTAGCAAGTGGTGGAAGTGTCACCACAAAAGGCGTGCTGTCAAAACATGGAACGATCTGAAAGTGATCATGTGGAAAGAGTTTGTACCTCGTTCTTATGAGAATGATCTGCTCGAATACATGAAGAGCATTAGACAAGGTTTCAGATCTGTTAGAGCATATTATGATGAGCTGAAGACTGCAATGCGTCGCGCCAATATTTTGGATGCATCAACAACAAGGGCGTATTTCAAGAGAGGGTTGAATCTTGATGTTGCTGCTACTGTTCGTTTGAAATATGATGGTAGTATGCAAGACCTTGTGACATATGCCATAAAAGAAGAAAAGAGGATTCAGAAACAGCGTGCACCTAAGTTCAGATTGGATATGCAGAACCGGTCAGGAGCACCATGTTTGAAGAAGCTAAGTTGTGAGATGATAGAGCATGACTCAATGGCTGTCGTGGAAGATATTCGAGATGGGAGAAGGTTAGTTGAAGTACAGAAGAGTGAGGTCCATGTTGAAAACACCACTCTTGGACAAACTTCTGTTATGAAGAATGCACATCAAAACCCATGTGAGAATGAGAGCCACATAGCCAAGGTGAATGAGAGTGAGTTGTGTGATTCCACCAAATGTGAGGCCGAGAGCATAAAAAGTGAGAGCTCAAGAGATACACAAAATAGTTTGAGAGATGATACAAAAAGTGAGGACTTTGCTAACACTAACCTAATCATTTCTACTATTGGTGTTATTTCTTGCAATGTACAGGTTGGCTTTGAAGAAAGGGAGATAAGTGCTACTCTTTTAGCACAAACCCCAAAGGAAAAAGATGAGAAGCCGACTTCAGGAGGAGAGAACAAGCAATGCAATAAGATAGTCACAATACAGAAAGATAATAGTTGTGAGTATAACCGCGCTGTTGTTTCCCCTTCTAAAATTTCTCATTCCTCCACGATGCACGACATATCAAATGGCATGATTGCCTCTCATTTTGATAATGTGAAATTATTTACCCATGAGGAAATGCTTGATAGAATAGATCCTGCCCATGTTTTATGTTATGTCATGTTTGCTGAACCTATTCATTTGAAATCTGCTATCAAGAGCATTTGTGAACTCACAAATTTTGACTATCTAATTAAAGGAAACACCTTCTGTTATAAATTTCACTTAATTGGAAATTATGATGTGCAAAGGAAATTTATCGTGCACGGCATATGCATTACTTGTGATCAACTTTCTGCCTTAAAAGCTCTTGTCTTGCCCCAATACCATTGTGTGCACAATTATGTTGCATGTGAAACGAATATGAATGTTGATATTTATGCTAGTTGGCATGATATGAATAATTCTGCTATTACCCTCACTAATATTTTCAACCGTAGTTGCAACTTTTATGATCACAAAACTTCGGACTTGTTGATTTTTCAATGGGGTAGTCCCTTGAGTACAATAACTTGCTGCCATGAAAACTATTGTTGTGAAATTTGGGAGGAACAAAAAGAACAGAACAATAAAATGTGTGACATCTACATCTACCATGCATATACCTTGTTTCTTTCCATTAGTGGAGCTACAGGATATCAAAAACCGAGGACGGTTTTTCTTGAAGAAAGGGAGGATGATGAGGATCAACCTAGGCAACTAAGGTTGTTTAGCTACAAGAGAATTTTATGCTTCCATAACAAATATCAGGTGCATCATATTTTAATCCCTTCTACAATTACTATACGAAACAAAGCAGAACTACTACTTTGCTTGAATAATATTTGTAGGCATCACAAGAACAACATGACAAGCGCCCCGTTTATGAACAAGGAGCAACTAGTACGCGGGCTAGATAAATTCACTGCCAAGAACAAATATGCATTCTTTGACTGGAAAGAATTATTGAGCCATGTCAATGATCAGGTGAACGCATATACTTTGGTTTCACTATTTTCTATGACAAAAGAGGCAGAGCTACTACTTGATTTAAATTTATGCAGGCCCCTTGATGATGATCAATGCCAACTAAAAGTCAAGATGAAAAGGAACTCAAGATCCATGTTGCTTGCCATTGATCACAATAAGAAGAACACTTCAAGAATGAAGAAACGAAGATTAGCAAGGTGCCCCAATCAGCAAACGTCACATGAACATCTCCAGATTTCGTCACTTATATTGCTGGACAATGGCACTCCAACATGGACGTGTCTAGCACGTTTGGAGGGTCATACTGGACAGGAAATCAAGTCTACTTTCCAGCAAAACAAACGGTGCATCATTTGAAGACCCAAGTCAAAAGATATGTGATTTCCAATGCAAAGCTGTCAAGACATTTATTGCTGCGCGAGGCTCCACACTTCTGCTCCCCAACCACCCAAGTAACCACGAAATTGAGCCTCATTTTCGTGCTGGTTTCATACCTAAGCTAGGAGGGATGTTCCTAGTATAAGTACCCCTTTCCCCACTTCAACCACAACTCTTTGGCAATTTGTTTTCAGCATAGGTTAGCTAAGTGCAACAAGAATATTGTTTGAGAGTTCACTTCCCCCTTAGCTCTTGTAAACTTGCCTTGTGAGAGGGTAAACTCACTTTGTGATTTACAACAGCAGCCGTTGAGGCGGCGACCAGTTCGTGCTTCCAACTTCGTGCGTGGTTGTGTGGATTGGAAACTGAGAGTGTGGTTGGGCGAATACTTGTTGCTGGTTGTTGCATTGCAATAGTTAGCTTCGGTTTTGTCAGGTTGCACTACTTCTCCATTACCCGACAACGTTGTTGGCTGGGATCGAGGGTTTCCTTCGTACCCTTCAGGTGGCGTTGATTCTATCATCAAGCAGATCCTTCGTGAAGATCGGGCACCCCCGCATCATCTTGGTATCAGAGCCTTGATTGACACGGTAGGATCTTGTATCCCTTGTTTAGTTTTAGTTGTTTTCAATCCTATAGTCCAGAAAAAGCCCCACAAAAATATTTCCCTTTACCTAGAGCCTTTTACAGCCTTAGATCTGCTGATTTGGTGAGTTTTATCAGGTTCTTGTCCATTAGATCTGTTGTTTTAGTTGCTGAGTGTTTCCCCATCCATTCTGTTCTTTTGTGTTCATTTTCGTCCAGAAATTTCAGATCTGTATCCTCCACCAAATCATGTTTATCTTTCACATTCGGAGTCCGTTTTTAGTGTTCTTTTGCTTTTTGGAAAGATCCCTTCGTGTGTTACCCATCCATCCTGGTTAGATCTGATTACAACCTTGTTCTTGACCCAGAAAAATCAGATCTGTTCGTGGTTGTTTGCTGCCAAAGTTTTAGCTCCTGTTTTGGTTGTTGAGTTCTTCCATTGCAAAATAAAATTCGTGAAGTTCCACCAAGTGTGTGTTCAGATCAAAGTCCCCTGTTGAAAAGTTTGTCAAAAAAAGAGAGAGAAAAAAAGGACATAAAGAAAGAAAGAAGAGAAAATCTGGGACTGATCTTCACTTATATCTTGAGAAATCCTTGTTTATGTGGTGTGAGCTGAAACACTAGTCAAGTGTGTATCATCCAAAAATTCTTGCTGCAGCAAATCTGATTCATCGGTGTGTATTCTTGTTCTACACTTATATCCTATTCAGCAACTAAGGCATTCGAATCTTGTGTGGATGATTACTTGGTTTAACAACAACTAGACTGCAGATTAGTGTGTTGTTTTCCACATATATACCCCACCCAAAGCTCCACAAAACAGCCCCTGCATGTGCAACCCTAGACTTGTATTCGCTTAATTATCTCTCTTTGTATAACAACCACCGGAACCACAGTTGAGCACGATTCTGTTCTCACTTGGAAGTTGCAAGAGCTTTGGTTGGTAAGAGAGGGTGAGATTGAGTGTTTCAGATTTTTTTTCCACATATCCAAACACAATGTAGAAATACTTGTTTGTGCAACTAACTATGGCAGGTCACGAGAATGTTGAGCTTCCCTTCTATGGAAGTGATGATCCAGAAGAGTACCTTGAATGGGTACAAAACATGGAGTTAGAGTTGAAGAAATTTTCTGAAACCAAACAAGTGCTTCGAGCAACCCTGGAGTTTGATGAGTATGCTAGCAAGTGGTGGAAGTGTCACCACAAAAGGCGTGCTGTCAAAACATGGAACGATCTGAAAGTGATCATGAGGAAAGAGTTTGTACCTCGTTCTTATGAGAATGATCTGCTCGAATACATGAAGAGCATTAGACAAGGTTTCAGATCTGTTAGAGCATATTATGATGAGCTGAAGACTGCAATGCGTCGCGCCAATATTTTGGATGCATCAACAACAAGGGCGTATTTCAAGAGAGGGTTGAATCTTGATGTTGCTGCTACTGTTCATTTGAAATATGATGGTAGTATGCAAGACCTTGTGACATATGCCATAAAAGAAGAAAAGAGGATTCAGAAACAGCGTGCACCTAAGTTCAGATTGGATATGCAGAACCGGTCAGGAGCACCATGTTTGAAGAAGCTAAGTTGTGAGATGATAGAGCATGACTCAATGGCTGTCGTGGAAGATATTCGAGATGGGAGAAGGTTAGTTGAAGTACAGAAGAGTGAGGTCCATGTTGAAAACACCACTCTTGGACAAACTTCTGTTATGAAGAATGCACATCAAAACCCATGTGAGAATGAGAGCCACATAGCCAAGGTGAATGAGAGTGACATTCTAGAGAGTGAGTTGTGTGATTCCACCAAATGTGAGGCCGAGAGCATAAAAAGTGAGAGCTCAAGAGATACACAAAATAGTTTGAGAGATGATACAAAAAGTGAGGACTTTGCTAACACTAACCTAATCATTTCTACTATTGGTGTTATTTCTTGCAATGTACAGGTTGGCTTTGAAGAAAGGGAGATAAGTGCTACTCTTTTAGCACAAACCCCAAAGGAAAAAGATGAGAAGCCGACTTCAGGAGGAGAGAACAAGCAATGCAATAAGATAGTCACAATACAGAAAGATAATAGTTGTGAGTATAACCGCGCTGTTGTTTCCCCTTCTAAAATTTCTCATTCCTCCACGATGCACGACATATCAAATGGCATGATTGCCTCTCATTTTGATAATGTGAAATTATTTACCCATGAGGAAATGCTTGATAGAATAGATCCTGCCCATGTTTTATGTTATGTCATGTTTGCTGAACCTATTCATTTGAAATCTGCTATCAAGAGCATTTGTGAACTCACAAATTTTGACTATCTAATTAAAGGAAACACCTTCTGTTATAAATTTCACTTAATTGGAAATTATGATGTGCAAAGGAAATTTATCGTGCACGGCATATGCATTACTTGTGATCAACTTTCTGCCTTAAAAGCTCTTGTCTTGCCCCAATACCATTGTGTGCACAATTATGTTGCATGTGAAACGAATATGAATGTTGATATTTATGCTAGTTGGCATGATATGAATAATTCTGCTATTACCCTCACTAATATTTTCAACCGTAGTTGCAACTTTTATGATCACAAAACTTCGGACTTGTTGATTTTTCAATGGGGTAGTCCCTTGAGTACAATAACTTGCTGCCATGAAAACTATTGTTGTGAAATTTGGGAGGAACAAAAAGAACAGAACAATAAAATGTGTGACATCTACATCTACCATGCATATACCTTGTTTCTTTCCATTAGTGGAGCTACAGGATATCAAAAACCGAGGACGGTTTTTCTTGAAGAAAGGGAGGATGATGAGGATCAACCTAGGCAACTAAGGTTGTTTAGCTACAAGAGAATTTTATGCTTCCATAACAAATATCAGGTGCATCATATTTTAATCCCTTCTATATTTACTATACGAAACAAAGCAGAACTACTACTTTGCTTGAATAATATTTGCAGGCATCACAAGAACAACATGACAAGCGCCCCGTTTATGAACAAGGAGCAACTAGTACGCGGGCTAGATAAATTCACTGCCAAGAACAAATATGCATTCTTTGACTGGAAAGAATTATTGAGCCATGTCAATGATCAGGTGAACGCATATACTTTGGTTTCACTATTTTCTATGACAAAAGAGGCAGAGCTACTACTTGAGTTAAATTTATGCAGGCCCCTTGATGATGATCAACGCCAACTAAAAGTCAAGATGAAAAGGAACTCAAGATCCATGTTGCTTGCCATTGATCACAATAAGAAGAACACTTCAAGAATGAAGAAACGAAGATTAGCAAGGTGCCCCAATCAGCAAACGTCACATGAACATCTCCAGATTTCGTCACTTATATTGCTGGACAATGGCACTCCAACATGGACGTGTCTAGCACGTTTGGAGTGTCATACTGGACAGGAAATCAAGTCTACTTTCCAGCAAAACAAACGGTATATCATTTGAAGACCCAAGTCAAAAGATATGTGATTTCCAATGCAAAGCTGTCAAGACATTTATTGCTGCGCGAGGCTCCACACTTCTGCTCCCCAACCACCCAAGTAACCACGAAATTGAGCCTCATTTTCGTGCTGGTTTCACACCTAAGCTAGGAGGGATGTTCCTAGTATAAGTACCCCTTTCCCCACTTCAACCACAACTCTTTGGCAATTTGTTTTCAGCATAGGTTAGCTAAGTGCAACCAGAATATTGTTTGAGAGTTCACTTCCTCCTTAGCTCTTGTAAACTTGCCTTGTGAGAGGCTAAACTCACATTGTGATTTACAACAGCAGCCGTTGAGGCGGCGACCAGTTCATGCTTCCAACTTCGTGCGTGGTTGTGTGGATTGGAAACTGAGAGTGTGGTTGGGCGAATACTTGTTGCAGGTTGTTGCATTGCAATAGTTAGCTTCGGTTTTGTCAGGTTGCACTACTTCTCCATTACCCGACAACGTTGTTGGCTGGGATCAAGGGTTTCCTTCGTACCCTTCAGGTGGCGTTGATTCTATCATCAAGCAGATCCTTCGTGAAGATCGGGCACCCCCGCATCAGTTTGTCTCGTAGAGGGTGTTGCGTTCCCTGATGAGGCGTTTTCCCTCTCGAGGTTGCCTGAGCGCGAATGAACATAAGGAAAAACAACTCACCACAGCAATATTACATAACGTCGTTGAGGCGCAAAGGTTCATGCTGAACCGAAATTGTTCATTACACTTGGCGTAGCCAAGATAAAGTCCGCCATGTCTGGGCATGGGGTTACACATGGAGTGGCTGAGGCTTCTCGCGGCCCGTGGCGACGCGTTGTAGAGAGAGCTCAGTGGAGGTGCCCTCGAGGAGGGAAAAGCTTTTGTGAAGCTGGGAGGTGAAGATGCATGCTTCCCTCTTGAGACAAAAAATGCCTGCCGCGACATGATCACAGGTAGAACTTGCGTAGATGCTCGATGGTCCACGGGTTTTTGACCGGGGTGCCGTCTTCCGTCTCGAGCCGTACTGCGCTGGGCCTGGCGATGTGCGCAACCCTGTAGGGGCCTTCCCACATGGCGAGAGCTTGTGGAGGCCCTCTCTGGAGAGTATCCTCCTCAGGACGAGATCGCTTGTCTCGAGGGTGCGCGGGCGTATGTGGCGGCTGTGGTAGCGGCGCAGATTTTGTTGGTACTTTGCCGCCCGAAGGGCAGCACGGCGACATAGTCCATCGAGCAGCAGCATGTCGTCATTGTGGAGCTCTTCCTGGTCGTCCTCATTGAAAGCAAGGATCCGTGGGGACCCATGCTTGATCTCGGTGGGGAGGACTGCTTCAGCGCCATAGACGAGGGCGAACGACATTTCTCCAGTGGGCTTCATGGTAGTGGTGCGGATGGACCAGAGCACAGATGGGAGTTTTTCAATCCAGTTCTTGCCGTGGGCCTTGAGGCGGTTGAAGCTTCTTGTCTTGAGCCCCTTGAGCACTTCAGCGTTTGCTCGCTCAGCCTGCCCATTGCTTCGTGGGTGAGCCACCGAGGCGAAGCAGAGCCGGGTGCCGAGGCTTTTGCAGTAGGCCCTGAAGATGCCACTGGTGAACTGTGAGCCGTTGTCGGTGATGATGCGATTTGGCACGCCGAAGCGGCAGGCCAGGCCTCTGATGAATTTCACCGCTGATCTCGCCGGTATGCTGCGCACCGCTTCGACCTCCGCCCATTTGGTGAACTTGTCAATGGCGACGTAGAGGTAGCGGTAGCCCCGCTGGAGCGTGGGAATGGTCCCAGGATGTCCAGCCCCCAGACCGCAAAGGGCCAAGAGAGCGGGATGGTTTGGAGCCCCAGTGCAGGCTGATGGACCTGCTTGGCGTGGAATTGGCATGCCTCGCAAGCTTGGACAACCGTGGTCGCATCTTGGAGCACTGAAGACCTTCCCCGTGAGGGTGCGCGAGGATGAATGATGGCCACATTCTCCACTGTGTATGTCTTTGATCAGCTGGCGGCCTTCTTCAGGGGGACGCATTTCAATGCAACTCCATTTGGACGTTTGCGGTAGAGGTCTCCCTCGTGAAGGCAGTACGACTTGGCCTATCGAGCAATTCTCTCTGCTTCTGCATCCTCCTCAGGGAGGACTCCGTCCCTGAGGTACTCCTTGATCTCGTCGATCCAGCCCGTCTCTTGGTGTGTCATGGCTAACAACAGGCGTTCTCCTGAGGGCGGACCGTAGCTCGGTGCTCCAGATGTTGGTGCTAATGGGAGCTCTTCGTCGATTTCTGCGCAGGCTGCTTCTTTTGGCTGTTTCACCGACGCCCTGTGTGGGGACCCTGGACTAGCTGTCCGAAATACCCGATTATGCTTAACACAACGATCCCGTGATCAGTCTGTCATTGCACATAATACGAATTGTATACCAAAGTTTTCATCCATTACAATACTAAATTAAAAGTCTTACATAGGTGCCTTGATGGGCCAAACCAAAATATCAGCGGAAGCTACGGCGTAGTAGACATCACATCCTAACGATGACAACCCGACAGGCAGCTGACTTGTGGAGATCCTTAGTTGGCGTAGAAGTCGCCATACTCCTGCTCGGCGTAGTGCTCCTCCTCGTAGTCTGGCAAGGACAAAAGCCAGGGACGAAACCAATATGAGTACATTTGAATGTACTCGCAAACTACCCCAACATGAGTATGCACTAGTTTTATTTTAATTTCCAACTTTTATTTATTTAAAACATCTCTATATATTTATTAAAAAAGGTAAGAAGAGTTTTATAACTATCTTTTAAAGAAAACACCATTTTATCTGCTTCTCCAAAACTCCTCCTTTTTCCGACCATGGCCCGTCATGGTCCACTTCCTCCAACAACCTCATACCGATCCGTTGGTATAGGTGTAAGGAACATTCTCCACTTCATTTTCTTTTTAGAACTCAATGTCTTTTAAAACTTGCACATGGTCTTAGGACAGCCTCCCAATTGTCCATATCCGAGGACTCGGCTATTCGAATAGTTTTAAACCCTCTGCAGAGGTAGCACACTTTTAGCCCACATCCATCCGGCAACTCATCGTGTCTGCCACGTCTCGCCATACCAGGTGTATGCGAAGTAAGCCACCGACCCTAGCCTCTTATTTGCTCATGCTAGTATAGGATCCTTTCCATAGGACACTTTCCATCGACACCCAGTCCAGTTTCCCGTCAGAAACCCTAAGTGTGAGGACTCATAGTTTTGTCCGGCGGTTTATGGTGGAACCTTCTATCCTCCCCACCAACTTGTGTGAGGACCCGGGTCAGGGGGTAGATCCTCGGACCATCCCCTCATGCATAACGGAGTCATCTCCGTCGATGAGGTATCCCATACTAATAAGAGCAAACTACATGACTAAGCCTTTTCCCATATATGGTAAATGTGGTCGCACAGGGTAAGATTGGTCGTCATAGTACTAGGACACTGTGCATTTTTCATAAACATCACCATTCCCCGTTTCTCCACTTCAACACCGACATCTCGGTATTCCATAATTACACAAGTATTTTCAAAGGAGTTTTGAACAAACAACATTGTTTCCCATCCTATAGTTTTATATAAACTACCTTATAATTCTCCATAAGGTGGTAAAATAATATTCATATACTTTTAGAAAAGGTTTTGTAAACCAATGCCTTAAGAGTAAATCATTTGATCAAAGTAGATGCATAGGTATTTAGGTGCAAGCTCAGAGAATAGCTTGCCTTGCTCGGCAAAGTGGACTTGGTCTTGATCTTCAGATTCAACAAACTCTCCTTCCTCGATAAATCCGACAGCGTTCTCGTCTAATTAATAAACAAACAAATACAACCAATCACTAAACTACTCAAGCAATCATCTCAACATAACAACCATAAACATCACAAATAGCTACTGCACACATCAAACAATACAATTTGGTTTCAAATTAATTGAACTAAACAATATTTATTTATGTCCAAAACTATGGCAGAAACTTGTGGAACATGTTTAATTGCACAACTTGAGTTCTGTTGGTCACAAAAATACAAACTAAATTTCTACAGAAAGCTACTGATGTGTAGAAGACAACCTAATTTGATTTGGATCATTTGGAGTTACCAAACTCCCTACACAATTGTTTGAATCCAGTAACTTAATAATCAAGTTTTAGCTACCAATCAAGTTCTGTTGACCCAAAAATTAAATCCTTTTAGGGGTAACTAAACATGGCTAAATGTGATCTAACAAAATTGGTCCTAATTTATTTGGGTTAACCATTAAACATATTGAAATGTTTGAGTGCAGAAGGGTGTTTAAACTTCAACTTAATACTAAACAAATACTACTGCACAAATAATTCTACCAAAATTAGGGAAGCTAATACATGGCAGTACTAAGCTAGGAAAATTGGTTTGGAATTATTTGGACTAACAGAGTAGCAGAAACAAACAAGTTTAGAATTTAAACCTTCTGTAGTATTTTTAACTAGCTAGGTGGCCTGCGCAATTGCGCGGCTAGCCATGCGATTATTTTTGCACATACTCAAATGTGATTGTTTAAATTTTTATATGTAATGTAATTATTTTGTTCTTGGTAGTATCTACTGAAACCATTTAAGAGAAATAGGAAGTAAATATAAATTCTCATCATTCACGACACTTAGTTTGTAAAGCGTTTCTACTACTCTCATGTTTAGAACTAATGGTGAAATTTTGCATATGATCACCCGAGTAACTTAATTAAAAAATTTAATCAAATTTAAAGTATGCCGTAGAGGGCTAAAATGATTTTACTCATGCTTTATTGCCATGTATTGCACCAACCATTATCTAAAAGATTTAAGACCTGCAATATTGAAGAATCGATGAAATATATAAATAAAGGTTGCAATATTTTAGCAAGCAGAATAGATGAATTTTATACTCTCTTGCCACTAACGTTGGCAGTATTCGCTCTGTCTCGTAATAATATAATATGTTATTAGAACTAATATACTACACTGATAGAAATTTGTACCTCTGGTCCCCAACAATGTAGAAAACCGATAGAAATAAATAATAAGAGTTTGCTCCTATTTAAAAAAATTGTTGTATCAAGATGAGTATTCATCCCGGCAAAAAAATACAATATGTTATTTGTATTTCTTTGGGAACAGGACAAACATAATATGACCGTTTATCAATTTCATCTGAAACTTGAAGATTTTAATACATGGAGCGAATATTAACACCAGTGAAATAATCCATGATTCAGGGACAAACTAATCACCTTGTTTCGCCTAGGATTCACTTTATCACGTCGTAAGTCTTCAAATTCAGCCACCAGATTGTTTCGCCTACTTTATTGTACTGTGATTTTTTTGCCACTTGACACATCTTCAAATGGCCTCCATGCCTGGGTTGCCATGACACCTTTGAGTAAGAAATTGTATTTTAAAAGACAAATCAAATAGTAACTGAATAGTCAAGCCAAAGGATTCAGAGATCTTACCATCTTGCCTCGTATTCAACTTTGCATCATGCACACACCAATCTCGCGCAAATACGAAGTACTGACTACTGGCTACATCCGTTGTGTATGTTAGCTAATCTTATTTGTTGTCGCCTAACTGAACATCACATATGAATTGATGTCGTAGTTCAATGCAACATTGGCACTATAAAAGCTCAGTGTTTCGGATGCATATTGTAGTCCAATGCAACCTGCACTGTAAAAGCTAGTCGATTTGGATGACATGTGCTTGCGGCCCTGCAGGACCATGCCTGAGGCGCAATTTGGATTGAAGCCTGGAGAGTTTACCTGGTGTTCAAGGCCGCCGGCCCTGCCTTTCTTGAGGCTAGCAAGGGTGCCCCTTAGAGCTATACGGGTACGGCGTCCCCTGGACATGCGCTGCTGAGAAGCACTCCGACGACAAAACCGATTTTAAGAGAAAACACATCTGGTTGGCTTGTGGGCGAACGATCCTAAAAATCCCTCAAAGGAGAACAAACTTCTCCTCGGGAGGATAGATGGGGCGATTCAGGTGAGATCCCATGTAGATCTAACTTTCTATTCACTCGTGGGATCCGGGCGGAAGATCGTGGTAGGCAAGCTGGCTGACCGCGCAGCTTCTTCCAACAACTTCACTGGTCGCTGTGCATATACCCATATGCGCATAATATATTGATCTCGCCCGGTCGCCGCTCCACTGTTTGCCTGGCGATATACGATGGCATCTGTCTCTTATAGCTTTGCTACGGCTTCCGGCAGATACGGTCCCGATGGAAATCGATTTGTTGATGACCTAGCATCTCTCTCGCGTATGTGCATCTTTAAACCTCTGTTACGCCCGAGATCCATGTATGGATACCGACCGATTCAGTTTTCCTGTTTGAAAAAACAGGGAAAAAATGCAATAAGAGCTACCTGAAATTGCCCCAAAAGAATACCAAAATCCTATTATCATTTATTTCACAAACCATTATCCAAAAGTGTATGACACCTACAAAAAAGAAGAGTGGATAAAATATTTAAAAGAAATTAAGGCTCTAAACTTTAGTAGATGGTAAGCAGAAACAACGAAAATATATGCTCTCTCATCGTAAGGATCGGTTGTAGTTGCCATATGGCAAGTCAGGGCTATTTTATCGCATGTCCTGTGCTGATGTACTTATGGTAGCATATACCAAGCAAAAATAGGATCATTAGGAAACTTAGTGGCATCAATAGTGGGGTGATTTAAAATAACATCAATTCAATTTACTCTCACCAAATTTGCGGAACAGAACTCTCAGCCCAATTTATTGCCTAGAACAAAACAAATCGACAGAAACAAATAGGATTCGTCTTCATCCCTGCAAAAAAAGAAAAGAACTTTTTCATTGCAATTCTTCTCCAATCGGGGGCACCATAATATGACCACGTATATCATCGGATTGTAATTAGTACAGCTTATTACCTGAGAATCAATCCTTTAAGCATGTAAACAACTGGACTACTAATTGCTGAGCTCGTGCAAGTACAACATAGGGCTGATGGCTAACACTGATACCTCTTCCTGGCATGCCCCCACACGGACGTACGTAGATGAGAAACAAAACAATTCTGATGCATGGAGAGCTGATTGGTTCTGGATGTGGCGCAGCGACGCGAGCATGCACAGATCTGCCGTCAGTTAATGTGCTGCCGCTCGCCGCCATATCGTCTGTTTTAATTAATCATGCTGCGACGTCAATCGATCGATCTAAAATCTCTGGCCGATCGATAGTTCATTGTTCCTTGAAAATACTGATGATGGTTGGGTGCACGATGACGACGGGGATGATGCCGTGGAGCTGTCCTAACAGTATCTCGCTCATAGCCTTGGTGAATTCTTAATTTTCTGCGACGGCGATCGATTCATCTTGAAAATCTCCGGCCGATCGATTGTATTCGCCGGCCGACGTCGTCCCGCAGCTCTAATTCAATTTCCAGGCAAGTGATTCTTTTGCGGTGGTGATTGATCAATCTGTAAAAATCTCCGGCCGATCGATGGTATTTATGCATCTTATACCAGCTAACAAATTTCTAAACAGTGTATAATGTATGTATTGTAAAGAAGTAGCTGAAGCACTAAAAGAAAATTAAATTGCATGTATGTTTACCTTGCACTGGGCTGTCCGTCTGTCCGTGCACCACACAATCTTAATTCATGCCTGCATGGTGTATGCATGAGATTAAAACTCACTTATTAAGAATCTACGTAGATTGGCCGATTGCATCGGGGAACTTGACGGCGGCGGCAGTGGCAACATCATGCCTGAGGACACGCTAGTCGATCGGAATACGACGTCCCTTGGCAGCGTGCGTACCTGAGGAGACGCTAGAATACGACGGCGGCGGCGATAAATTGCACGTGTATGTGCTGATGGGTGATTTCGTTTGGTGCGATGTCTATCACGCAGCCTCCAGCAATCAAGCTATTTATGATGTGTTTGGACTCCAATTAGAATACGAAACGACTCCTACCTCTATTCTTGTCATCGAACGTTTAGGCGTTAGTCCTCGCCGCGCGTCCTTCATTGCCTAGTCCAAGATCTGAACCGTTGACTTCTCTTAAGTTTAGCTTAACAAATCTTTACCGTTGGTTATCCTGTGTTTTAATTATATAATAGATAATACTTTTTATCTATTTAATTAAATGACATGAGACCACTTGGGTTGGTTAAATAATTTCATAAGATTTCTAGAACAATTGAGTTTGATTTATTTGGATTCTAAAATCTCGAGAGATTGAATTTTGAAGTTGAATGCAGTACTGTTTTCATTTTTCAATTTAAACAGAGAAAACCTAGTTATGGATAATGTTTAAATTTCTGACGAGTGGGGCTTACATGGCAGTGACACAGTGCGCGCGTGGAAATGTTTAAATATCTGACGAGCGGGGCCCGCTCATCAGTGGCTGATCTAATCGGAACGGTACGCGGCCGTTGATCAACGATCGAACGGCTCACGGAGCCCGCGTTCATCGACGACCTAAACATGGCGTCGCCGGAGCTCCGGCGACGGCGAGGGTGGCCAGAGGGGGTACCTAGGTGGTCTAGGGACGGTGGAGATGACGCGAAACGACGGCGGCGGCGTGGGGAGAGCTCCTGGTCGAGTTTCGCTTGCTGGGATGGAGTGCAGCGTCCACGGCGAGCTGCTGCACTTCCGCGGCCACGGGCAGCACTCCGGCGAGCTCCTGGCGTCTCCCCTGTGCACGATACAGAGGGAAAAAGATGCGCGTGAGGGTGGTGAGGGTGGAGAACAAGGTGCAGGGCAGAGAGGGGTAAATGGTGGTGTGTGGCGTTGCGGCCGTGGTCACCTCGATGCGGCAGTGGCGGTGACCGTGCACGCCCTCCTGCGGTGCACAGATGAATCGAGAGGGGGAGTGAGGGAGTGGGACGGTGTGGTGCTTCCAGAGGGGTGCGGGGGTGGTTTTATAGGGCAGGGGCTGGTCCATGTGGTCGCGGTGCTCACGGCGGCGTCCATGGCGCACGGGAGGTGATCTCCTGCTCGATTCGCGCGGCTACGGTGCAGGAAACGTGGCGACGGGGTGTCTACCGGGGTCCGGGCTTGTTCTAGAAGGTGCTGGCTGAGCCGTGCGTGTCGAGGGCTAAGAGTGGGGCGAATTTGGCCGGCATCACCGCGGCTTGACACGGCGGAGCTGGGGTGGATTCGAGGTGAGGGAGAGCTCGAGTGCTCTCCTCTGCGGCGCAGAGGCTGCAGAGGCTCGAGGGCGAGGGAGAGCGCGGCCAGGGGGGCCTGGGGAGCGCGGGAACGGCGGGGATACGGCATGGCGACACGGCGATGCGTCGGGGCGAGGGAGAGAGGTAGGCGATGATGCTTTTGCAGAAAGCCCCTGCCTCCTCTCTGCTTCTTTTCCTTCTATTTCTGTTATTTCTGTTTCAGTCCAGCAGCAACTTCTAGAATTTATTTGAGGCACTTAAACAATTTAGAAAAATTTGCAAATATTTTGGGGCTTCCCATAACATGTAGAAGCTCCACAAAATTTGGCTTTGCAAAATAAAATGTTTTGAATCATTTTCTTTCATAGGGTTTTAATTATGGCATTTTGTTTTATTTCAATTGTTTTTACTTTTGAATTTTAAAATAGGTGTAAAATATTATTTGGGAGATAAGTAGTAAGATGAAATGAGAGGTTTCATATACCACCTCTGAATTTTGTTTGAACATTTGAGTTTCTTATTTTGTCACTTGTCATTTTATTTTTCTTGTTTCACTTTTGTTTTGCATTCTTTTTTAATTCAAGCAAACAAGCAACACAAGCAACAAGAATAATTACCACAAGCAACAATTTCAAACAACACATAAAATCAACAAAAGTTTTTGTTGGCTCTCATTTTTGGAATAATAATACTGATAATATTTTTGGGATGTTACAATCCTTCCCCCCTTAAAATAAATCTCGTCCCGAGATTTGCTAGGCTTAGGTACTAAAGAGGTCTGGGAATTCGCTTCTAAGATAATCTTCGCGTTCCCAAGTTGCTTCTTCTTCAGAGTGGTTAGTCCACTGGACTTTGTAAAACTTGATCGCACGTCTTCGGGTAACACGAACATCTTCTTCGAGAATCTTGAGGGGTCTCTCACGATAAGTCAGGTCTTGGTTCAGGTCGATGGAGAGGTGGTCGATGTTTTTGAAAACATCAGGCTGGTCAGGAACTTCAAGACACTTCCGGAGCAAGGAAATGTGGAAGACATCATGATAATCTCCTAACTCCTGGGGTAACTCCAGCTGATAGGATACTTCTCCTCGACGAGCAATGATCTTGAAGGGTCCAATATACCTTGGCGCTAATTTTCCTTTGACATGGAAACGCTGCATTCCTTTAGGGGTGTCACTCGGAGATAAACATAATCTCCGACTGAAGTGAGGTCACGGCGCTTGGTGTCAGCGTAACTCTTCTGACGGGATTGGGCAGTTTTGAGGCGTTCACGAATAAGCTGAACTTGCTCTTCAGCTTCACGGAGGGTATCTGGTCCGAACAATTTGCTTCTCCGGTATCGGACCAATTCAGGGGTGTACGACACTTCTTGCCGTAAAGGGCTTCAAAAGGGGCCATTTGCAGACTAGACTGATAACTGTTGTTGTACGAGAACTCTGCAAACGGAAGACAATCTTCCCACTTGGAACCATAGGATAGAACACATGCGCGAAGCATGTCCTCCAATATCTGGTTCACTCGCTCAGTTTGGCCATCGGTCTGGGGATGATAAGCTGTGCTAAATGCTAACTTGGTTCCGAGGGCTTCATGAAGGGATTTCCAGAATCTTGAGGTGAATTGCGTGCCTCTATCAGATACAATCTTCTTAGGCACACCATGCAGGCTCACTATTCTGGAAATATACAGGTCTGCTAACTGAGCTCCGGTATGAGTGGTCTTGACAGGAAAAATGGGCAACCTTGGTCAGTCGATCAACGATGACCCAGATTGAATCATGGCCTCGGTTGGATCTTGGAAGTCCGGTAATAAAATCCATTCCAATCTCATCCCACTTCCACTCGGGAATTTTCAAAGGTTGAAGCAATCCAGCGGGTCGCTGATGTTCAGCCTTAACTCGCTGACAGATATCACACTTGGCTACGAAGAACCAATCTCTCGCTTCATTCCATGCCACCAAAATCTTTCTCGAAGGTCTTGGTACATTTTGGTTCCGCCGGGGTGGATTGAATAAGGGGTCTCATGGGCCTCCTTCAGGATTAACTCCTTAAGTTCCGTGACATTGGGCACACAGATACGGTCATTGAATTTCAGCACTCCTTCAGCATCTTCGGTAAAACCGGGTGCTTTGCCGAGGGAAATCTTCTTCCTAATTCCTCAATGCTTTCATGACCTTTTGGGCTTCTTTGATTTGATCCATCAGGGTTGGGGTTAACTCTAAATTGGCGAGATAACCATGGCTAACAAGCTCTAGTCCAAAATCTTGGAACTCTTTGAACAAGGCTGGCTGTTCGGCTTGGATCAGGGCATTCAGGGTGCAAGGTTTGCGACTAAGGGCATCGGCAACTACATTAGCCTTTCCAGGGTGATAATGGATTCCAATATCATAATCCTTGATTAATTCCATCCATCTCCTCTGTCGCAGGTTCAGATCTTTCTGGGTGAAAATATACTTCAAGCTTTTGTGATCTGTATAGACCTCGCAGCGATGTCCCGCAAGATAGGGACGCCACTTTTAAGAGCAAGAACAACAGCAGCTAACTCCAAGTCATGGGTTGGGTAATTCTCTTCATGCGGTCGCAACTGCCGGGACAGATACGACACAACTTTGCCTTCTTGCATCAGAACGCAACCAAGTCCGAGGCGTGATGCATCGCAATACACGTCGAAACTCTGGGTGACGTCTGGCATAATCAATTGGGGCTGAGGTTAGTCTCTTCTTCAGTTCTTGGAAACTATCCTCACACTTCTGAGTCCATTCAAATTTCTTGTCCTTCTTCAACAGTTGGGTCATGGTTTGGCTATACTGGAAAATCCTTCAACGAACTTGCGGTAATAACCGGCAAGTCCGAGAAAGCTTCGGATTTCACACACTGGTTGGGGATAACCAGTCAACAATGGCTTGGATCTTCTCGGGTCAACAGAAATTCCTCCGGCAGATACAACATGTCCGAGAAATGCCACTTCACTGAGCCAAAACTCACACTTGCTAAGCTTGGCATACAGCTGGTGCTCTCGGAGAGTCTCCAAAACTAGACGCAGGTGTTCAGCATGCTCTTCTTCGGTCTTGGAATAAATAAGGATGTCATCAAGGAAAACTACCACGAACTTGTCGAGGTACTCCATGAAAATCTTGTTCATGAGATTCATGAAATAGGCTGGGGCATTGGTCAGACCAAAAGACATCACGGTGTATTCAAACAAACCGTAACGAGTGGTGAAGGCGGTCTTGGGAATGTCTGTCTCTCGGATCTTCAACTGATGGTATCCTGTCCGAAGATCGATCTTGGAAAAGACTCGGGCTCCGTTCATTTGATCGAACAGATCCTCGATCTTGGGAAGAGGGTACTTTTTTTAATGGTCACGTCATTCAGCTTGCGATAATCCACACACAGGCGTGTGGTACCGTCTCTCTTGTCCACAAAATAATGGGTGATCCCCAAGGTGAAGCGCTTGGGCGAACAAGTCCTTTGCTGAGCATATCTGCCAATTGCTTCTTCAACTCAACCAGCTCTTCCGGATTCATCCGATAAGGTCTTTGGGATATAGGGGGGTTCCTGGGATAAGCTCAATTATGAACTCAATTTCCCGGTCTGGCGGCATACCAGGCAATTCTTCTGGGAAAACATCCTTGAACAGGTGAACAACACGGATCTCATCTAGGGGGTCGAGCTATGCTCTCATGGCAGCCTGGGTGAGATTGACTAGTTTCAGACACATACTCCACTTCTACTTCTTTGTCGGTGGTGATGGATACAGCTCTTCTGGCACAGTCAATTCGACCATGGTACTTGGCTAACCAATTCATACCGAGTATAACATCGATGCCTTGGGTTCCCAGAACAATTAAGTTAACTGGAAACTTTTCTCCTTTGATCTCAAGGGGTACATCGGAGCAAAACATCTTGGTCTCTACGGTGGATTCTGGGATTTGGATGACCATGGGTTTGGGTAAGAGGCTCTCGACTAAACCTCCCTTAGCAACAAATTCTTGGGTAACAAATGAATGGGTAGCACCAGAATCAAACAGAACAGTTGCAGGTACTGAGTTGACAAGGAACGTACCCAGCACAACATCCGGCGCATCCTGAGCTTCTTCAGCATTGATGTGGTGCAGACGACCCTTGGCAACAGCAGCATTTCCGCGGGGTGCGGCATTCTTGCCATTTCCATTTCCATTGCGGCCTTGACCATTGTTCTGTGCCGGCGCATTGGGGCGCTGGACATTCCTCTTGGGATTGGGACATTCTTTGGAGTAGTGACCCTTGTTGCCGCATTCAAAGCAGACACATTGGGATTGCGGGTGAAGTTGTTGAAGTTTCCTCCGGGACGGTTATTGTCATTGGGGCGGTTGAAGTTGTTTGGGCGGTTAGGGTAATTGGGGCGTGGAGCTTGGGGTGGACGATAGGCAGGCCTGGGTTTTGCTGAAAGATACGAGGTTTCTGGCTGCTCGAACCTTCCTGAGCATTCATCCTCCTCTTGCGACCTTCATACATAGACTTGCGCTTGGTCTCCAGCTGGATGGCTTTGTCCACAAGTGACTCCAGATCACGGAAGTCATGGATAACCAGAGCACACTGCAGTTCATCATGAAGTCCACTCATGAAACGCTCCATCTTCTTCTCTTCTTTGTCGGTGTCATCAGGAGCATACCGAGATAAGTCGGTAAACTCATCCAGATAACCGACCACATCTACTTCCCTGCCTCAGCTTGCGGAACTCATCCTTCTTCCTCTCAATAAGTCCGCTGGGAATATGCTTCTTGCGGAACTTCTCCTGGAACTCAGCCCAGTTGATAACATGACCAGCTTGCTGGAGAGCCTTGGTAGTTTCCCACCAAGCTCTTGCAGGTCCAGCGAGATAGTGGGTTGCATACAACACTTTCTCATTTTCTCCCACAGCAGCAACTTCCAGATTGTTGTCGATGGTGCGAAGCCAATCATCGGCTTCAGTGGGTGAAGTCCCTTGGAGTAGGTGGGTGGGTTGGTCTTCTGAAATCGCCTAAGGTGGATCGCTGGTTTCCATCGCCATTGCCATTACCACCATTGTTGTTGTTGTTGTTGTTGTTGTTGTTGTTGTTGTTGTTGTTGTTGTTATAGCGGCTGCGAGTTGTTGCAGGGCAGAGATGAGCTGGCGCTCTTGCCGGGCATTTTCACGTTCCTCCATGATAAGCGCGAGAAGTTGGGCGGGGGTTGGGTCCGGTGGTGGTGGTGCTGATCCTGATCCTTCCGTTGCTGCGACGGGGCGGCATCCTGAAGCACACCGGGTATAAGAGGCAAGGCAAGAAAAGTTCGACTAAGGGAAAAGACGATCTCGCAAGTGGTTGATTAATTTAAGGATTATATGAAAATATTTCACACAGATTTAAACAAGACAAACATACTTATATATTACCAACATCACATCAAGGAGTTCACAACAACTCAAGCTTACAACATCAAGCTTACAACATCACCTTACATCTAAGATACATAACATCTGGTTTCCAAAAGAACCACTACTTCGACTCGACTAGCGATAGGGGGTCAACCTAATCCTGCGGTAGTGATCAAGTCACTCGCCTACTGAGGTGGAACCTCCAGCTCTAACACGTCAGCATCTGACTGGTAGGTGGCTCCTCGGGATCCTCCTCCTCGTCCTCGAGAACTGCTCGAGTGGCTCCTCCTCCTCGTCAACTAACTCCTCCTCCTCACAGTCCATCTCCTCCACGAAGTCATCATCGTCACTGAGGAAAGCGTTGTTCTCCTTGCGGAGATCCTCGCCCTCCTCCTCCATCTCGTCAGTATGGTGCTCTAGATCCTCAATCAGTCCGTCCTGCTCCGCCACCTTCTTGCGGAGCTTCACGATAGTCTTCCTCAGCTGGGCCCTCTTCCTGAGAAGAGCGACCTTCTCCTCCATCAGCTTCTCCTCGTTCTCGCGAAGCTCAACGAGCGACTCGCGGTCAAAGTGAAGCTGAATCCTAGTGCGCAACAGATCATCCTGAGTGCACTGAAGTAAGATCTCCATGTCCATGATGTAGCTCCCAAACATCGGGTGGTAAGGGAAGGAGTAGGGTGTCCGTCGCAGTTGCGCCTCCCGTAGAACCGGAAACGGGAGTCTACTAACTCCGCCTTGTGCTCCTCACAAAGTCGGGCTAGCATCCTCTGTGTAGCAGTACAGAGACCGTCAACCCAGGTGGCCTCCTTGGTGGTGAAGATGAGCGTCCTGGAACTGGGAGACTTGATGTTCCTGCGAACTGACGACTGATGAGCCAGCTCAGCCTTCCGACACCGTGAACATCAATCTGAGCTCCCTCAAACTCTGGAGCGGGGCGACCTAACAGCTTGCTCAACTCGAACAAGTCCCTCTCAAACGTCAGCTTGCTGTCCTTCTCAAGCTGAACGAACTCGTCCAATGGAGTGCCATCTACAATTTTTAAGCAAAATTTTAAGTTAGTTAGTGACAAGTGTATCAAAATTTTAATATAGTAGGGCAACAAGTGAGTCAAATTTTAAGCTTAATGAGAGGTGTGCAAAATTTTAGGATACAAGGAAAATGTAATTTTAATGAGAGTAAAATTTTGCATAAGTAAGAGGATTGGAGATAAGCAGTTTTCGAAAATACTTCATTCCTTTCTTTTAGAAATTCATCTTTTGTAACATTTGACAAACGACCATGCTAACTAAGGTTTCCTAAAGTCAGGATGGCTCTGATACCAAGTCTGTGGGGACCCCGGACTAGCTGTCCGAAATACCCGATTATGCTTAACACAACGATCCCGTGATCAGTCTGTCGTTGCACATAATCCGAATTGGATACCAAAGTTTACATCCATTACAATACCGAATTAAAGTCTTACATAGGTGCCTTCATGGGCCAAACCAAAATATCAGCGGAAGCTACGGCGTAGTAGACATCATATTCTAACGATGACAACCCGACAGGCAGCTGACTTGTGGAGATCCTTAGTTGGCGTAGAAGTCGCCATACTCCTGCTCGGCGTAGTGCTCCTCCTCGTAGTCTGGCTAGGACAATAGCCAGGGACGAAACCAATATGAGTACATTTGAATGTACTCGCAAACTACCCCAACATGAGTATGCACTAGTTTTATTTTAGTTGACAACTTTTATTTATTTAAAACATCTCTATATCTTTATTGAAAAAGGTAAGAAGAGTTTTATAACTATCTTTAAAGAAGTCACCATTTTATCTGTTTCTCCAAAACTCCTCCTTTTTCCGACCATAGCCCGTCATGGTCCACTTTCATCCAACCACCTCATACCGATCCGTTGGTATAGGTGTAGGAAACATTCTCCACTTCATTTTCTTTTTAAAACTCAAAGTCTTTTAAAAACTTGCACATGGTCTTAGGACAGTCTCCCAATTGTCCATATCCGAGGACTCGGCTATTCGAATAGTTTTAACACTCTGCAGAGGTAGCACGCTTTTAGCCCACATCCATCCGGCAACTCATCGTGTCTGCCACGTCTCGCCATACCAGGTGTATGCGAAGTAAGCCGCCGGCCATAGCCTCTTATTTGCTCATGCTAGTATAGGATCCTTCCCATATGACACTTTCCATCGACACCCAGTCCAGTTTCCCGTCAGAAACCCTAAGTGTGAGGACTCATAGTTTTGTCCGGCGGTTTATGGTGGAACCTTCTATCCTCCCCACCAACTTGTGTGAGGACCCGGGTCAGGGGTAGGTCCTCGGACCATCCCCTCATGCATAACGGAGTCATCTCCGTCGATGAGGTATCCCATACTAATAAGAGCAAACTACATGACTAAGCCTTTTCCCATATATGGTAAATGTGGTCGCACAGGGTAAGATTGGTCGTCATAGTACTAGGACACTGTGCATTTTTCATAAACATCACCATTTTTCCCTTCTCCATTCCAACACCGACATCTCGGTATTCCATAAACACAAGTAATTTCAAAGGAGTTTTGAATAAACAACATTGTTTCCCATCCTATAGTTTTATATACTACTTATATTCTACATAGGGTGGCAAAATAATATTCCATATACTTTTGAAAAGGTTTTGTAAATCTTGCCTTAGAGTAAAATCATTAGATGCATAGTATTTAGTGCAAGCTCAGAGAATAGCTTGCCTTGCTCGGCAAAGTGACTTGGTCTTGATCTTCAGATTCAACAAACTCTCCTTCCTCGATAAATCCGACAACGTTCTCGTCTAATTAATAAACAAACAATGCAAACAATCACTAACTACTCAAGCAATCATCTCAACATAACAATCATAAACATCACAAATAGCTACTGCACACATCAAACCATACAATTTGGTTTCAAATAATTGAACTAAACATATTTATTTATGTCAAATTATGGCAGAAACTTGTTGAACATGTTTAATTCACAACTTGAGTTCTGTTGGTCACAAAAATACAAACTAAAATTCTATGGAAAGCTACTGATGTGTAGAAGACAACCCAATTTGATTTGGATCATTTGGAGTTACCAAACTCCCTACACATTGTTTGAATCCAGTAACTTAATAATCAAGTTTATCTACCAATTTAGTTCTGTTGACCTAAAATTAAATCCTTTTAGGGGTAACTAAACATGGCTAAATGTGATATAACAAAATTGGTCCTAATTTATTTGGGTTAACCATTAAACATATTTAAATGTTTGAGTGCAGAAGGGTGTTTAAACTTCAACTTAATACTAAACAAATACTACTGCACAAATAATTCTACCAAAATTAGGGAAGCTAATACATGGCAGTACTAAGCTAGAAAAATTGGTTTGGAATTATTTGGACTAACAGAGTATCAGAAACAAACAAGTTTAGAATTTAAACCTTCTGTAGTATTTTTAATAATAATTTTTCTATTTAATTAAATGACATGAGACCACTTGGGTTGGTTAAAAAATTCATAAGCTTTCCAGAAAAATTGAGTTTGATTTATTTGGATTCCTAAATCTCGAGATATTGAATTTTGAAGTTGGATACAGTACTATTTCATTTTTCAATTTAAACAGAGAAAACCTAGTTATGGATAATGTTTAAATTTCTGACGAGTGGGGCCTACATGGCAGCGACACAGTGCGCGCGTGGAAATGTTTAAATATCTGACGAGCGGGGCCCGCTCGTCAGTGGCTGATCTAATCGAAACGGTACGCGGCCGTTGATCAATGATCGAACGGCTCACGGAGCCCGCGTTCATCGACGACCTAAACATGGCGTCGCCGGAGCTCCGGCGATGGCGAGGGTGGCTAGAGGGGGTACCTGGGTGGTCTAGGGATGGTGGAGATGACGCGAAACGACGGCGGCGGCGTGGGGAGAGCTCCTGGTCGAGTTTCGCTTGCTGGGATGGAGTGCAGCGTCCACGGCGAGCTGCTGCACTTCCGCGGCCACGGGCAGCACTCCGGCGAGCTCCTGGCGTCTCCCCTGTGCACGATACAGAGGGAAAAAATGCGCATGAGGGCGGTGAGGGTGGAGAACAAGGTGCAGGGCAGAGAGGGGAAAATGGTGGTGTGTGGCGTTGCGGCCGTGGTCAACCTCGACGCGGCAGTGGCGGTGACCGTGCACGCCCTCCTACGGTGCACAGATGAATCGAGAGGGGGGAGTGAGGGAGTGGGATGGTGTGGTGCTTCCAGAGGGGTGCGGGGGTGGTTTTATAGGGCAGGGGCTGGTCCATGTGGTCGCGGTGCACACGGCAGCGTCCATGGCGCACGGGAGGTGATCTCCTGCTCGATTCGCGCGGCTACGGTGCAGGAAACGTGGCGACGGGGTGTCTAACGGGGTCCGGGCTTGTTCTAGAAGGTGCTGGCCGAGCCGTGCGTGTCGAGGGGCGAATTTGGCCGGCATCGCCGTGGCTTGACACGGCGGAGCTAGGGTGGATTCGAGGTGAGGGAGAGCTCGAGTGCTCTCCTCTGCGGCGCAGAGGCTGCAGAGGCTCAGGGCAAGGTAGAGCGCGGCCAGGGGGGCCTGGGGAGCGCGGGAACGGCAGGGATACGGCATGGCGATACGGCGACGCGTCGGGACGAGGGAGAGAGGTAGGGGATGACGCTTTTGCAGAAAGCCCCCTGCCTCCTCTCTGCTTCTAAATTTTCCTTCTGTTTCTGTTTATTTCTGTTTCAGTCCAGCAGCAACTTCTAGAATTTGTTTGAGGCACTTAAACAATTTGATAAATTTGCAAATAATTGTGGGGCCTCCCCATAACATGTAGAAGCTCCACAAAATTTGGCTTTGCAAAATAAATGTTTTGAATTATTTTCTTTCATAGGGTTTTAATTATGGCATTTTGTTTTATTTCAATTGTTTTTACTTTTGAGTTTTAAAATAGGTGTAAAATATTATTTGAGGGAGATAAGTAGTAAGGATGAAATGGGAGGGTTTGCATTACCACTCCACTGAATTTTGTTTCAAACATTTGAGTTTCCCACTTGGAGAAATTGGTGTGTCACTTGTCATTTTTATTTCTTTCTTGTTTCCACTTTTGTTTTTGCACTTCTAGTGGTTAATTCAAGCAAACAACAACACAAGCAACAAGAAATAATTACCACAAGCAACAATTTGCAAACAACACATAAGAATCAACAAAAGTTTTTGTTGGCTCTCATTTTTGGAATAATAATACTTATAATATTTTTGGGATGTTACACCCTGGTGAGCCTTTCCTCGAACACGCCTGTCTGCTGGGCCTCTCTCCGCGATGCTCGCCTGGCGATGTCATCAGCCTCCTGGTTCTCCATTCACGGGATGTGCCTAAGCTCCATCCCCTTGAAGTGCTTCTCGAGCTTGCGAACCTCCTCGAGGTAAGCGGTCATGTGACCGTCCTTAGGCGTGTAACTCTTGCTGGAGAAGTTGACGAGGAGCTGGGAATCACCCTTGATGAGCAAATGCTTGATGCCGAGGGCGATTGCGGCTCTGAGCCCGGCGAGGAGGCCTTCGTACTCGGCGATGTTTTTGGAGACCTTGTCAGTCGTGAAGCACAGCTGGACGGCGTATAAGAGCTTGTCGCCTTTTGGTGAGGTCAGGACGACGCCAGCCCCTGCGTTCTGGCAGGCGAATGCCCCGTCGAAGTGCATGGTACAGTGGTTTGGCACTGAGTCTCCTGACGACGTGGTTTATGCCTCTTGAGGCTCTTCTTGCTGCATGTCCGTCCATTCGGCGACGAAGTCCGCCAACGCCCTTCCTTTGATGACTCTGGTGGTGTCGAAGCGCAGGCCAAAGGGTTGCAGCTCGATGTTCCATCCTGCGATGCGATCAGTGGCGTTTGGGCTGCGCAGGATTTGCTCCAGGGGAATGATGTGACCACCGTGATAGGGTGGCCCTGGAAGTAGTGGCTCGGCTTCCTGGAAGCGATGAGGAGTGCGAGGAGGAGCTTCTGCTGCATGGTGTATCGCTCGCGAGCATCTCGCAGCACCGTACTGACGAAGTAGACGGGATGCTCAACGAGCGTTGTCGATGGAGTTGCAGCGCCGGGCTCTTCAGGGGCCTTGTCGAGGTTTTCTTGCGGCGAACCCTCGGCGAGGGTGCCTGCTGGTTACGCGGGCTCGACTTGAGGCTCGGGGCCTGAAGAGGGTGCTCCTTTGTTGGGAGGCTCTGGGCTTGGCATGGCTGTGTCCTTCTTGGCGAGAACTGGCTCTTCCCTTTCTGCCACCAAGACTGCGCTTGCTGTTTGTGGAGTGGCTGATAAGTACAGCTTCAGATGCTCGCCGGGCCTTGGGCGACCATGACAGGTGGACTGGCCAAGTACTTCTTCAGGTCTTCAAATGCCTTGTCCGCCTCCGGTGTCCACTTGAACATGCCAGACCTCTTCATGATCTTGAAAAATGGTAGGGCCCTCTCGCCGAAACTTGGAGATGAAGTGGCCTAGGCTGGCCATGCATCCCGCCAGGCGTTGCATGTCCTTGAGGCGACGAGGTGGCTGCATTTCTTCTATGGCCTTGATCTTGTCGGGATTTGCCTCAATGCCATGGTGGGACACTAGGAACCCGAGGAGTTTGCCTGATGGTACCCCGAAGACGCACTTGGTGGGGTTCAGCTTGATGTTCACTTTGCGCAGGTTGGCAAAGGTTTCCTCGAGGTCCTCCATGCGGGTGTGCTCTTCATGAGTCTTGACCACGATGTCGTCGACGTAGGCTTCTGCGTTTCTCCCCATCTGAGCCCCCAAGGCCATCCTCATGAGCCTCTGGAAGATGGCGCCGGCGTTCTTCAGGCCGAAAGGCATGCAGACGTAGCAATACACACCACAAGGGGTGAGAAATGCTGTCTTCTCCTCATCCTCCACCATCTTGATCTGGTGGTAGCTTGAGAAGGCATCCAGAAAACAGAGGAGATCGCAGCAGGCGGTGGAGTCCACGATTTCGTCTATTCTAGGCATGGGGTACGGGTCCTTGGGGCAGGCCTTGTTGATGTCGGTGTAGTCGATGCAGAGCCTGCCGCCCCGGTGTGCTTGGGGACGACCTGATACGGATTGTTTGCCCGATCTTTCACCGCAAGAACCACCGGATAACTATTCTCCCAACCACGTGGCAATCCACGCAACCTGAAGAATCTGGATAGATTTAGGCGAGCAACATGATGATGAACTCCACGCCTCAAGCCAAGCACGAACACCCTTGGCAGATCCAAGAACCTTCACGCACGCACGATAACTCTTGACAATTCAAGAACACTCATGCCTTTATTTCAAAGATAACCGACGAACGCCCGAGACGTCGTCTACACGCCGGTCCCTTAGGACGGAGGCGACCTTGAACACAATGTTCTACATAACTTTTCAACTCCCCTAAAACCCTAGCCGCTGGCTCCTTTATATAGGAGCCCAAACACCTAGTCGGTTGGACAGGCCCAAACCGAAACCTATTGGACTCCTAAACCTAGTTGGACTCGAACCGGATACAAACCGACCCATGGCGGGTTCGGCCTTAGATTTGGCACGCATGCCTAGTTAACACTACCTTAGACTTTTACATATAATTTAAATATGTCCTAGCGTGTCAACCAACCACCACGATGCCGACGATGCCCTCATCATCCTCCCCTTCTTAGAGAGGCGTTGTCCTCAACGCCGGAAGGTCTTCTCCAGCGCTTGTGGCGTCAAATTAGCAATATCGCCACACTTCTTCTACCACCTCAAGTCTTCGCCTGCCTGCCACACCACATCCTCCCTCTCGGCTAGCTAGACTTGCTCTTGGTGCCCTCCATGTTTGGCACCACCAACCTGATTGAGACATAAACCTTCGGACTGCAACAAGTAAACGCACCACGCAAATCACCCAAAACACAACAGGACAAATTCCTGCACACTAAGGGTCCAAATAAGCAGAATACGCCTCCGGATGCAATATGAAATCGTTGAAAGCAAACTTGGCACATCACCCCAAACAACAGCACAAATTGCTGCACGCCAATGATCCAAATGAACGGAGTCTGCCATCTCTTGCAACTGAAACCAAGTGTCTCTATTTTGCTGTACTTCCTTTTCCATCCTTCCTTGCTGTACTGCAAATTTTGTTTTTTTTTTGCCTTGTGCTGATCCGATCTCTTCTTTTTTTCCGTTGGTGCCTGGACCTTACGTACCAAGAAACCAACGTGCACATATTGCTCTTTCCTCCTACAGATCCGAATCAAGCTATTTTTTTTTTTGATTGCTGGCCTTTCCTTTCCACGTACGTATATTCCACGTACAAGCTGATTGCTGGCCTTTCCTTTCTTTTCGCCTCGACACCACACGGAAACAGATCCGATCCTCTTTTGGTGTGTAACAATTAAATGCACTTTCCTTTCCTTTGCTTCTCTTTCCTATTTTCCTTTCTTTACACGCATGGAACCAAGTGGCCCACGCGTGAAACAAATTAATCTCCTTCTCCTTCACGTGATGCAAACAAATTCACTTCCTTTTTTTTTTCAAGCCCACCAATCCGATCAGACTTTAACTGCGTTTCCAAACAATGCACGGCCGGAACTCACGTAATGATTTTTCTTTCGCTTTCCTTCGCTGCCACGATCCGATCTCCAGATTACTCCACGCGGATGAAAAATATCCCAAAACAAATCGCTGCTTTCCTCGAAATCCGGGTGACATACGAAACAGCATGTCCTTCCAGATCCAGGCGACTCAACGATCTCGCCGAGATCGAACCAGAACAGGATGTTTCTCCAACAAAAAATTTAGCTCGCCGATCAACGCACTCGTCACCACCAATTTCCTGGCCTCGTACCACAACTGCACCATCACCAACGAGATGCAAGTCGTGCCAACTCGTCGCCCTTCCTCCAAGCAATCCCAGCAAAGCAAACCTGCCAATCTTTGAAAACCTGCAGATTGATTCAACTGGACGAACCCCCTCGCGGTGATCAACCTGGCGCTCTGATACCATATGATACGGATTGGAGACCGAGAGAAATTGGCAAGAAAAACAGAATTGAAAACACACGAGAACTCACCAAAGAGGCACGGCAGAGAATAGCCCAAATCTGTGCCGAGGCAGGCAGCGCACGCGGGTGTGCGGGGATGTGGTGATCACAGCACGAAAACGCTCCTTTTTGTGCCACGGCGGCAGGACTCGAATCCGAGTACAACAAGGAACGGCCGCGACAGCGATTTGCGCAAAATTGTGCCCGGCACGATAGGAGTCCGATTCCAGCTAGGGCTCGAACTCGCGGCAGAAACTTGAGGGTTTTGGTGCCGCGGGAGATTGCACTCCGAGTTGAGCTAGGAACGGATCCACGGCAGTATTTGTGGAGATTTTTGTGGCGGCCACGCTATGGAATCCGAGTCCAACTAGAAGAAGAATCCACAGCAGAGATTTGGTGGTTTTGATGCCGCGGCAGAATTCAACTCCAACTCGAATTAGAACTAAGAGATCAACTCGGGTAGCACTATTTTTGGTATTTTTAAGGATTGACTCGAAACAAGAATAGAAACAAGACTCTACTCGGAAACAAAGATGAACTCGAAGAACCCTAAACCTAGATAGACGCAAGACACAAAAGAAAACAGAAACACAAAATCAACAAGAAACAGCAACTAGAAGAAGCAATTCGGTGTTGATCTAGGGCTATGGCAAACTCGAAATCTCACTATTTTTGTGGGGCTTTTTCTGGATAGGTGGAAAAACACTCAATCTAAACTACGGGGTGGATATGTGGATGCTCACCGAGGAAACCTGGAAATCTGATACCAAGATGATATGGGGTGGCCCGATCTTCTCGATGAACTCTCACGATAACTTGATAGATAACTAGTGCTTCACTGACAACTCTCCTGGATGAACCCTGATGCCAATGCAACAGCCCTCAATCCCTTTGGATATTCTCAACTACACACTCTTGCACATGCAATCAATGATCACGAGTGGTCCTGTATCCCCTTATTCCCAGTGGAACAGCAGATAACACGTAGAATTTGCAAGGTAACCATCACCAAATTTCACTGTAGCACTTCTTTTTCGGCCACTATATGTCGCACCGCGGAGCAAATTTTTTCAGAAAACAAAGCCGTGCAAAGAATCTATTGAGCAGCCTGTGAGCAATAAAACAGCTAGTCTTTTAGGTAAGCTCCTAAAAATATGTGTACATAGGCTGTGTCTAAAGTTCTCAAAGATACAGATTGTTTGCCCGATCTTTCACCGCAAGAACCACCGATAACTATTCTCCCAACCACGTGGCAATCCACGCAACCTGAAGAATCTGGATAGATTTAGGCGAGCAACATGATGATGAACTCCACGCCTCAAGCCAAGCACGAACACCCTTGGCAGATCCAAGAACCTTCACGCACGCATGATAACTCTTGACAATTCAAGAACACTCATGCCTTTATTTCAAAGATAACCGACGAACGCCCGAGACGCCGTCTACACGCCGGTCCCTTAGGACGGAGGCGACCTTGAACACAATGTTCTACATAACTTTTCAGCTCCCCTAAAACCCTAGCCGCTGGCTCCTTTATATAGGAGGCCAAACACCTAGTCGGTTGAACAGGCCCAAACCGAAACCTATTGGACTCCTGAACCTAGTTGGACTCGAACTGGATACAAACCGACCCATGGCGGGTTCGGCCTTAGATTTGGCACGCATGCCTAGTTAACACTACCTTAGAGTTTTACATATAATTTAAATAGGTCCTAGCGTGTCAACCAACCACCACGATGCCGACGATGCCCTCATCACGACCACCGTGTTGGAGAGCCATGTGGGGTGCGTAACTTCTCGAATTATGCGTGCTTCTTTCAACTTCTCTACTTCCTTGATGATGAACTCTTGCTTCTCAGGCGCCTGGCGCCGCGCTTTCTGCTTCACGGGGCGTGCGTTTGGACACACGGCTAAGTGGTGCTCGATCACCTCCCTCGGTACTCCGGACATCTCTGACGGTGTCCATGCGAACATGTCAGAGTTTGCCCTGAGGAAGGCAACGAGCGCGCTTTCCTATTTGGGAGGCAAGCCAGCGCCTATTGTGACGCTAGCCCCCGAGCCGCTGGCGTCCATCGACACCTTCTTCGTGGCTGCCTGTTCCTGTGAAAACAGCTCCTTCTTCTTCGCTGGCCTCTCGAGGGGCTCCATGTCCTCGTCAGCAGGGAACGCCACGACAGCGGCCTTGTAGGCGGTCTCGACAGAGCGCATCGCATCCTGGACTTGACCGTGGATGGAGATGGTGCCGCCGCTGCCTGGAAGCATGACGATGTTGTACGCGTGGTGAGTGACGGCCAGGAACTTCGCGAGGGCGGGGTAGCCGAGGATGGCATTGTAGGGCAGGCCAATGTGCGCGACGTCGAAGTCGATCTGCTCGGTGCGGTAGTTTTGCGGCGTGCCGAAGGTGACCATGAGCCTCACCTGCCCCTGCGGTGTGGTGGAGCCACTTGTCACCCCCGTGAAGGGCCTAGAGGGCATCAGCCACTCGTATGGCACTTGGAGCTGTTCGAAGGTCTCGACAGAGATGACATTCAAGCCTGCACCCCCATCTATGAGCGTCTTGGTGATGGTGATGTTGTTGATGATGGGAGTGCACACCAGAGGGATGGTGCCGACAGCCTTGGTCGACTTTGGGTGGTCCTTGGAGTCGAAGGCAATGGTGTATTGCGACCACTTGAGGGGTTAGGACGCCTCAATCCTGGAAGCGTGGCGTTGACCTCGCGAGAGAACTGCTTGAAGTGGTTGTTGGACTTGGCGCCTGAGACCCGCCGAGGATGCACGCTATTGCCCCTGAGGGGCTTGGTAGCCCCCAGGGTTCTCGTTAGGGAGATTGCCATTTCGCCCGGCAGGCTCGCCTGAGCCCTCTGCTGGAAGTTGTGGCGCCCGCCCCGCGGCCGCCGCGGCCTTGGTTCTTCTCGCGTTCCTTGCTAAGCTACTTGAGCTCTCAACAGTCTTCAGTCGCGTGGTTGTGCCTGTTGTGGTAGACGCAGAATGGGCGGTTGTCTACTTTCTTCTCACCAGCCGCCGAGAGGCCTCGCGAGGCTGCTTGGCGTCAGGCTCCGCCGCGAGGATGGCGGTGGTCTTGCGCTTCTCGACAGGCTTCCTCCTGCTCCTGGACCCCTTAGGAGGCTCTTCCTCCATTTCTTTCTTGACGAAGAGGAGGCCCACTTCAGCCTTGGCGCACTTGTCCGCCAGGTCGAAGAGCTTCACCACTGAGGTGAGAGTGTTGTGGATGCCGAGCTTCTCGAGCATCCAGCGGTTCGTGACGCCCTCTCTGAAGGCAGAGATGACGTGTGAGTCCGGATGTTCGGAATTTTGTTGCGGACCTGGCTGAAGCGCTGGATGTACTGATGCCCACAAGTATAGGGGATCGCTGAAATCTTCGTTGGGAAGTATTACCCAAATTTATAGTTCGACACGATGGGAACACAAGAATACCAATAAGACTTTGGCAATTGAGGCGTCACTCTCAACCACACCTGTATATCAATAAACTTGCAGCAGTGATAGTGATGGCAGTAGTATGATTCAAGTAGCAAATAGAACAGCAGTAGTGAACAAGGGTTTCCCAGTTTTCACCGAAAAAGTTAAAGTGTAACTCAGAGATTAAAAACGTAGGCATGAGGTGATAGCGGGGTGTTGCATGAATAACATTGATCATAATAAGATATAAATAGCAATGGGACTTATCTCTAACTCTGATATATGTAGGTATGTGTTCCATAATTAGTTGTGCGTACTAACCAAGAGAATTTGCACAACATCTATTGTCCTACCTGCCCATTTCACCGGGGCCAACTTGGAACTACAGGTAATTAAGGTCTACCCTTTCGAATATCCCGGAACAACGCATTAACACTTCATGAACACATAGAATCCTCAAACTAAAACATCTCCCCCTTGTTTTCCCTATACTATCACTTTTAGGGTTCGCAGGTTCAACATAATAGCAGGTGATACACTTTGCAGATAAATACCAAACTCAATTATATGATGAAGCAAAATAAGTTCAGTACTGAAATCATGTCACTCGGGCCTAGTTACAAGCATTAAGTATAGCATAAGTGCATCAACACAATACAAAAATATCCTCAAGATAAACCCCAAAGATCTCGAACAACGGTATCATTACATGATCAATCTCATCCAATCCCCATCCACCTCACATGCCTACAACGGACTACTCACACATGGTGATGGAGAGGGAGCTCATGGTCGATGGAGATGAAGGCGGTGAAGATGGTGGTGAAGACGGTCTCCGGATCCCTCCACCGGAGGAGAAATCCTGGATCAATCTGTCTCCGAAAACGAAGATCGTGGTGGTGGCGGTGGTGTGTTTCGCGAAAACTCTCCTCCTTTTAGGGCACCCACTTTTTTGTATATATGAGGGGTTACGCGAAAAGCCGAAGGAGAGGCGGCGCCCGAGGCTCCGTTTAGGTGGGCCCACGCGGCCCAAGGATCTGGCCGCATGGGGCTCCTATTTTGGGCCTCCGGCGCTTCCTGGTGTCCATCCTTTGCACGTTGTCCTCCTTTTCCATAAAAAATGACGTGGTATTTTTCCCCGATTTAATTTCCTGCAAAAATAACCAGAAACGAGACTTTGCTAAAAACAGCGTCAGATTCAGCAGGTTTATTCAAATATGGGAGATTCCGGAGCAAATTATGAAGCAAAGTGCTTGGAAAAGTAGATGCATTTTAGGTGCATCAACTCCCCCAAGCTTAGCTCGTTGTTTGTCCTCGAACAACTCAAACGTAGTGCAGAAGTGATAAAAAGACTTTGACAAAAACTTTGCATTGCATATGTAACACCGTTTAATACCAACAAGTATTCAAAACATAATTTCCATAACAAATAACAAAATGCTAGCAAAGGTATATCTAATCAGTGTTAAAGCATTTATACATGTTGCAAGAGAAATATCATGAAGTGTAAATACTTGGATGAGTTTGCCCAACTGTAGAAATAAACAAAGGTTCTTGCATCGCTTTTAATTGAATCAAGATAAGATTTTTGAGATCTTTTGATTCTTTCTTTTATTGACTTATGAACTCATTGTGCTTACAACCTTGCTCTCAGTTTTATCAAACCATTTGGTGTTCCCTAGTATGACTCATATGCTTGACCAACTAGAGGTTGAAAGTCTCATGCCCCGTGAATACGAGTACCTACACCACGTGCTACTCAACTCTGGTCACTAGGCAAGTTTGAGTTTTTTCAGTCATTGCAAGTAATAAAAGCGTCATCAAGAGCGTCAACTGGGGTTCCTCTTGTCCCAAGACATGGAACAAGCCCATGTCCAAACGACAAGACAAACAGACAATGAACAATCTCAGCACTCTTTTATTTCCTATTTGAGTAGCTTTTTATTATGATGTGCATCACTGAATGTTCACTATGGTACGCTGTAAATTTCCACCATGAATGATGCATGGTTTAGGTTGGCAGCCCAGGCATCTCTCTAGCCAATTATTCCTACTCCTCAAACTTACTAAGTTTCCACGTTTATTTCGCACATGATAAGCATCCATAAATAAAGGTACATGATATCAACTAAATATAATTTAGTGCAATGTAGAAAGCTTTCCATGTGTCAGCACATTTAAGCTAACTCCCAACCACTAAGCTTGTCAAGCATATGACTTCATGTTTATCATTTGAAAAATTCTTTTATTCTTGGTTGGCAAGTTTAGCAAGCACAATGGGATGCGTAGACCTTTGTGTAGAGCGACAATTACTCAACTCACATCCAAGTGTTGTCGCTACATATTATCTCACTTGCATCATAATATAACATACTAGAACACGGAGAAGATAAACATTTGTGATATGGGGTGGCCCGATCTTCTCGTTGAGCACTTCGTCGGATGGTGGATAACTTGGTGTCACCGATGAACTCTCCTCGCTAGAACCCTGATGCCAATGCAGCAGCACTCTACCCTTTGGATATTCACGACTTCACACACTTGCGCACGTAGCCGTCGACCACGAAACGGTATAATTGCAATCTACTAATTCCCAGTGGAAAGAACAGATCACACTTCAATTGAGGTTCAACTCTCCAGATCGATACGAATTGGAGATGTCTACTTTCAGAGGAAAGTTTCCGCTATTCAACTCGAACTAGGGTTTTATCTAAACGTGGTCTGACTTTTACAATTAAATCTGACTGCTATTTATTGAGCAGGAGTGCGCCGCCTCAGCGTCCCGTGGCCTTCACGTCGTCGTACCGGTCATGGGCTCTTGGCGTCTCCGAGCGTGTCTCCTCCTGGCCCACTAGTGCATCGCTGCATAGGCCGATCGATCCCAACAGCTGTTGACTCCAACTGCACACGCAAGCAAAGGCGATAGTAGAGGTCCAGCTCCACACGTCTTCTTGCATCGATCCTGGACACGTTCGTGCATAGCAAATGGCTGGACCCCACCTTGGATGCATGCATTACGTGAATGCATATGAGTGCATGCATGTAGATGCTTTGTTTGTAGACATAGGCACATGGCTGGGTCCCACTTGCATGCAAAACGTGATTGCATAAATACATGCACGTATTTGCTTGATTAATTTGTCCAGCAAACTTCTTGTGTCCTGTGGTCGCCGTCCTCGCGTGTCTGCTGGTCGCAGTCGTCGCATGTCTTGTGGTCGCCGTCCTCCCTCTCCTCCCGCTGGCGCCATTTCGACGGATGCCAAATCTAATCAAATAATAATACAATGATTTAGATAGTATATATTCTGAGATATCAAAGTATTATTTTTAACGAGGATTAAATTCACCTGATAATAATCATCTGTTAGGCTTAATATTTCCTTCCAGTTCAAACATGAATAATCACTATAATTCATAGATATATCCTCATCATCCTCCCTTTCTTCAAGAAAAGCCGTCCGCGGCTTTGGATAAGCTGAAAGTGGAAGAAACAAAAAGAACAACGTGTACGCAGAGTATATGTATATATAGCAGGTTGTATCATGTTTGTAAACATTATGATTATTCTCAAATGACAAAATGCAACGAAAATTGCAAGCATAGCACATATAATTGTCATAAGAGAACAAAGAAAATCTCAGCAATAAGCAATCATAATTGCAAGTATAAGTGAAGTCCATATAATCATGATCTTGACAAGGAACAAATATGTATAATGTCTTATTATTCAGTATTAAATCAAGTGTCCTCACAGATGATCGATGATCAAATTTCATGCTAGCAAGATCAAACCAATCCAAACGATGCAAATCATCAAATGTTTCATACCATGCTGCAGTTGCGCTACTCTGATATGTAGAACCAAGCAATGACCATGCAGCACAAACAGGTGAATAGTCATGTCCATTATTTCCAGTACTTACGATGCAACTTAGTTTGCAAATATAAGTGAAGCATAAATCAGTTTGGGACAAACAAGTCGTATGTGCATAATCACAATCAAATCTAGCAAGATCAGAACAGTCCAACAAAGGTGATGCTACCTTTGTTCGCTGCGGTACATCAACTAGACTAGAATACATCATATTATCATGATAATTAGGTATTGTCCCAAAGCAAAAATAATCCAGCACATAGCATATATGACTCAAAACAGAATGTTTTAGTTCAGCAATTCTATCATAGGTAATGCATATGTGATCCACCAAAAAATTCTCGTTCATGCTATAGTCACCAATTAAATAGAATCGGAAACAATTAGCATAGGTGCTAGAATTTACATATGAAATTTCAGAAATCTTATTCATAGCACAGCTCATGGTAAGCGGTTCTTCTAGCATGATGTAATACAAAACATCAGTCGGTGGTATTTTAGCAAGAATCTCTTTATGTGTAATCAGTACCACATGATCAAAATTCGAATTCAGCAATTTATCACATGGTGCTGAAATATGTTTGCATATCAAATCACAAGAATCAACCAGCAAAGAATTATACTCACAAAGTGGCGCGCTTGCTGGCTGCTGCTCCGAATCAGTACCTATGTCAATGGCAATCTCCTCAGATGTAGTAGGTACTGGAACATCTTCCTCTTGTGGTGATGCAGGTTGTAGACTTAACGGCTCCCTTTCTTCAAAAGCAACCTGCATATCACAAGAAACAACACTAGCAACAATGGCATGCTCCTCAGATGTAAGTTGTGATGCAGGTTGTACTATAGGTGGCTCCCTTTCTTCAAAAGCAACCTGTACATCACAAGAAACAACAGTAGGCACAATAGTAGGCTCCTCGAATGCATGTGTTGGTGGTGGTGCAGGTTGTACTATAGGCTCCCTTTCTTCAAAAGCGACCTGCACATTACAAGAAACAACACTAGGAGTAGACATGATTACATTAGTAGAAAGAACCTCCTGAATGTTTTCAAGCGATGCATGGCTTCTTTTATGCCACTTATGATTCCAAAGAAATAGTATATCAGGATAATATCTCTCAAAATTGAACCGAAATTTTTTGGACAATGGTGCACTTAACAAAAGATGACAACATGTAAAAGCTTTGGGAATCACACTACAATGAATTTGCTCCGTATGACCATTAACGGTTAATGGAACAAGAGTACTTAGAGTAATTCTAATTTTATCATCATTAGTAAGTAACAAATATGGAGCTAACTGATATGTTTCCAATTGCAATTTCTCAACAACATCAAAACTAACAAAATTATACCGAGTATCCTTATCAAGAGTAATGACAGCAGGACAACTTTGATGTCCGCGATGAAGTGGAACAAATCTGAGGCAGGTATCCCACTAGAATTCTCTTCCCAGAATTTATCACTGCACAAAGAATACGACGGTAATGGCTTTTCCTGATAGGATCAACCATTGTTAGTACATAAAATCGTGATGGCAGTTACTCTCACAGCTCACTCAGAACAACAAGAAATAATCTGAAAGTTCCAAAGTGAATAGCAATGCGTACCCGGTCGTGGAGATGACTAAATGCACGGATGTGATGAAGTGAATATCAGGGTATAAGAACAGTCACACGGCAAAGCAGGGTTATTTATGGTGAAGCTGTAGGTAGGGAGACCTAACAACACCAATTTATCAAAGCCTAGTGCTGATCGTATGACACAAGAGACACTTCGAAACGCACACGGTGGAGATAAATGGGGCAATTGCAACTCTGAAAATGAGCTAAAAAAAATGAGATATGTCGGAGTAATGCTCGTGTTGCAATGCACAGGAGAGACGCTAGCAAAAAGCTCAATTATAAGGGCACAAGATTGCTCAAAACTATTTAGTGTAAGGCAGTAGCTCCAAATAGAACTGAGATCACAATAATTTCCGGCCTTTTATTTTTCGCGGTACTGTAGCTACAGTATTTCCGAACTCTTTTTCTCTCTTTTTTTTTAATACTCTTTTTCTCTTTTGGCTCGTTACTGTAGGTACAGGAATTTCGGAACTTTTCTTTCTTCTTCTTTTTCTTTTTCTCCCTTTTTCTCTTTGAACTAGGCCACAGAAATCTGTAACGGGAGCAATTAAAAATAGACTGCCAAAAATAATGCACTTTCCAAAACTTACGTGAGCAGCCCTTGAGCAAACAAAAGATGCTAGTCTCGGTAGGATAGGACTAAACACGAAAAGAAGATTGGCTTATACGTATGGCTGACAAAAGAAAGACTCAAACTGACACGGACAAGGGACAAGAAAAATACCTAAACTGAAATAGACTAAGGGAAACGTGCATGCGGAGAACACGGAACCAACAGCAGCCAAGATTAGCGCACGGCAGCTAGTCAAGATCACCTGCGCCCGGCCGGCCGGTCTCGCGATAGCTATTCGGGACGCGCGACAGGAAACGACTCGGCCTGGAAACAGCCTGTGCGGAAAGCAGCGAGAACACAAACGGCGACTGAATTTTCTTGGGGCGGGTGCGGAACAACAACAGCAATTTTATATGGCGCAGCAGCAACTCGACCGACTTCCGATTAAACAAAACGTAACAGACTAGGACTCCGACGACAAGAAAAACTGACGCGGAAATAAACAGAAAACTAGACGCAACTACGACTCAGATCGGAAGAAAAGCAACGCAAAAGGACACACGATCAGCAGCTAAACTCGATGAAACGATGCGATCTAAGTCTATGGCAAATATTTTTGTATGGCTTTTTCTGGATAGGACGAAAATAAATCTAAATTTACGGGGATGGATTTCTCACCGAGTAAACCTGGAACTCTGATACCAAGATGATATGGGGTGGCCCGATCTTCTCGTTGAGCACTTCGTCGGATGGTGGATAACTTGGTGTCACCGATGAACTCTCCTCGCTAGAACCCTGATGCCAATGCAGCAGCACTCTACCCTTTGGATATTCACGACTTCACACACTTGCGCACGTAGCCGTCGACCACGAAACGGTATAATTGCAATCTACTAATTCCCAGTGGAAAGAACAGATCACACTTCAATTGAGGTTCAACTCTCCAGATCGATACGAATTGGAGATGTCTACTTTCAGAGGAAAGTTTCCGCTATTCAACTCGAACTAGGGTTTTATCTAAACGTGCTCTGACTTTTACAATTAAATCTGACTGCTATTTATTGAGCAGGAGTGCGCCGCCTCAGCGTCCCGTGGCCTTCACGTCGTCGTACCGGTCATGGGCTCTTGGCGTCTCCGAGCGTGTCTCCTCCTGGCCCACTAGTGCATCGCTGCATAGGCCCGATCGATCCCAACAGCTGTTGACTCCAACTGCACACGCAAGCAAAGGCGATAGTAGAGGTCCAGCTCCACACGTCTTCTTGCATCGATCCTGGACACGTTCGTGCATAGCAAATGGCTGGACCCCACCTTGGATGCATGCATTACGTGAATGCATATGAGTGCATGCATGTAGATGCTTTGTTTGTAGACATAGGCACATGGCTGGGTCCCACTTGCATGCAAAACGTGATTGCATAAATACATGCACGTATTTGCTTGATTAATTTGTCCAGCAAACTTCTTGTGTCCTGTGGTCGCCGTCCTCGCGTGTCTGCTGGTCGCAGTCGTCGCATGTCTTGTGGTCGCCGTCCTCCCTCTCCTCCCGCTGGCGCCATTTCGACGGATGCCAAATCTAATCAAATAATAATACAATGATTTAGATAGTATATAATTCTGAGATATCAAAGTATTATTTTTAACGAGGATTAAATTCACCTGATAATAATCATCTGTTAGGCTTAATATTTCCTTCCAGTTCAAACATGAATAATCACTATAATTCATAGATATATCCTCATCAATTTGCTACCACTTCCCTAGATGTTAAAAAACTATGATGTGCGCACTTGCTGTTATTAAAAAGTCCACATAAGCAGGGCAAAGGTGTCATACCTTTCATCCACTTCATGCACATCAACTCATCATTGTTGTTCTCCTCTCCCAATTTGAACTGCGCAATAAAAACTCAAATCTGCCATAAAATGCTACTGCATACAGTACTGTTTTTACCCTACCTAGACACTTCAGAAAAATCTCATAATTTACGGGTGTGTAGGTTATGAAAAGTTGCAGTAGTGGTTAAAATTTTAGCTCATTCGGAGTTACAGAGAAAATATGAAAAATAGAACAGTGAGCAGATTTCAGCAATTCCTGCACCTCCGTTTTCACTTTGGATTCAATAAAACGAAAATGTTTTTGTTCTTTTTAGTTTTAAGATGCATAAAGTAAATGTCCAGAAGTAACTAAACAAAAGAAACAAATGAAATCTTTTTGTGTTTTTGTGATTTTTAGAACAAGAAACTAAAACATAACAAGATAACAGTGATATAACACAATGAATGGAAAGGGAGAGAGGTACTCCCCCAAGCTTGCGATCAAGCTAGTATCCCGGGTAGTAGTTGTATCCACTTCCACCTCCAGGGAAGTAACCATATGGGTAGCCTTGCATTCCTGAGTCTTGGGGCTCCTCTCGAGGTTGGTAGCCTTGCATCCCTGGATCTTGTGGCTCCTCTTGAGGCGGCATCTCTTCCACAATCCATTTTCCGGTACTCCTGTCAAAAAGGTCAGCACGGGGGAGCCTAATGGGCACTCTTTGTCCATTAGTACTCAAATAGTTATACCAATAATGATCCCCATGCATCACACTTATATCCATACGGGTAGTCAAAGCAAAATCGAGTAAATTGGACTCTATCACAGGAGTACCCATGTTATCACCATAACCTCTTCATCTTTAATGTATTCATACACTAAAGTAGCAATAGCACCAGCATAAATAGGGGTTTGATCAGTAATATTTCTACTCACAGCCGTATGCAAGGATCTAGCAAGAATGACTCCCAAGTTATACTCACATGTGGTGTTTTCTTTTGCACATTTAAGTAAATAAACCATTGGTCCCGTGCAAGCAGAATTGTTGTCTCTAGCAAGAAATCCTCTTGCAAGGAACAACGCAAAGTATCTCAAACTTGGGTGCTGTATATGAGTAAATTTACCCCTATTCAATCTATCATGAGAGTTAACAGAAATAGAGTGCCAAAATGCAACAAGCTCCTGGTTGGAGTCAGCACGGGTTTCATCCCAACTACCCCTGTTTTCCACACCAATAGCTTTGCAAAACTCCTCCAAAGACATAACAAGGCGCTCCCCCCTCATAGTAAATTTACAAACAAAGGTAGGAGGGGTGCCTTACTCTTCTTACTGTGCTTGTAGATCTCAGGGCCCTCAAACCTGAATGTGGAGAGGAATTCTCGCGAGAGTTCCTCGTATGTACCTCGTGGATTTTGGGCAAACTCAAGCAAACCAGTTGCATTGGCGAAGGTGTCGAAGTCTTCTTTTATCCCCCACTGCTCAAGAACATGGGGTCTTGCCATCTAGTTGTATGGATCTTCAGCTTCTCCCCACAAAAACTGCATCATCCTCCCAAAGATGGTTGTCATCATAATTAAGGGAGACTTTAGATGCTCTTCTCCTCGGTCTTGAGCTCATCCCAAGCAATGCCTTGCCTTTGTTCATCATGGTACCTTGCTGCCCATAAATAATATTCAACAAAAATTAAGATGTAGCACTCTAAAACAACATTGAGCCATCCATAACTAGTCTCCACATCAATATCATGCATCCATATCAACTAGAAAACTTAAATCCATGGATTTCTCAAGCATATTAGGTGACACCTAGTGCAGCAAAATACTTCATACATGAGGCACAAGAACAAAAAATAATTGGATGGGTGGAGGAGTCACATACCAAGGAGCAATCCCACCAAACAGATTTGAAAAATCTGCCCTAAACTTGGAGATCCAAGGATAGCAGGAAGAACGAGCTCGGGAAAATTTGGGAAAAATACCTGGAAGTGGTTTTCTGTCGAGGGGAAGGAGATGGGCACAGGACACTCACCTAACACCACCTGGGGACAAAGTTGGTGGGTCCCACGCGGCCAAGGAATCTGGCCGCGTGGGACACCCCATTTTGGTCCCTGGTGGCCTCCTGGTGTCCCACTTCTGGCAGATGGTCCCTCTGGTTAAATAACTTACCTCCAAATTTTTCTGGAATTTTCAGAGACAATTTTCTAAAGAGAATTTTTCAAACTTCATATTCTGGAATTTCTGAACTCTGAAATAATTATGATTATGCATATACTCTAAAATTCTAAGATAAATAAAATTAAAATGCAATACAAATTTTTATGGGAATCAAGTTTTCATCATTTCCACATTAGTAATGAGGTTGATCAAGTCTCATTAATAATATGCAAAAGATATAATACATGATTCTTATTTTATAGATATAAAGAAGAGTTTCAAGATACCTCATATTTGATTGGAATAGTTCCAATCATCAAGGTAGCATATTTGGTGCAGGAGGTGGTAGTGCAATTTCAAAGCTTCCAATCATAATAGTATTTCTTTGAATAGAATTCACACTCTTGTTTATCACTGTAACAGATTCTTCTTGGGAAAATAGATAGTATGCTCATTTCCTTTTACATTAAATGTCACTTTGCTCTCAGTGCAATTTATCACAGCTCCTGCAGTGTTTAAAAAGGGTCTTCCAAGAATAATAGATAGATTATCATCCTCAGGCATTTCTAATATAACAAAGTCTGTAGGAATTAACACATTAGCAATAGAGATAGGAACATCCTCACATATACCTATAGGTTAGCAGTTGATTTATCAGCCATTTGCAATGAAACTTCAGTTGGAACCAATTTGTTTAGGTTAAGTTTCTTATATAAAGAAAAAGGCATAACACTAACACCAGCTCCTAAATCACATAGTGCATATTTCACATAAGTTTCTTTAATACGACAAGGAATAGTCGGAATACCAGGATCTCCACGCTTTTCAGGCAATTTTCCTTCAAATGAATAATCAGCAAGCATAGCAGTAATTGCATCATTAGGTATCTTCCTTTTATTAGTGACAATATCTTTCATATATTTTGAGTATGGAGGAATTTTAATAGCATCAACAAGAGGAATTTGCAAACATAAATTTTTAATCAACTCAAAAAATTTCTCAAACCTAGCATCATCCAAAGATTTCATTACCTCTTGGGGATATGGTATGGGTCTTTGTACCCATGGATCCCTCTCTTTACCTTTTTGTGGATTTGGATGATTCTTCTTTTTGTTCTTCTCAGTAGATGGTTGAGGGTCTTCCTTTTCAGGAGGTTCAGGTTCTGCAATATTTTCAACTTCATGTTGATCTTCTTCAGGTGGAGATGATTCCTCTTCTTCAACATTATCATCTTCGGTCTCAGCATCAGAAATAGAAATATCATTGTCTTGTTCTTGAGAATCATCAATGCCTTTGTTTCCATTGGGAGATTTTCCTGCAGAAGATTTCCTTTTGAGAGCCTCTTGCTCTTTTCTCTTGGGATGGTTTTCAGGATAGTCAGGGTCCTGAGTACTTGCACCACCTCTAGTATTAACCCCACAAACCTGTTTCTTCTCAATAAGATTTTCATACAATTGATTTTGAAGAGAAACCATTTGTTCAATTTGATTATTCATCATTTCACAGTGTTTAACAATTCTTCTAACTTCTCCCACACTAGCATTTATATTTTCACGAAGGAATTTAATTTTATGAGAGTTTTCCATCATATTCATTCTAATATCATGCTCTTCAGGTTTATTATGATAAGCAAAATCATTAACATATGATACATCAATAGGAGGTGTTACCTTTTCATTACCTTCCAAAGAGCTTATAGCATTGACTGGGATTGGAAAACATGGTCGATCAATAGGAAGTTTAACACCCATTTCAGATAATTCCTTAAGATGAGAGGTTTTAATTCCCTTCTCTTTCATATCCTTGGAGGCTCCCTTCATTGCCTCATTGTTTAATTCAAGAATACCTCCTTTCTTCTCTGGAAATATCTCTCTGTCATCTATTATTTCAATATTCCAATCTTCATAGTTTCTAGAGATAGTTTCCAATAACTCAATTGCTTCATCAACGGTCCTTTCCCTGAAAACACTACCTGCAATACTATCAAGATAGCCTCTTGTATTTTCAGTTAGTCCATTGTAAAATATATCAAGTATTTCATTATTCTTGAAGCCATGGGTAGGACATTTCCTAACCATCTTACTGTACCCCCCAAGCTTGGGGTAAATCCTCCTTCTCTGTTTGTGAAAAGTTGCTAATCTCAATAGTTAAACCATGAATCTTATCAGCAGGGAAATATTTATTATAAAATACCTGCAAGCATTCCTCCTTGCTAGTAATACATCCAGGTTCTAAACGATTATACCAAGTTTTAGCATTTCCTCCCAAAGTAAAAGGAAACAACTTTAAGAAATAATAGCGTTGGTGGATTTCATCTTTACCAAATAACACAGATAAATCATGCAAATCAGCAATGTGTTCAAAAGGGAACTCATTGTCTCTCCCATAAAACTTATACTTCTCAGCTTTTTCAATTATTTCAGGATCAACACTAAACTCATAATCTTTGTCTTTAATTTTAATAGCTGGAGCATTCATTTTCTCAGTAACAGGGAAATAATCATCAAGAGGAGAATTTTTATAGATATCAAGTTTATCCAATTTATCAAAATTCGAATCCATAAAAGCCATAGTAAATGCATCCTCTTCCTCAGAAGAAGTTTCATGTTCATCATCACAATATTCATTATCTTCTAATTCAGACTCAACATTTTCAATAATAGCAGATTCAGGTGTTTCAGTTATCTCAGATGTTTCAGGTGTCACTTCTTTGTCTACGCTACCACATATTAAATTATTTTCAATACTAGTAGACATCTTAGACAATGGTGAACTAGATAAAGCTTTTTCTTTCTTCTTAGCAACAATAGCAGAAGCAACATTAGGTGAAAAGTTTGGCCTACTTGGCAAATCAGTACCTCTACGAGTAGTTGAAGGCCTTACTTCCTTCGGAGTATTCTTTTCCTTTCCCATAGTTAGGAACAAGCAAGTGCAGCAAATAAATGATAACAAGTTGTCTTACCAATAAAGCTAGGTTCCCCCAACGGCGCCAGAAAATGTCTTGATGCCCACAAGTATAGGGGATCGCTGAAATCTTCGTTGGGAAGTATTACCCAAATTTATAGTTCGACACGATGGGAACACAAGAATACCAATAAGACTTTGGCAATTGAGGCGTCACTCTCAACCACACCTGTATATCAATAAACTTGCAGCAGTGATAGTGATGGCAGTAGTATGATTCAAGTAGCAAATAGAACAGCAGTAGTGAACAAGGGTTTCCCAGTTTTCACCGGAAAAGTGAAAGTGTAACTCAGAGATTTAAAACGTAGGCATGAGGTGATAGCGGGGTGTTGCATGAATAAGATTGATCATATAATAAGATATAAATAGCAATGGGACTTATCTCTAACTCTGATATATGTAGGTATGTGTTCCATAATTAGTTGTGCGTACTAACCAAGAGAATTTGCACAACATCTATTGTCCTACCTGCCCATTTCACCGGGGCCAACTTGGAACTACAGGTAATTAAGGTCTACCCTTTCGAATAGCCCGGAACAACGCATTAACACTTCATGAACACATAGAATCCTCAAACTAAAACATCTCCCCTTGTTTTCCCTATACTGTCACTTTTAGGGTTCGCAGGTTCAACATAATAGCAGGTGATACACTTTGCAGATAAATACCAAACTCAATTATATGATGAAGCAAAATAAGTTCAGTACTGAAATCATGCCACTCGGGCCCTAGTAACAAGCATTAAGTATAGCATAAGTGCATCAACACAATACAAAAATATCCTCAAGATAAACCCCTAAGATCTCGAACAACGGGTATCATTACATGATCAATCTCATCCAATCCCCATCCACCTCACATGCCTACAGCGGACTACTCACACATGGTGATGGAGAGGGAGCTCATGGTCGATGGAGATGAAGGCGGTGAAGATGGCGGTGAAGACGGTCTCCGGATCCCTCCACCGGAGGAGAAATCCTGGATCAATCTGTCTCCGAAAACGAAGATCGTGGTGGTGGCGGCGGTGTGTTTCGCGAAAGCTCTCCTCCTTTAGGGCACCCACTTTTTCGTATATATGAGGGGGTACGCGAAAAGCCGAAGGAGAGGCGGCGCCCGAGGCTCCAGTTAGGTGGGCCCACGCGGCCCAAGGATCTGGCCGCGTGGGGCCCCCTCTTTTGGGCCTCCGGCGCTTCCTCGTGTCCATCCTTTGCACGTTGTCCTCCTTTTCCATAAAAAATGACGTGGTATTTTTCCCGATTTAATTTCCTGCAAAAATAACCAGAAAGAGACTTTGCTAAAAACAGCGTCAGATTCAGCAGGTTTATTCAAATATGGGGAGATTTCGGAGCAAATTATGAAGCAAAGTGCTTGGAAAAGTAGATGCATTTTAGGTGCATCATGTACCTGCGGAGGGTCTCGTCTGGCTTTTGGCGCACCGCACGGAGATCGTTGTAGGTGAGTGTGTGCTTGTATGTGTCCTTGAAGTTGGCGACGAAGGCCTTGCAGAGGTCCTCCCACGTGTCGATGGTGTTCTCGGGGAGGTTCATGAGCCATGAGAGCGCTGAGTCCTTGAGCGCCATGGAGAGCCAGTTGGCCATCACCTTGTCGTCGCCTCCCGCGGCTTCGATGGAGACGGTGTAGAGCTGCAGGAACTCCAGAGGGTTGGTCCTGCCATCGTAGCGCGGAGGGAGATCTGGCCTGAACTTCACTGGCCAGACGACGTGGCGCAAGTTGCGGGTGAAGGCGGTGCAGCCCGTGGCGTATGTCATGGCGCTGCCAACGAGCGCACCGCGGTTCTGGCGGCCTGCGGCTGCAATCTCCTGGACGACGCGGTTGTGGCGGTCCCATTGGCGCTCGATCTCCACGCGCGCGTCTGCTGGGGTTCGCTGCACAATCTGACGGCGAAGATGCGTGCGACGCGGCGCGGTGGTTCCCCGCCGGAGATCCAGCTGGAGGAGGTGGCGGTGGAGGCGGAGGGAGAGGAGGAGCGCCGTGCGCTATGTTCCCTCCGCGTCCGCAGTGGTGTACCAGCGAGCGAGAAGGCGCTGGTGTTGGAGTGGGTGCGGCAGGAACGGCGGCGGCATTGATGAGCTCCTCGAGGTGGCCGAGCCAGTTGTCGTGGCCCGCCTGCGTGGGGTGGTAGCGCAGCAGCTCCTGCGCCATGAGTAGCGCAGTGGCTGGACTGGGCGCCACCCGACTCTGCGTGGAGGCGCTCTCGCGCCTGGACGGGTGCTGGGAGGAAGCTCCCTCGCCATCATGTACCTGCGGAGGGTCTCGTCTGGCTTTTGGCGCACCGCACGGAGATCGTTGTAGGTGAGTGCGCGCTCGTATGTGTCCTTGAAGTTGGCGACGAAGGCCTTGCAGAGGTCCTCCCACGTGTCGATGGTGTTCTCGGGGAGGTTCATGAGCCATGAGAGCGCTGAGTCCTTGAGCGCCATGGAGAGCCAGTTGGCCATCACCTTGTCGTCGCCTCCCGCGGCTTGGATGGAGACAGTGTAGAGCTGCAGGAACTCGAGAGGGTTGGTCCTGCCATCGTAGCGCGGAGGGAGATCTGGCCTGAACTTCACTGGCCAGACGACGCGGCGCAAGTTGCGGGTGAAGGTGGTGCAGCCCGTGGCGTATGTCATGGCGCCGCCAATGAGCGCACCGCGGTTCTGGCGGCCTGCGGCTGCAATCTCCTGGACGACGCGGTTGTGGCGGTCCCATTGGCGCTCGATCTCCACGCGCGCGTCTGCTGGGGTTCGCTGCACAATCTGACGGCGAAGATGCGTGCAACGCGGCGCGGTGGTTCCCCACCGGAGCTCCAGCTAGAGGAGGTGGCGGCAGAGGCGGAGGGAGAGGAGGAGCGACGTGCGCTATGTTCCCTCCGCGTCCGGTGATGAGGGCATCATCGGCATCGTCTTGGTTGGTTGACACGCTAGGACATATTTAAATGAGATGTAAAAGTCTAAGGTAGTGTTAACTAGGCCTGTGTGCCAAATCTAAGGCCGAACCCGCCATGGGTCGGTTTGTATCTAGGTCGAGTCCAACAAGGTTTAGGAGTCAATTAGGTTTCGGTTTGGGCCTGTCCAACTGACTAGGTGTTTGGCCTCCTATATAAAGGAGCCAGCGGCTAGGGTTTTAGGGAGTTGAAAATCATGTAGAACTAAAAGTTCAAGGTTGCCTCCGTCCCAAGAGACCGGCGTGACGGCGTCTCGGACGTTCGTTAGTTATCCAATAAATTGAGGCATGAGAGCTCTTGAATCTGTCAAGAGTGTTCGTGCGTGGTGAGAAGGTCCTTGAATCTGTCAAGGGTGGCGTGAGGCGTGGTGTTCATCACCTCGTTGCTCGCCGTGAGATTCGTTCTCTCGTTCTTCAGGTTACGTGGATTGCTCCCGTGATTGGAAGAATAGTTATCCGGTGGTTCTTGCGGTGAAAGATCGGGCAAACAATCTACATCATCTGGTATCAGAGTGTCAGGTTAATCACCGCGAGCGAGATCGTCCAGTTGAAGATCGATCTGCAGGTTTGCAAAGATTGGTAGATTTGTTTTCGCTGGAACTGTTGGTGGAAGGCGACGAGTTGGCATGGAATTGCATCTCGTCGAGTTAGTTGTTGGCGTTGGCGTTGTTTCGCTGTGTTGAAGATCGAAGGCATCGTGCTGTTTCGGGAGCTCTATTTTTCCGATCAGGACCAGCGATCAGTGTTGGAAAAGGTAGAAAAAAAGAAAGAAAGTTTGCTTCCGCATAGGAACAGGAAAGGAAAGATGAGATCGGATCAGTTGGCCACGTTGATTTTCCTTGTACAGGTATTGGAGATCGTATCGGATCGGCCGGCCAGTACCAATCGTATTTGTGTCTTTTCCATACGTGGCTGGTTACTCGGTTTAAAAAAAACAGAAGAGGAGTTTTGACTCGGATCAGCACAAGGGAAAGGAAAAGGTGGATGGGAGTTGGCTTTGTACGTGCTGGTTTGCTTGGTACGTGAAGTGCCTCACCAATAAAAAAAAAGAATAGAGCAATATGGAAGGCCAGCTTGGATCGGATCGGTACTGCTTCCAGGTGACTATTTTCCGATCGTGCAATTTTGGGTGAGAAAAGAAAGTACAGTAAAAAAAAGGGACACGCATTTTGAGTTTAACATGTGGTGGACTAAGTTCATTTAGATCCTTCACATGCAGGAATTTGTCCTGTTTGTTTTGGGTGATGTGACAAGTTTGCCTCCACAATTTCAGATTGTATCTACGGGCGTATTCAGCTTATTTGGATCCTTGGTGTGCAGGAGTTTGTCCTGTTGTGTCTGGGATAATTTGCATGGTTCGTTTACACGTACAGTCCAAAAGTTGTGTGTCTCAATCAGGTTGGTGGTGCCAAACATGGAGGGCGCCAAGAACAAATCTAGCTAGCCGAGAGGGAGGATGTGGTGTGGCAGGCCGGCGAAGACTTGAGGATGGAGAAGAAGCGTGGCGATTATGCATAACTGACGCCACAAGCGCTGGAGAAGACCTTCCGGCGTTGAGGACAACGCCTCTCTAAGAAGGGGAGGATGATGAGGGCATCGTCGGCATCGTCTTGGTTGGTTGACATGCTAGGACATATTTAAATGAGATGTAAAAGTCTAAGGTAGTGTTAACTAGTCCTGCGTGCCAAATCTAAGGCCGAACCCGCCATGGGTCGGTTTGTATCTAGGTCGAGTCCAACAAGGTTTAGGAGTCAATTAGGTTTCGGTTTGGGCCTGTCCAACCGACTAGGTGTTTGGCCTCCTATATAAAGGAGCCAGCGGCTAGGGTTTTAGGGAGTTGAAAATCATGTAGAACTAAAAGTTCAAGGTTGCCTCCGTCCCAAGGGACCGGCGTGACGGCGTCTCGGACGTTCGTTAGTTATCCAATAAATTGAGGCATGAGAGTTCTTGAATCTGTCAAGAGTGTTCGTGCGTGGCGAGAAGGTCCTTGAATCTGTCAAGGGTTGTCGAGCTTGGCGTGAGGCGTGGTGTTCATCACCTCGTTGCTCGCCGTGAGATTCGTTCTCTCGTTCTTCAGGTTACGTGGATTGCTCCCGTGATTGGAAGAATAGTTATCCGGTGGTTCTTGCGGTGAATGATCGGGCAAACAATCTACATCATCCGGAGTGGTGTACCAGCGAGCGAGAAGGCGCTGGTGTTGGAGTGGGTGCGGCAGGAACGTCGGCGGCGTTGATGAGCTCCTCGAGGCGGCCGAGCCAGTTGTCGTGGCCCGCCTGCGTGGGGCGGTAGCGCAGCAGCTCCTGCGCCATGAGTAGCGCAGTGGCTGGACTGGGCGCCACCCAACTCTGCGTGGAGGCGCTCTCGCGCCTGGACGGGTGCTGGGAGGAAGCTCCCTCGCCATCGTCGTTGTTGCCGCCGCCGTTGCCGCTGTCGTGGCCGCCGTCGTGCTCAGGGTGCTCGACGCGCGGCTCGGCGTTGCGCTCGGAAACGCGATTGGCGCGTGGGCGACCGCGTGGGTTGTTGTTGGCGGTGGGCTCGGTGGTGGCTCTGCCAGACGTCCTGTCATGGGTTTGTCATGTCCGATGTCGTGGCTGACTTCGTAGGTGTGGGATTACACGAGTCAATCGTCTCCGAGCTTGGGATCGCAGGAACAAAGATGAACACAGATTTACCCAGGTTCGGCCCCTCAATGTGGGGTAAAGACCTACTTCCAGCCTACCCTAGATTGGTATTGATATGATATATGTGGTGTTTACAATGGAGGCGATCCGATCTCGGTACTTGCCGCATGAACTAGGTTTGAGGGCTTGATAGCTTGACCCGTCTAAGTCCTGCGAGTCCTCTTTATATACACAGAGGCTCGTCAGGTTACAAGAGTTCTACACGAAGCCAATTGTCTTTCTTGTCTTCCAAGGCAAGGTAACGCCGACCTTCTGGAACCTTCGTTTGGTACGCCGTGATCCTTGGTTGGCCCATCTTTACACGGCCCAATAATAGCGTGATCATTAAATTGCTGTTTTTGGCTTTGAATAAGTCGCGGGTTAATTATTCCCCCGACATTAGCCCCCAAGTGTAGCCTGAAATTCATAGGATATCTTGATATGTTTTGTTGATCTTGAAGGGTTCCTTGAACGTTTAGGCTGCACTTTTTTCTTTCTGGCTTGCACTTCCTTGCTTTCCGACTCATGATCACGTTGGATTGGCTTTTACTCGCACTTTTTGGGGCGGCGTGGAAGATGCATCTGGCTTCGTGAGCTTCTTACTTTATCAAGGTAGCATGATAGCTTCGGCACTTGATGATGGCCAATCTTCAATTTTTTAATGATAATATATTGTAGCCCCCAAGGATTGAGCTGATGTGACTTGATAATCATCTCAATTCTTCTCAGAGGTTTTCGAAGATCGTCACCTGTAACTTGATATCATAGATAAAAAACAAATGTTAAGATATAAGCAGTTGCAAGTGGTGTTGCCGTACTATAAGCAGTACATTGACCTCTAGTTAGGCCTTTCTGAATCCTGTAAATCGGCACTCGCGCGACTCAGTATTTCCTAGGAACATGTGTGTTCAGGGTCGAGAGCGGCCATGATAGGAAATCAAGCTCGATTGACGCCACATCCCAGTACTTTGGAGGCATAATGCAAGTTGCAATCCGACTTAAGGTAAATTTGATAATTGCCAGTAAGTTGGCTATTTCAGGGTACAAAGCCCCCAAGAAACAAATGATATATAGCTATAAGCAGCTTTGATTATGATGACACATAAGGTCGCGCCTTGGTGGCAACCGAGTGTTATACATAGGGTTGGGTCGCTCGTAGGCGGCGATCCCGTTTTGAGACATACGCCCGCGCCTAGGTGGCGGCCGATTTTTGATACATAAGGTACGGCCGCGCCTGGGTGGCGGCCGATTTTTGATACGAGTGTTGCAGGCCGCACCTAGGTGGCGACCAATTTTGAAGCAGGAGCCCTTAGTGGCTATGATGATACTCAGCTATAGGCAGCTGGAAGGGGTGAAGCTTAGCTTGATTAGCTTTTTTATGTGTAATACGGTCAGTTGCGCGACGTTCCAAGGGCGAGGCACTTCACGACGATCCTCGAAATTATGGCGATCACTGCTTTCTTCCCTCACATCCAGCAGATAGTATGATCCATTGTTTAATTTTTTGCTGATGATGTAGGGTCCTTCCCATGGAGAGGATAGCTTGTGCATTCCCTTGTGGTCTTGCTTGAGTCGCACACTAGGTCTCCTTCTGAAAGGTGCGGGTTCTGATGCGTCTGGCATGATAGCGTCGCAAGTCTTGCTGATATATCACTGACCTAGATGCTGCCAAGTCTCTGACCTCTTCTAGTGTATCCACTGAATCCTGCCGAGCTGCTTCATTATCTGCTTCGACATAGGCCGCAACTCTTGGTGAATCATGTATGATGTCGCTGGGCATAACTGCTTCTGCTCCATAGACCATGAAATATGGTGTAAATCCTGTGGATCTGTTAGGGGTTGTTCTTAAGCTCCATAGCACGGCTGGCAGTTCCTCCACCCAACATCCTAGAGATGCTTCAACCTTTTCAATAAGGCGCGGCTTAATTCCATGGAGGATTTCCTGGTTAGCTCGCTCAGCTTGTCCATTGCTCTGTGGATGTGATACTGACGTGAGGTCCAGTCTTATCCCATTGTTTGCACAAAATATTTGTCTAGCTCCTTCAGAGGTGTTGCCCCCGTTGTCTGTAATGATACTATGGGGATACCCGAAGCGGAATATGACCTTTTTCAAGAACTTGACTGCTGTTTCAGCTTCGCAATCTCCCACGGGTTCTGCTTCTATCCACTTTGTGAATTTGTCCACCACGACCAGGAGGTGAGTTTTTCCCGTTGGGGACCGTCTGAAGGGCCCTACCATGTCAAAACCCCATACGACGAAAGGCCATGTAATGGGTATTGTACGAAGTGCTTGAGCTGGCATATGATCTTGCCTGGCATATCTTTGGCATCCATCGCACACTCTGACAATCTGCTCGGCGTCTGCTAGCGCCGTTAACCAGAAGAAACCATGTCTGAACGCCTTTGCCACCAAAGATCTTTACGAAGCATGATGACCACAATCGCCTGCATGAATTTCGTGCAAGATTTTTCGTCCTTCTTCTGGTGATACGCATCTTTGGAATGTCCCTGAAACGTTGAGCTTGTATAGCTCGTTGTTGATTATGGTGTAGGCCTTGGATCGCCGCGTTATTTTGCGCGCCTCTACCTCGTCGTCTGGTAGCACTCCGCGGCTTAAATATGCCATATATGGCTCTGTCCATCCTGGCTGTTATGCAGGGCTGCGACTAAAGTTGAGTCGTCATCTGGCTCTGCAATGTCAATCTCTGCTGGAGGCCTAACTGATGGGTTATGCAACGCATCCAAGAAAAAATTGGGCGGGACTGACTGTCTATTGGATCCAAGCCGAGACAAGGCATTTGATGCTTCATTTTGTCTACGATCAATATGCTCAACTTGGAAGCCAGTGAAGTGTCCAGCAATTCTGTCCATCTCTCTTCTGTATGCAGCCATGTTTGCGTCCTTATTGTCCCATGTTCCAGAAACTTGTTGAGCTACCAAATCTGAGTCTCCAAAGCAACGTATGCGACTAATACTCATCTCCTTTGCTATACGGAGTCCGTGAAGCAATGCCTCATACTCTGCCACATTGTTTGCGCAGTTGAAGTGTATTGGGAGCACATATCTTAGCTTGTCTCCCTTGGGGGATGTCAGTACAACTCCAGCCCCCGAGCCTTGTAGCTATCTTGACCCATCGAAGTGCATGGTCCAGTATTTTGTTTCTGCCATGCTGGGAGCGACCTGGATTTCTGTCCAATCATTGATGAAATCTGCGAGAGCTTGTGACTTAATTGATGTGCGCGGCTCATAACTTATATGATGTGGTCCCAACTCGATTGCCCACTTGGCCACTCTCCCTGTGGCTTCGCGATTGCGGATGATGTCTGCCATCAGCGCCGAGCTGACCATAGTTACTGGGTGTTCCTGGAAGTAGTGCTTCAGCTTGCGACTCGCCATAAACACTCCAAACACTAGCTTCTGCCATTGAGGGTAATGCTGCTTGGAGGCCGTGAGCACTTCACTTACGTAGTACACTGGCCTTTGGACTGGGTACTCCTTTCCTGGCTCTTGTCTTTCCACGACCATCACGGCGCTTACAGCACGAGAGTTTGCAGCTATGTATAGCAGCATGGGCTCTTTGTCTTTTGGAGCCGCCAGAACTGGAGGATTTGTCAACTGACTCTTCAGGGCTGTTAAAGCTTCGTCGGTTTCTAAATCCCAAACGAAGGTATCTGAATTTTTCATCAACCTGTACAAAGGCAGGATTTTTTCTCCCAGCCTTGATATAACTTAAATCCGCGACGCAACCGGTAAGTCGCTGTACATCCTTGATCTTTTCTGGTTTTTGGAGGTCCATTACAGCCTTTATCTTGTCAGGGTTGGCTTCAATGCCTCTTTCTGACACTATGAACCCCAATAGATTCCCCGCTGGTACTCCAAAAATGCACTTTGTCGGGTTGAGCTTCATGTTGTATCTTCTGAGATTCGTGAAAATCTCTTCCAGGTCACTGATGAGATCCTGGCACACTTGCGATTTAATCAAAATGTCATCCACATAGGCGTGAACGTTGCGACCTATCTGCTCGTGCAAGCAATTTTGAATGCATCTCTGGTATGTCGCACCCGCGTTCTTCAATCCAAAGGGCATGCTTACGTAGCAAAAGGCCCCAAAGGGTGTGATGAAGGTTGTTTTCTCCTGATCCTCCTTCTTCATCTTGATTTGATGGTAGCCTGAATAGGCATCTGGAAAGCATAACAACTCGCATCCGGCCGTTGAATCAATCACTTGGTCAATCTGTGGCAAGGCAAATGTGTCCTTCGGGCAGGCTTTGTTAAGACTGGTGTAATCAATGCACATTCGCCATGTGCCGTTCTTTTTCATAACCAAGACTGGGTTTGCCACCCACTCCGGGTGATATACTTCTGTGATGAATCCTGCGGCCAATAGGCGAGCTATCTCTTCCCCTATCGCTTTTCTCCTATCATCATGGAAACTCCGCAATGGCTGCTTTACTGGCTTAGCCAAAGGATTCACATTAAGGCTATGCTCTGCCAATTCCCTTGGTACCCCTGGCATATCTGATGGCTTCCATGCGAAGATGTCCTTGTTTTCATGACGGAAAGCGATGAGGGCCCGCTCCTGTTCTTTTTCCATATGCACTCCGATGCTCGCCTGCTTAGATGAGTCGCCAGCAACAAGGTTTATCTGCTTGGTGTCTTGGGCCGCTTTGAACTTCATTGGTGGTTCGGCAGATGGCGTGGTAACTACGCTCATATCATTGGGATCCACCTACGACTTATAACTCTTTAGCTCTTCAGCGGCACAGGCTGATTCTGCGAAGGCCGCATCTCCTTCCTCGCACTCTATTGCTTTTTCTCTATCACCGTGCACCGTGATGACCCCTCTTGGTTCTGGTATCTTCAACAGTAGGTAAACGTAGCAGGGCCTGGCCATAAAGTTGGCGAAGGCTGTTCATCCGAACAGAGCATGATACGGGCTTTGGAATTTTACCACTTCGAAGCATATGAACTCGCTTCTGAAGTTTTCTTCCGTCCCAAAGGTGATGTAGCCCGACCTACGACCATCACTATGTCAAGCACTCCAATACATCACAAGTCGTCATTGAGCTTAAAGGTGAACTCCTTCCTCTATGAGAACCCATTTCGTGCTCCTTTGGCTGGTATTCTACTTGAGCATCTACCCTTTGTTATGCTAGGTATCACATGACGAGTACGGACATTCGGGGAGATGCCAAGGAAGCCCAAGACTCAAGATCATCCAAGGTGTACGCCTGGAAGAGGAGGAGAAAGCGTCAAGACGAAGAAGGAGAAGACGGAGCAAGCAGCTCGGCCGGCCCTCCAGACGGCCCAGGCCGGACCCCAGGCCGGGCGGCCACCCGAGGCAACCGGCCTCCCAGCCGGCCTAGGCCGGGCCCAGGGCCTAGCCACCTACCGACGCAGCCGGCCTTCCAGCCGGCCCAGGCCGGCCCCAGGGCCGGACCAGCTCCAGCGCCCGTCTGCGCCAACCGGCCTCCAGGGGCCGGCCTCCCCAACTGCGCGTGTCCGTACCCGTTTTGTAACCAGACTATAAATAGACCCCTTCCCCTTCAGATCTAGATAGACTATGTTTTGAGATTAGAGTAGAGCTAGGCTCCTCACCTCAAGACGGTCTCCTTCCTCCCCTTGTGGGGATGGTTCCTCCTCTAGTGGAGAAGATCCCTTCGAGGATTCAAGACCTCTACATGTAGTTTGACTATTTGCCAATCTTTCATCGTCGGGTGACTTTATTGGAGCGGTTCGGTTGACCGTTGGAGAAACAACCATCCAAGATCCCTTCTTGTATCTACTTGCCGATCTCCCACCTTCGTGTGGATTCTATTGGGCCGGTTGGACTGACCGGTAAGGGAAACGGTTCTTGTATCTTGTGTGTGATCTTGTGTTCGGGGCGTTCTTCTTGGTGTTCTTCATGTTCTTGCGTGCGTTCGTCCACATCCTCCGTCAATCCGTGAAGATCGGGCCACCCTAGTAGTCCCGTACTACACCAAAAGGTTACTCCCAGGGTTATCTTTCCACGGGCCGTGATGACTTTCCTGGGACGATGCCATGAAATACAGTCGTCGTGTGTTGCAGGCCGAAATCCGTGAGCCCCAAGCGCTTGAACGTGTCATAGTACATGATGTTTATGCTGCTTCCTCCGTCCATAATGATAAGGATCAACCCCGTCGATCCTAGAGTTTAGCCCGATCTTTCACAGCGAGACAACCAAGGTAATAATTCTCCCAATTACACGATGAACGTAAACCTGGAGAAGAGGAACGACTCCAGCAAGCAACGTGATGAAGATCACCACGCCTCTAACCACAGCACGATAACACTTGATGAACACAAGCACCCTCGCAGCAATCTTTATTGATAACACGGCATCGCCGTCCCGGAGGGATGCTTCACCAACGAGCTCAAAGTCTATGGACTGTTTTTAATCTAAACTCAAGCTAACCCTAACCTAATGCGCCCAGCCCCTTATATGGAGGGAAGGGGTGCGGCCGCACTGTAGCTACAGTACGCACTACAGTACCGCCCACTAGTGGGCCACGCCCTAGTTGAGTTGGAAAGGCCCATACTCAACTCTAATAATTATTTAAAACTAATTATTACAAATAGCAACACACGACGAATATAGCTAACTTAGTGGAGTCCTGAAATTGGGCTGCACCTCCCCCGTCGTGCCCATTTCACATAAGCACTTTGGTTAGCTTGTATCCTGCCACATAGGGTGCCACAACTAGCGCCAGCTTCCCTGGTTCTCGCACTTGTGGCGGGTGATCGTCCCGGCTCCAAGTTACTGCATGTTCTGACCACTTTAGCCAATTGGGGGCTACTGGTGCCACGGCGTTCACTTGCTGGCTTCTGCGACTTAATTTCTCCTCCCTCTTGGAGGTGTTGATAACTATTGTGTGGTACTGCCCCACCTGCTTGGGATTACTCGCATTGTGCTGCCCGGCGCCTGAACCATGAGCCGCACCAGGGTTTTCTTCGTGATAGTTTCCCCGTAATGTGGGTTTTCTTCTTTCCACCTCCTGCAATAGTTGCATTGCGCCTTGGTATGGTCTGCTGGCCGCCCATCACCTCCTGTATGAAGATCACACGGCCAACTAAAAAGTTCTTCCATATTAATTGGACGAGAGCCATTTCCTCGGCCTCTTCCTCGTTGGCCCCTGAATCCTCCACGTGTATTGGCGACAAGCCCAGAGTTTCCTTCTTCACCCTTGCGCTTGTTTTGATTCGCGTTGTTGTGGCTGGTTTGTTGCTGTTGAGGCTTGCTGATATTTTTCTTTCCTTCGACAGCGACCTTCTCCTCTTCTCCATCTGACGCGTCCCTGGTCTTGTCTGAGCCGGCGTACTTGTTAGCCGCGGCCATTACTTCGCTGAGACTCTTGACTTTGTCCTTCATGCGACCTAGTTTATGGATCAGCGGCTCGAACTTACAGTTTTTCTCCATGACCAGGACGGCTCAGCTTGGTGGTAAATTATCTGAAGAGTGTATTATTTCTGCCACCCTTCTCATCCAGTGGCGGCTTGATTCACCTTCCCTCTGAAAACAACGCTCTAGATCTTCTATATTGCAGAGTCGCTTGCAGGTTCCTTGGAAGTTTTTGACGAAAGCATCTTTCAGTTCTTCCCAGGTATTTATAGAGTTGGGGGGGCAGATTTTGTAGCCATATGCGAGCCGCGCCCTCCAACATCATGTTGAGGTACCTTGCGCATATCTCTTCTGAAGCATTTAAAATACTCATCCCCATCTCGTAGTTGTTTAGCCAGGTGGTAGGATCCATGCCGGCGTTGTAGTTTGCCACCTTGCGTGGTCCTTTGAAATCTTCACGGAAAGGTTCCGATCTGATCTTTTCAGTAAAACACGCCGGGCCCTTGAGTCGCGAGGACAAAGCTGTGGATGTGCCCATGGGGTTGTTGACTTCCACGGGTCGCGTCTGCATCGTTGGCATGATAGCCCGTGCTTCCGTGGCTTGTTCCTGCTGCCTCTGCGTGACTCTTGGTATACCCTCTGGTGGCCTGCTTTGAACGCTTCTTTCCGCTGCAATCCCGTGGCTGGCCGGTACAGTAGGCAGCTGCCCTTCGGCCTCTGCTCTGTTGGCCTGTTGTAAGACAGCAGTGCTCAACATCTGTATCGCACGCCGTGCTTTAGTGTTGATCGGGTCGTCGCCTGTTGGTACCATTTGTGTCAAGATATTAGCCGCGGCATACATGTTATCGACGGGGCTTTGGTAGTGGCCCTGTGGGGTGTGAAACCTCCTTGGTTGTTGCGATGGCAGTTGCTGGGCTTCATGAACAATCGTAGGTTCTGAAATTCTTGCGACTGGTTGGACTCCAGCTCCTGCAGCTGGAGTGGGTGGGAATTCTACCGTTGGTTGAGTCGCCCGCGCCTGTGCCTGCGAGTTAACTTGTCCTTGAGTCGCGGCGAGCACGGCTATCCTTTGCCGTTCCCGTTGGATTCCTTGGTTAAACCGTTCGAGCCTGTAGCGCTCTTCTTCCATCCTCCTAACCTCATACAAGAGCTCGGCCCTGGCGGCCTCTATTTCTGTTGCACAGACGGCAGCGTTTGCGGCTGACACCGGGATAAGTAGCAGGTTGCCGGGGGGTGCCGATCTTTCGGCTTCTCCTGCAGTTCCTGACGTACTTGCCCCTCCAGTCATATAGAGCCCAATTCGCGCCGCTTCTGGCACTGGTGCGTAGTCCCAGTAGCTTTCTTCAAAGGCGGGTATGATGGATCCAAATTCTTGCGAGTCCATGCTCTCCACGGACTCTTTTTCGTCTTCAGCGACTTCTTCTGCTGAGTCGCCCTCTTGGGCTGAGCTAACAGATCTGCCACCGATGAAACCGACGAAGATGTTGATAGATCCGAACGGGATGATGCGACCCATCTCCAGGTAATCTGCTTCTGGTCCCCAGCTTGAATCGTCAATGAGAGGTGTGCCGTCGACCGTGATGACCCGACCGACAGTGAGATCTTCAGCTCCTTTCATCGATCCTGCGCGGAACGTGACGCTCTTGACCGCAGTCAATCGTCTCCGAGCTTGGGATCGCAGTAACAAAGATGAACACAGATTTACCCAGGTTCGGCCCCTCAATGTGAGGTAAAGACCTACTTCCTGCCTACCCTAGATTGGTATTGATATGATATATGTGGTGTTTACAAGGGAGGCGATCCGATCTCGGTACTCGCCGTATGAACTAGGGTTTGAGGGCTTGATAGCTTGACCCCGTCTAAGTCCTGCGAGTCCTCTTTATATACACAGAGGCTCGTCAGGTTACAAGAGTTCTACACGAAGCCAATTGTCTTTCTTGTCTTCCAAGGCAAGTTAACGCCGACCTTCAGGAACCTTCCTTTTGTATGCCGCGATCCTTGGTCGGCCCATCTTTACACGGCCCAATAATACCGTGATCATTAAGTTGTTGTTTTTGACTTTGAATAAGTCACGGGTTAATTATTCCCCCGACACGTCCGCCGAGCGAGACGCTCAGCTCGCGTGTCAGTCATGACGCGGAGAGGTTGAAGAGGTTGAAGACGCGCCTCAGCCCCCTACCTGGCGCGCCAAAGGTTGGAGACTAGTCCCAAGGAACTAGGGGTGTCTCTCTGATGCCAGGAATCGTAAGGGGCTGAACACAACATCAAACAAATCCTCAACAACCTCGGCGACGGTGCTCGTCGAGCTCGGTGAGGAATGACACGACAGAGAGTGAACACGAGCCGCTACACAGGTTCAGGCCCACCGTGAGGTGTAAAGACCCTACGTCCTGCTATGTTGTATTGCACTGCTTGGTGAGGTTACAGTACAATGAGCTTGCCCAGGGCTCTGCTATGGCTATGGTGGACTATGGTGGAAAGAGCTTCGTCTCCTTCCTTGCGAGAGTGTGGCAAAGCTCCGAATGGTCGATCCCCTCTCACCGTCATACACTGCCTCCTTTTATACTGCCTCGGTCCTCTTCCCCCGAAAGCACAAGGCGGGAAGGGATACCACATGGTGGCCACGGTGGAGCGCAGCGCACGGCGTCGGGGTTGTCCACGGACGTGGTCCATTGCAGAAAGCATGTCTCCTTGGCAGAAAAAGCCACCGTCCATCCAGGACGGTGGGCTGGCGCTGCAGAGGTCAGTGGCGTGCCCCACGGTGATGTCGCGCTTGGAGCGTAGTGGGCGCCGGCCCCCTTATCACCAGAATGGCAATACTGGTAGTCCGCTTTGCTTGCCCCAGCTTTGTTGACTGCTTTATACACGAGAACGGAAACTGCGGCGTCGTCGTCATCGCTCGCAGGCTCGCGCGTCACTCTGCGGCGGGCGCAGAGGCCATGTGCGCTCTGCAGCAGGTGCAGAGCTTGCTTCCACTTGAAGGAACCCCGCGAGGGCCGGGAGCCTCGCCGAGGTTCTAAAGTACTTGGCGCCTCGCGAGGGAAGCCTCACGAGGGCGGCGCAGACGTGCGCCAGGATTTAGCGATATTCCAGACAGGAGAGACCCTCGTGAGGGAAAACTCCCTCACGAGGCCCGTCAGGCTGAGCGTCTGGTCCTTAGCAGAAAAGCTCAGCAGAGTGAAGAAACCCTCGCGAGGGAAAAGTCCCTCGCGAGGCTCGCCAGGCTGAACGCCTAGTCCTTAGCAGAATTCTCCGCAGAACATCGAGGGCTGTGGCAGGCCGGTCCATGGTACCCTGGTTTCCACTGGGCCGACAAAGTTCTTGCTTTTATGTTTTCTCGAGATCGTTAATTCTTAGTTGTCACAAAATTGGTCTTATTTTTAAAATATAACAGGTTGTTGGATTGCGTTGTCCTTCATTATCGTCATAAATTGCAAGTGGGTTTACAACTAAGTCGTTAGATTTGTGGCGTGATCCGTGCAGATCATGAGTTGCAACTGGATAGTAAATGAGATTTTTAGTTTCAAGTGGATCACAATTGAGAAAATATTACTGATCATTGGATTTGTGTCGTGCTCTGTAATTTTCATGAGATGCAAGTGGGTTTGCAACTAAGTTTTTCCAGTTGCTAGTGAGTTGCAACTGAGACTAGTCGTTAGATTTACGTCGTGATATGTGCCATTTATGAGTTGCAACCGTGTTGCAACTGAGATTTTTCCAGTTGCAAGTGGGTTGCAACGGAGATTTTTCTAGTTACAAGTGAGTTCTTTTCACGTGCAAGTGGGCTGGATTTGCGGCGTGATCCTTGTTATTCACGAGTTGCAATTGAGTTGCAAGTAAGTCTTTGCAGTTGCAAGTAAGTTGCAACTGGGTTTTTCTAGTTGCAAGCAGGTTGTAACTGAGATTTTTCAAGTTACAAGTGAGTTCTTTTCATGTTGCAAGTGGTCTGGATTTGTGTCGTGATCTGTGCTAGTCAGGAGTTGCAAGTGAGCCTTTTCAGTTTGCAACTGAGTTTTTCTAGTTGCAAGTGGGTTGCAATTGAGATTTTTCTAGTTGCAAGTGAGTTCTTTTCATGTTGAAGTGGGTTGGATTTGCAACTAAGTTTTTCTAGCTACAAGTGAGTTATAACTGAGGTTTTCCAGCTGCAAGTGGGCTGGAACTGATAGAAAATATTCACGGTTGTTAGATTTGTGACGTGATTCATGCAGATCATGATCAGTTGCAACTGGATTGTAAATGAGATTTTTAGTTTCAAGTGGGTCGCAATTGAGGAAATATTACTGATCGTTGGATTTGCGTCGTGCTCCGTAATTTTCATGAGATGTGGGTTTGCGACTAATTTTTTCCAGTTGCAAGTGGGTTGCAACTGAGACTAGTCGTTAGATTTACGTCGTGATACGTGCCATTTATGAGTTGCAACTGTTGACGGAGATATACCTCTCGGGTACCCTACCATGAGGGTACCTGGTGCACTTATCGACTAAGGCCCAACTATCAAGAGCCTACATGAAGCCCATAACAGAAGGCCCAAGAAGATGGAGTATCCTCCAAGATTAGGCATAGACATAGTCGGTTTAGACTTTCCATACATGTAATCTGAGTCGGTTACGAACTCCCGATACCCAGCCTATTATATAAAGGCTGGGAGGGCCGCCGATCCAGGACACGCAATACTCGAACCACCAAAACCCTATCGAGATCGACATCTCGCAGGGATTCCATTGTAGCTCGCATATACCCTCAAATCAATACCAGACAAGCAGGAAGTAGGGTGTTACTCTCCGGAGGCCTGAACCTGGGTAAGTCCTTGCTTTTGCTTGTCAGCCGATGAAACTACCAGCTCTACCAAGTTCTCTTCCCGTAATCTCAACCCTAGGTCCTTAACCATGGGATTTGATGAGTTAACCCCTTGTCAATTGGCGTCGTCTATGGGAAAGAATATTGCTGGACTCGCGGTTTCGCCGGTTCCATCGGAAAACGGTGACTCGCCGATCGCATCTACGAACGGCAACTCACCGACTTCATCGATAAACCACAATTCGCCGACTCAGTCGACATACGGCAACTCGCCGACTCGCTCGAAAATTGGCAGCCCGCCAACTTCACCAACAAAAGGCGCATTTGATCCACACTCGCCAGAAGCCCGAGAGACGTTTGCTGGTCTCGAGTCAGGTTTGGATTTAACCGTTGGAGCATTCAATTTTTTCGTAAACAAGTTTGGTACGTAGGACTTGACAGATCTACAACAAACTCGCGACTGTCGCACCCGAGGCTCCATCGACTGCATCTGTCCCATCATCGATTCTCGAAGCCTGCTCATCTGCAACAACCATGTCGACTCGAGAGATCAACGAGTTCTTGGCAAAAGAACTCCAAGGTGAGGAAGCTGAATCAGCGTACCGCAAAAACGATCTCGAGCTCGATTTTCCACTCGATGACACCCTCGACTACGGGATCTCCCTCGACGACTTCGACGAACCTGAAAATCATAACGACGACAACGTCGACTCTGAGATCTGCACCAACAACAAACTCGACTCCGAGGTCCACAACGGTTTCACTGACGCCGAGATGAGCATAGACGATGAACGCATCGACAACGAGATCCGTCCAGACGGACCACTCGATGGGCATACCGACTGACTTGATGAAGACATCGAGTCCATAACAGGAATTGGCAGCACATACACGTACCCGCGGGTCAACCCCACCAAGTTTACGTTGCCATCAACGGAGAATCATCTGAAGCCGCAGCCTCCCACAGGCCTACAGAATTCTCATGCACGGTAACTATGCCGGATGGGGTCACAACTCTGACAATTACTGCTGAGATGGCAGCAAAAGCAGACAAAGTAATTAAGGAGTGCACAATGATGCCAGCAGACGCAACTCCGGAAGAGATGTTGACCTTCCAGTACTTCAACTGGCAGGAATCACTTCGCCTGCAAAACATCAAAGCAGCACTCGATGAGCGTAAAAGGCAAGCCAACATCTCGAGCGCACGAAGAAGACAACTATCACTTAGCTCCACAGGGCGGGCGAGCCCAAGAGGCAGATCGAGGCTGGCGCGCCTCCCGGAAGATGAAAGAGAGGCAATTACTCGCAACCTAGACTTGCCATTCATGACACACGACGACGAAGGAATCCCAGTACCCAAAACAGCTGCGGGGGCTCTTTTCTCTGTGGGTGCTTACCTCAAAGCAACACAGCCTCCGGCAGACGATCCCAACACAACCCTGCATCGCCAGCAGCTCAAATCACTGGCCCTAGCGGTGAAGGCCATACATCCGGACGCAAAAACTCCAGGAGGGAGTCGTGATCGCAACATAGTCAGCTCGACAGGCAGCACACGATCGTAGCGGTCGCAGTCGCCACTCGGAGGAAACAAGGAAAGGCACACGCCGACACAGGTCCAGCAGAAGCAGATCTCGAAGGTCTTCCAGTAGTGACTCATACCGACCAGGAGCCCGAGCCATGCGGCGCCTTGTGTTTCACTCGCCGCATCCGCGAGACAAGGATGCCCAAAGGGTTCAAGCTGACATCTGAACAACCCAAGTACACAGGACGACAGGAACCTTCAGGATGGCTAGAAGATACAAACTCGCCGTCTCGTGCCAACGAGGCACAAATACTACGGCGATGCAATACATACGACTCATGCTCGAAGGTACAACCCGCGACTAGCTCAAGGCGCTACCTCCATCGACATACGACTCGTGGGATCACTTCCGCAGAGACTTCATCAAAAACTTCGAACCTCTGTGCGAGCGACCGAAAACATACGAAGAACTGAGAGCCTGCACTCAGCGATCAGACGAAACATTGAGATCATACATACGGCGATGGACCACCATACGCAACTCAGTCGGCGCAATATCGGAAGATAGGGCCATGGACGCCTTCATCATGGGTCTCGCCAGGCGAGATTTCAAAGAAGCTCTTGGTCGAGAAAAGCCAACCTCCATGGCTAACCTCATAAAAATCGCGACTGAGTGGGCAGATGGAGAAGACTCAGTGTGAGCAACCCGCGCCTCCTCACCACGCGACAACCAGGACAGCAGCAGCCGAAGCCGTAGGGACACGTACAGAGATGATCGGAGGCGCAAGCATTCCAAACGTCATTATGACGACGACAGATCCGAGTTCATGGCGGCTGGGTTCACACAACCCCGGGACGACCAAGACAGAAGTGACCGAGGCCAGACGATCGCCGGGACAGTCGAGACCGCGAGCAACGAAGTAACAGCTACAAGAAGCAAGAGTGGCGAAAGCCGCGTTCTGATGCACAAAACAGGCGCTGATTCGATGACAAGATGGATGACTATTGCAGATTCCACTTGTACAAAGGGGAGGACGGAAAATTGCGTTCCAATCACTCGTTAAAGAACTGTAGAGAATTCGACAAATTGGCATCTGAATACATGAATTTCAGAAAGGCACCCGCCGCAACTGCACCTCAGCCAAACACTGTACCTGCCCTGATGGCACCTCCACCACCACCACAGCCTGCCGCAGGCGGACATGTTGCGGGCGCCATACACCCCGTACCTCGGGTAGAGGAGGATCGGTACCCTCAGCCTCAGGGGTAGATGTACATGATATAGAAGGGTCGCACCTCCAATAGGCAGCAAAACTACGCACTCGACAGGTGAACATGGCTGCCATGGCACCGCCTGCTGTTCCTGAATTTTAGAAGGGATCCGAAAATGCCATAAACTTCATCCGGGAGGACCACCCCCCAGCTGTAGTTCGACCAGGGCACGCAGCTCTGGTACTTGACGCACAAATTGGAGGATACGCCATGACCAAAGTTTTCATGGATGGAGGCAGCGACATCAACATCATCTTTGCAGACACACTCCACAGAATGAACAGGTCAGTCGAAAATCTACCGAAGTCCACAAATACCTTCCACGGTATCGTCCCAGGCAAAGTAGCCAGTCCAGAAGGCACAATACAACTCGACGTCACGTTTGGGGACCCAAGTAACTTCAGGACGGAATCGATTGAGTTCGAGGTCGTCGACTGGAAGTCACAATACCACGCCATACTTGGACGCCCAACGTTCGCTCGATTCATGGCAGTCCCACATTATGCCTACCTCAAGCTAAAGATGCCAGGGCCAAAAGGAGTCATCACTGTCACTGGAAACTTTCAAAGGTCCGATTCTTGCGACCGCGAGTTCAGCAAAATCTCTGAGACGTTCGGTATGGAAGAAGCACTCGCCGATCTGTCGATTTCCAACGACCGCACACTCATGCAGGAACACAAAAAATTGGCAGTCGACAGAGCATTCAACGCAACAAATGACACAAGGTCACATCAGGTGCACCCGACCGATCCGTCCAAGACAGTCAATGTATCATCGAGTCTGCCTATCGCATAGGAAAGTGCGCTCGTCGAATTCCTCCGTGAGAACTGGGAGATATTTGCGTGGTGTCCAGCCGACATGCCAGGTATCCCCAGGGAATTCGCCGAGCACTCTCTCCAACTGTTTCCAGATGCCAAGCCAGTAAAACAAACAATGCGCCGCGTCTCCGGCCCAAAGAGAGCCGCCGTCGAGTCTGAAGTTGATAGACTACTCGCGGCAGGGTTCATCCGAGAAATCAATAAATCACAATGGGTGGCTAACTCCGTACTTGTAGAAAAGAAGCATACAGATATCCTTCGGATGTGCCTGGACTTCACAGCCCTCAACAAATGTTGTCCAAAGGATCACTTCCCGCTACCTCGAATCGACTAGATCGTCGACTCCACCGCTGGATGCGCACGCCTGTCCTTCCTGGACGCTTACTCAGGTTACCACCAGATAAGGATGAAGGAAGAAGATGAAGAGAAAACGGCGTTCATAACCCCACTCTGGGTCTACTGCTACACAACCATGCCTTTTGGGCTCAAAAACGCGGGTGCAACATACCAGCGCATGATGCAGGATTGCCTCAAAAAGCAGATCGGACGAAACGTCCAAGTATATGTGGATGATATTGTCATCACAACAAGGAAAGAAAACACACTACTCGACGATCTGCGAGAGACGTTCGCAAACCTCAAACACTTCCACATCAAGCTCAATCCTAAGAAGTGCACGTTCGGCGTACCAGCCGGGCAGCTCTTGGGTTATCTAGTCTCAGCTCGTGGAATCGAGGTGGACCCAGAGAAAATACAGGCCATCTTGACAATGCAAAGGCCTTCAAAGCTTCATGACGTATGAAAATTAGCAGGTCGAGTGGTGGCGCTCAGCAACTGATGAAGAAAGCAGACAAGTTCGAGTGGACGCCAGAAGCCGAAGCAGCTTTCATGGAACTCAAGCGAGTCCTCACAAGCCCTCTAGTCCTCGTCGCACCTAAGGAATGGGAACCGCTATACCTATACGTCTCGGCTACCAACAGGGTGGTAAGTACCGTACTGGTGGTCGAACGCATGGAAGAGGGACACGCTGATGTAGCCCTGGTCACGACCATCACCATGTCAAGACCCTCAACACATCCCATGTCGTCATCGAACTCAAAGGTGAACTCATTCCTCTACGAGAACCCACTTCGTGTTCCTTTGGATGGTATACTACTTGAGCATCTACCCTTTTGTTATGCTAGGTTTGATACGATGAGTACGGACAACCGGGAAGATGCCAAGGAAGCCCAAGACTCAAGTTCATCCAAGGCGTACACGTGGAAGAGAAGAAGGAAGAGAGGAAAAGACCCAGGCGGCGGTAGTACCGCTGGGTTAAGCGGTACTACTGCCCGAGAGCTGCCGCCACCGCTACCGCTGCTGCTGCCACCAGAATCGGCTTCAGAGCGCTTGTCCGGTACCAACTGGTACCGCTGGCTGTACAGCCGCCGGTACCGTCGAGGTGGGAAGAGCGAAACCAGCCCGCACCAGCGGTACTACCGCTTAACCCAGCGGTAGTACCGCCGCTGCGGAATCCAGCACGGGTTGGAGGCCCATGTAACCTTCCCCACCTACCCCCTTTTGGTCAACACTATAAATAGCACTCCTTGGACTAGATCTAGGGTTAGACTATGATTTGGGAACTAAAGTAGAGCCTTGCTCCTTCTTCTCAAAGTGTCTCTTTCCTCCTATGGAGATGAATCAAGACCTCCACATGTGGAGATGAACCAAGGTCTCCCTTGAGGAGAAGATCCCTGCGTGGATACCAAGGCTCCGCTTGTAGTTGCAATTACTTGCTAATCTTCCCTCTTTGAGTGGCTAGATTGGGTTGGTTGGATTGACCAATTGGACAAACAATCCTAAGAGTAAGGTGTGCTTGGGAGAGGAGGATTGGGGGCTGCCCACGGGGATTTGTTACCAATCGAGTCTTGCCGGGTTGCTACTTGCTATTTACCCTTGTGTGTTTGATTTCTCCTCTTTTGTGTTATTCGTTCTTCGCGTGTTCTTCGTGTTCATCCTCCCCTCCGTACAAATCCGTGAAAATCAGGACCTACCCTCATCATATGGTATCAGAGCTCTAGGTTGACACGGATTTGTTTTGTGTTTCCACCAAAATCCACCAAATTTTTCTTCGTTTTTGAGAAATTCGAAAATTTCCACCAAAAATAGCCTTGCCTTGATTCGAACCGATCTATCGATTCGTTGCGTTTTTGGTAGTTTTTGTCCATGGATATTTTGCTTTAGGACCCCCTCCACCTTTGTTTGCGTTCCCTAGCCTTAATTTTGCCAATTTCCCATGGATTCGAGGAAATTATGGACCCCAAATTCCCCAAAATCGAGTCAAACTCGAGCAGATTCGACTGCAGCGGTACTACCGCCGGGTTAACCGGTACTACCGCCAGGGCCAATTTTTGCAGAATTTTTCTTTCTCCTCGGTTCGTTTTGGCATTTCCTCTTTGGTTTGAGTCCTTTCTTGGTGTGCTCTACGTCTTTGACATCTACAAGCTTCCGCAGCCACGCATCATCAACGCCAAGCGACGACGCCACCAAGGACTCGACATTTCTCCCACCATCATTTCCGTTGTGAGCCCTTCTTCCTTTCGCGCAACTTGACCTATTGGACTAGCTTGGTGATATTGCGAGGCATTGCACGTGTTGAGTGTTTGTCTTCAAAGTATTGGCGAGTGTGTATCATTAGAGAGCTTGGCACTAGCAAAAGAGAAGGAATCATCGTCAAAAAGCAAAAATCAAAAAAAAAAAGAGAAAAGAAAAGAATCAAGTGATGCCAAGTTTCATCTCTTGTAGGTTGCGACAAAGGTAAGACCGCAAAAGTGAGTGTGAGTGTTAACTCTTGTGCAAATCCGTTGCCCACAAAAAGCAATTGAGCTAGCGTCCTTCTTGTGTTGGGTGACATTTGAGCACGTAGTCTTCGTTAGGTTGTCTATCTTCGAGTGCTCGCCCTCTTGGTTGCCCAACCCCATCATTCGCTTTTGTGTGTGTTTCTTGATACTTTGTGGTTGGAGTTTCTTTGGTAATTTGATCATTGTGTACTTTATCTACCTTTGACAATATACATGTCGCCAGGTTTGTTTGTTTCGTTTGCCACGTCATACCTTCCTATCCTCATAAGTGTGTGTGTTGGGTGTTAGAACCGGATACTCTCCTCTCAAGCCACATTATACTTGGGATATAGTTTGTCTTGGTTTTTCTTTACCACATATCTCACTTGATCTTGAGAAAATGTTTAGGGGGAGTACAAACGGAAGCTCAAGCTCGGAAGAGGAAATCCATGGTGAAGTTCAAGGTGATCATGCCTATGTTACACTTGACGAGTTCGTTGGTATTGGACACCTTCTTCGTGATGGCTTATGCCACTATGAACGACGTCGTCAAGCTATAGAAGCCAACTTCAACAACCGCATGCATCCGCAAGAAGCGTCTATGGAGCGAGTGACCGAAGCTATCACCAACCTTGTGCAACATCGCTCTTCTCCAAGCTCGCGCCGCACAAGGCACACTTCAAGGTCGTCACAATCAAGGCATACGGGTCATGGTCCTCGTCAAGGTGAATCACATCAAGATCTTCAAGATAACCCGAGGCGCGACGGTCATGAACGACATCGTCTTCACGTGGAACATCAACGTTCTCCTAGCGTGAACAATGCCAATGTGCATCAAGAGCGTCAACGCCCAAATGGGGAACATCATGACCGCCTACCATCACCACCACCACAACAACGCGATCGTCATGGACGTCATGAACCTCGACAAGAACGTCAACACTCACCTTGAGCGTACCAAAAGAATGAACATCAAGAGCTTCATCGCTCAAATGGTGGACGCCATGAACGCACTCCTTCGCCACCACCTCACCCTAGAGATCGCCGAGATACTTGGACTCCCATATGGCATGAGGAAGAACGCATATGCGACAATTGCCAAGGCCAAGACCATGGTCCACGAGAATGTCCCAATCTCTCGTGTCCAATATGCGATGGCAATGGTCACATGATGTGGGAGTGCCCAAATGGAGATGAGGGCGGCAAGAAGATGGTCGAGAATGGGATTTTCCCTTCGACCATGGAGGCGAGCATGAGCAATGCTATCACATTGGTGGATGCGTTGAATGAGGATGGCCAAACTATGGCATGCATCTTTGGAGGCGATGAGGTCGAGAAGGTTGAGCATGGGAGTGTCCCTTCAACCTTGGAGGCGTGTGGAGATGAGGAAACCGAGCCTACCCTCATGCGCTTGAATGATGAGATAACACCAATCCCATGTGAGTTTGAGAGCCACTTAGCCCACTTGTGTGAGAGTGAGTTGAGTGCCTCCACCATATGTGAGTTTGAGTGTTTCTATTTTGAGGGAACGAGTGATACACCACATGAGTTGAGAGAGGTAGTTGATAGGTCTTGTGAGACCATTTCGAATGCTAACAACTTACCCTCTACTCTAGTGTGTTCGCTCATTGTGTGCTAGGTTCCATGAACGATGAGACGCCCCTCTTCGACACAATGATGCCTCACATGGAGACGATGTACATGGAGGATGTCGATGCCACCCCATGTTTATTTCGAAATGATCAAGTCGGCTACATGGAAGCGACTACTACTTCAACACCTACTTCACATGAGCGGGACTATCAAGGTATTGGTGTTGATGTGACCATGTTCCCTCCCATGGACATGATTAATGATTATTTCTTACATGCTATGGATGATTTCCTTGCCCCATCATATGATACATTTTTATTTCCATACGATACTTCCAATGTTGATCATGTGGAACAACCTATTTGTGATGACTTTGCCATACCCATGTTTTGCAATCGATGTTTGCGCTACTTTCCCATTGTTGCATCCAAAATATTGAACAATTGTTCTTTTAAATGCTTGGTTTGCAATAATGTTGATATATTGGCTTATGAGATTGCCCCCATAGCTTTCTCACCTTGTGGAGACTTTTCATTATCTTTTATGGACCTTGTTCCATCCTTCAATTTGCATAGTAACCATCCACATATGTCATATTTTCCATTTGATTTTGGTGTGGTTGGTGTTGTGCAAATGAAGAGACGCATCATGATGGATGACGTATTCATATACCGTGCACATCATTTCTTCACATGGTGTCTTGTGTGTGCCGGTAAGCGCATAATAATGTCAACCGCCATTGAGCATGAGTTGACAATGCGAGCTCTTGAGAGCATACACTTGAGTCGTGGATCGAACCCGGCTCTAATACCTTTCCCATGTTTTGCATCAAACAAGTTGACCAATTTCTCTTGCATTTGGTTTGTTTGCAAACATGTTTGTGATGTTGGTTTCTCCTATGGCAAGACAAATTTTCCCATCTTTCATATGGATGATTTATGCGTTGCCACAAATATAATGAACAATTGTTCTTTTACTTGGCTGGTGTGCAACCATAATGACATTTTGAGCATGTCTTGTCATGAGTGTGTTGGTTTCTACACATTTGGTGTTGCAACAAATATGTCGAAAACTTGCTCTTCCCTATGGTTTGTTTGCACCCATGTTGATACTTTGGACATTTTTCATTGTGTGTTTTTGCCAAGTTCTCCTTTTATTGCATCATGGATGATGACAAATTGTTCTTTTCAATGCCTTGTGTGCAATAATGATCATACGGTACAAAATGAGATACCTAGATGGCATCCTCATATTTTTATGGAGTTTTTGTGTTCTCACATTTTGAAGATGTTGCATTGGATTGCTTGCACTTTGACCTTGCACTTGCACTACATTTTCATATTCTTGTGTTGTGCTAACGGTGCTATGACAAAGAAAGGACATGTCATTTTTGATATGCTCCTCTTTCTTGCACACACATGTTTTGCTTGGTCTTTAGTGTTTGTAGGCATGGTGAATTCAAATTGTTCGACAACACATCTACCTCCTTTGCATGGTGATGAAGAGCAAGAGTCGAGGACGACTCTTTTTAAAGGGGGGGGGGAGATGATGTAGCCCTGGTCACGACCATCACCATGTCAAGACCCTCAACACATCCCATGTCGTCATCGAACTCGAAGGTGAACTCATTCCTCTACGAGAACCCACTTCGTGTTCCTTTGGATGGTATACTACTTGAGCATATACCCTTTTGTTATGCTAGGTTTGATACGATGAGTACGGACAACCGGGAAGATGCCAAGGAAGCCCAAGATTCAAGTTCATCCAAGGCGTACACGTGGAAGAGAAGAAGGAAGAGAGGAAAAGACCCAGGCGGCGGTAGTACCGCTGGGTTAAGCGGTACTACCGCCCGAGAGCTGCCGCCACCGCTACCGCTGCTGCTGCCGCTAGAATCGGCTTCAGAGCGCTTGTCCGGTACCAACTGGTACCGTTGGCGGTACCGCCGCCGGTACCGTCGAGGTGGGGAGAGCGAAACCAGCCCGCACCAGCGGTACTACCGCTTAACCCAGCGGTAGTACCGCCGCTGCGGAATCCAGCACGGGTTGGAGGCCCATGTAACCTCCCCCACCTACCCCTTTTGGTCAACACTAGAAATAGCACTCTTTGGACTAGATCTAGGGTTAGACTATGATTTGGGAACTAAAGTAGAGCCTTACTCCTTCTTTTAAAAGTGTCTCTTTCCTCCTATAGAGATGAATCAAGACCTCCACATGTGGAGATGAACCAAGGCCTCCCCTTGAGGAGAAGATCCCTGCAAGGATAACAAGGCTCCGCTTGTAGTTGCGATTACTTGCTAATCTTCGCTCTTTGAGTGGCTAGATTGGGTTGGTTGGATTGACCAATTGGACAAACAATACTAAGAGTAAGGTGTGCTTGGGAGAGGAGGATTGGGGGCTGCCCACGGGGATTTGTTACCAATCGAGTCTTGCCGGGTTGGTACTTGCTATTTACCCTTGGGTGTTTGATTTCCCCTTTTTTGTGTTCTTCGTTCTTCGCGTATTCTTCGTGTTCATCCTCCCCTCCGTACAAATCCGTGAAAATCGGGACCTACCCGCATCACACGCCCAAAGCATACAACGCCCAGTCTACTATTTGAGTGAGATCCTCTCCATATCAAAACAGCGGTACCCGCACTATTAAAAGCTGGCCTACGCCGTGTTCATATCATCAAGAAAGCTGACACACTACTTCACAGAACACCCGATCACTGTAATCAGTAACCTATACGTGAGCAGCCCTTGAGCAAAAGCTAGCCTCGTTAGGTTGGTGCTACACAAAAAGGTTGATTGGCTTTTACCTACGGCTTACAAAAAGGAAAGACACAACCTGGATGGAGAAAAAGAAAAAAACCTAACAAGAACCTGGAATTGAGAAAAGAAAAATAAAACAGATTCCTACAGGAGCTAGACGTGCACAAATAGTACAGCGGCACGGAAACCGAATCGATCCAATCTGCTATTTCCCTTCTTTTCTTTTCTGAATCTACGTACATGTGACTTTCTCCAACACACGGACGAAGCAAAGATTGACTCGTCCAGGGACTCACGCATGCAGAAGAAAAAGAACCAAACTCGGCAACTATCTGCGCGCAACAGCTAAACTTTTTTTTTTCAAGACTTGGACTGGCAGATCGATTGATCGGATCAGGACTCCGACGACACGAAAAACTGACGCACAGAAAAAGAAAGCTAGACGCAACTACAACTCGGATTGGAAGAAAAGGTAACGCAAAAAGACACACGACCAGCAGCTAAACTCGATGAAACGATGCGATCTGAGGCTATGGCAAATATTTTTGTGGGACTTTTTCTGGATAGGACGAAAAACAGTAAATCTACGGGGATGGATTTATGGATGCTCACCGAGTAAACGCTGGAAATCTGATACCAAGATGATAAGGGGTGGCCCGATCTTCTCAGTAAGCCGATGATGGATGGATGATGGATATGTAGATAACTCGCGAGATGCTCTCGAACTCTCCGGCTGCTCCCCTGTTGCCAATACAACAACTCTTCAACCCAATGGATATTCGCAACACCACACGCTTGCGCAACGTAGCCGCCGACCACGAGCGGTTCTACAATCTCCCAATTCCCAGTGGAACGACAGATCACACTCAAATTTCGGTAATAATAATCTCCAGAGCGCAACACAATGGAGAGGTTGAATTCCTGAGCGCAACACAGAGGAACTCGAAGATAGATGAAAGCTTCAAACAATTTAATTTAGGGTTTATCTTTAAACGTGGTGTCCTTTTACAATAAAATCTGCTAGCTATTTATTAAGTGCGCCGCCTCGACGTCCCGCGTCGTCTTCACGTCGTCGTCCCGGTCGTGGGCTTCTAGTGACTTCCGAGCGTGACTCCTCTTGGCCCACTAGCGTATGGCTGTTTAGGCCTGATCGATCGACTCCAGCTGCAGACGCGTGAACAAAGGCGATAGCAGAGGTACAACACCACACGGCTTCTCCTTGCATCGATGCCATGGGCACGTCCGTGCATAGCACATGGCTGGACCCCACCTTGGGTCCATCACGTGAGACATGAGCACATGCATGTAGTTGATCTTGGATTAGCACTTCACTTGTACGTAGTTGTTTGCATGTACCATAGGCACATGGCTGGGTCCCACATGCATGCACAACGTGAGTAACACATTCAGGTAGATGAATTGGCTCGGCCGAATTCTTGTGTCTTGTGGTCGCTATCGTCGCCACTAGTAGAAAAGAGGCAATAGAGCCGGACCTTTAGTCACGGTTCCTTTTCGAACCGTGACTAGAGGGCTCCGGCTCCGACATCTCCAATGGTTAGGACAGGTGTCCGGTTGGTGCAGGACCTTTAGTCGCGGTTCCAGACACGAACCGCGACTGAAGGTCCTCCGCCTGCGGCTTTAGCGGCCGGGGGCCGCGCGGGGCCCGCGCGAGGACCTTTAGTCGCGGTTCGTGGCTGGAACCGCGACTAAAGGGTCACCTTTAGTCGCGGTTTGTGGCTGGAACCGGGACTGCAGGTCCTTCAACTACATCTTCCACCCCGAGCCAGCCATGGCCATTTTGAGCTCGAGTTTCATCTCCATTTTCTCTCCACCGAGCTCAATTTCTTCCACGATTTTTTGCCCCATTTGTTAAGATTGATGGCGGTGCATCTATCCAAGGGTTAGCAACTACAAACTCTCTCTTCCGGCGCTCGTTTCTTTAGTTGTTTAGCTTATTTAGCTCATTTTATATTTCTAGTGCTAGGTAGGTGTTTGATGAAATGTCTAAGTTAGCTCATTTTGCTTATTTAGCTCAATTTTGTTTATTCAGTTTGAGCTTAAACTAAATTATGATTTTGTATTTCAGTGTCACAACATTCACGTCCTCACCGTCGTCGATAGACCGCGCCGTCTTGTCACCGACACCACCTAGGTGAGCCTTCTTTTTTATTTAAAAAAAACTCTTTGTTGTATGATTTTGTTCCATAATTATTTGTTTTTTGTATAAGTTGTATAATGGTTTTTTATATATATAGTGCCATGTTTTTCACAAATACCCCCACCGGCTCTCGTCCGTTCTATTATTCGGATGTGGTATGACTGTTAATAACTATATATTTGTTTCGTTTCGTGTTTATGACAATCATGCCGACCAACTTTGACATAAATATATATTTGTCTAGGAGGTAGTTGAACCGGAAATTCCAATGGACCCTATTGTTGAATTTTTTGTGAAAGAGAACGATGATTTGAAAGCTAAATTAAAAATAAGTGAAGATCTCTGCCAAGAAGAGAAGAGGAAATTGGAGGTCAAGCTTGCCAACATCATCGATGAACACCAGTTCAAGCTTGCCGACGTCGTCGATACTTACGAGATCAAGTTGGATGGGATGCGCTCGAAGCTTGCCGATGTCGTTGATGCTTACGAGATCAAGTTGGATGCGATGCGCTTGAAGCTTAAAAAAATTAGAAGTTATGCCATTAGTCAAGAGGCTTGGTATCATTATGCTGTTGGTTCAATAATGACCTTAGTTGCGATTATGCTCGCATTTGTTGTTAGATTTTAATTCTTTAGATAGTTCTATGTTAGTTTAAATTAATGAATATTTAATGCTACAATGTATTACATTTGTCGCCACCCTACTTTGCTTGAAGAACTTGTAAGAATTATTATGGTCACTTATCTATTCATTACTGGCATGCATAATGCAGATGAGACGTCAATGGATGTACGGTTCCCGAGTTTCTGACGATTTCCTTAAGGGCATGCATGAATTTCTCACTGTGGCCGAGATAAGCAAGCGAAAAAATGGTTTTATGTGTTGTCCATGCAGTCTCTGTGAGAATAAGAAGGATTACCCTTCCTCAGCCAAGCTTCACCAACACCTGTTGCAAAATGGTTTCATGCGTGGTTATTATTGTTGGACCAGGCACGGAGAAACAGGGGTTATAATGGAAGAGAATGAAGAAGAAGAGGATAATGACAACTATCCTATGTTCGATGAACACGGTGGTACTTCAATGGGGGAAGACGAAGTTGAAGAGGATGAAAAAAAAGATGAGCCTGACGATGATCTTCGTCAGGCCATTCATGATGCACAAATGGACTGTGGAAGTGAAAACGAGAGGTTGAAGTTGGACCATATGTTAGCCGATCAGACCAAATTGTTGTACCCAACTTGTACAGATGGCCAGAAAAAGCTCGGTACCATACTGGAAATGCTACAATGGAAGGCAGAGAGTGGTACTACCGACAAGCACTTTGAAAGTTTGCTGAAAATAATTAAGAAGATGCTTCCAAATGAAAACGAATTGCCCTCTAGTACGTACGAAGCAAAGAAGGTTGTCTGCCCTCTAGGATTAGAGGTGCAGAAGATACATGCATGCATTAATGACTGCATCCTCTACCGCGGCAAGCACGCAAATTTAAATGCTTGTCCTGTATGCGGTGCATTGCGGTTTAAGATTGGGCGAGATGACCCAGGTGAAGTTGAGGGCGAGCAAGGTTGTCCAAGGAAGAGGATTCCTGCCAAGGTGATGTGGTATGCTCCTATAATACCACGTCTGAAACGTTTGTTCCAAAACAAAGAGCATGCCAAGTTGTTGCGCTGGCACAAAGAAGAACGTAAAAAAGACCTGATGATCAGACACCCCGCTGATGGGTCCCAGTGGAGAAAAATCGACAGAGAGTTCCCGAAATTTTCGGATGACGCTAGGAACTTAAGATTTGCTCTAAGTACAAATGGATTTAATCCATTTGGAGAGCAGAGCTCCAGTCATAGCACTTGGCCTGTGACTCTATGTATATATAACCTTCCTCCCTGGTTGTGCATGAAGCGGAAGTTCATTATGATGCCAGTGCTCATCCAAGGCCCGAAGCAACCTGGCAACGACATTGACGTGTATCTGAGGCCATTGGTGGAAGAACTTTTACAGTTGTGGACTGATGAAGGTGTGCGTGTGTGGGATGAGCACGGATAAACGGAATTTGACCTACGAGCGCTCTTGTTTGTAACCATCAATGATTGGCCTGCTCTTAGTAACATTTCAGGACAGTCAAACAAGGGATACAATGCATGTACGCATTGTTTAGGTGAGACTCAAGGTAAACATATAGGTAACAAGATTGTGTACCTGGGCCATCGTCGATGGCTTGTACCGAGGCATCCAGTAAGAAAGGAAGGCCAACATTACAAAGGTGAGGAAGATATTCAGCGGAAGCCTACTCGACCTTCTAGTTCTGTTATACATGATATGGTCAAGGATTTAAAAGTAATATTTGGGAAGGGTGCTGGAGCACTATCTGTTCCGAATGGCGCTCAGAACCACGTTCCCATGTGGAAGAAGAAATCTATATTTTGGGAGCTGCCCTATTGGATAATGCTAGAGGTTCACTCTGCAATCGACGTGATGCACGTGACAAAAAATCTTTGCTTGAACCTGCTTAACTTGTTGGGCGTGTATGGAAAGTCAAAAGATACACCGGAAGCAAGACAGACCCATCGACGTATGCATTCATGAGACGACGATCATTCTGATAATCATCAAGGTCCTGCGAGCTACGCTCTTACGAAAGAAGAGAAGAAAATATTTTTTGAATGTCTTCGCAGTATGAAGGTTCCATCTGGCTTCTCGTCGAATATAAAGGGAATAATAAACATGGCACAGCAAAAATTCCAGAACCTGAAGTCTCATGACTGTCACGTGATTATGACACAATTACTTCCGGTTGCATTGAGGGGACTTCTACCAGAAAATGTTCGAGTACCCATTGGAGAACGATGATTTGAAAGCTAAATTAAAAATAAGTGAAGATCTCCGCCAAGAAGAGAAGAGGAAATTGGGGGTCAAGCTTGCCAACATCATCGATGAACACCAGTTCAAGCTTGCCGACGTCGTCGATACTTACGAGATCAAGTTGGATGGGATGCGCTCGAAGCTTGCCGATGTCGTTGATGCTTACGAGATCAAGTTGGATGCGATGCGCTTGAAGCTTAAAAAAATTAGAAGTTATGCCATTAGTCAAGAGGCTTGGTATCATTATGCTGTTGGTTCAATAATGACCTTAGTTGCGATTATGCTCGCATTTGTTGTTGGATTTTAATTCTTTAGATAGTTCTATGTTAGTTTAAATTAATGAATATTTAATGCTACAATGTATTACATTTGTCGCCACCCTACTTTGCTTGAAGAACTTGTAAGAATTATTATGGTCACTTATCTATTCATTACTGGCATGCATAATGCAGATGAGACGTCAATGGATGTACGGTTCCCGAGTTTCTGACGATTTCCTTAAGGGCATGCATGAATTTCTCACTGTGGCCGAGATAAGCAAGCGAAAAAATGGTTTTATGTGTTGTCCATGCAGTCTCTGTGAGAATAAGAAGGATTACCCTTCCTCAGCCAAGCTTCACCAACACCTGTTGCAAAATGGTTTCATGCGTGGTTATTATTGTTGGACCAGGCACGGAGAAACAGGGGTTATAATGGAAGAGAATGAAGAAGAAGAGGATAATGACAACTATCCTATGTTCGATGAACACGGTGGTACTTCAATGGGGGAAGACGAAGTTGAAGAGGATGAAAAAAAAGATGAGCCTGACGATGATCTTCGTCAGGCCATTCATGATGCACAAATGGACTGTGGAAGTGAAAACGAGAGGTTGAAGTTGGACCATATGTTAGCCGATCAGACCAAATTGTTGTACCCAACTTGTACAGATGGCCAGAAAAAGCTCGGTACCATACTGGAAATGCTACAATGGAAGGCAGAGAGTGGTACTACCGACAAGCACTTTGAAAGTTTGCTGAAAATAATTAAGAAGATGCTTCCAAATGAAAACGAATTGCCCTCTAGTACGTACGAAGCAAAGAAGGTTGTCTGCCCTCTAGGATTAGAGGTGCAGAAGATACATGCATGCATTAATGACTGCATCCTCTACCGCGGCAAGCACGCAAATTTAAATGCTTGTCCTGTATGCGGTGCATTGCGGTTTAAGATTGGGCGAGATGACCCAGGTGAAGTTGAGGGCGAGCAAGGTTGTCCAAGGAAGAGGATTCCTGCCAAGGTGATGTGGTATGCTCCTATAATACCACGTCTGAAACGTTTGTTCCAAAACAAAGAGCATGCCAAGTTGTTGCGCTGGCACAAAGAAGAACGTAAAAAAGACCTGATGATCAGACACCCCGCTGATGGGTCCCAGTGGAGAAAAATCGACAGAGAGTTCCCGAAATTTTCGGATGACGCTAGGAACTTAAGATTTTCTCTAAGTACAAATGGATTTAATCCATTTGGAGAGCAGAGCTCCAGTCATAGCACTTGGCCTGTGACTCTATGTATATATAACCTTCCTCCCTGGTTGTGCATGAAGCGGAAGTTCATTATGATGCCAGTGCTCATCCAAGGCCCGAAGCAACCTGGCAACGACATTGACGTGTATCTGAGGCCATTGGTGGAAGAACTTTTACAGTTGTGGACTGATGAAGGTGTGCGTGTGTGGGATGAGCACGGATAAACGGAATTTGACCTACGAGCGCTCTTGTTTGTAACCATCAATGATTGGCCTGCTCTTAGTAACATTTCAGGACAGTCAAACAAGGGATACAATGCATGTACGCATTGTTTAGGTGAGACTCAAGGTAAACATATAGGTAACAAGATTGTGTACCTGGGCCATCGTCGATGGCTTGTACCGAGGCATCCAGTAAGAAAGGAAGGCCAACATTACAAAGGTGAGGAAGATATTCAGCGGAAGCCTACTCGACCTTCTAGTTCTGTTATACATGATATGGTCAAGGATTTAAAAGTAATATTTGGGAAGGGTGCTGGAGCACTATCTGTTCCGAATGACGCTCAGAACCACGTTCCCATGTGGAAGAAGAAATCTATATTTTGGGAGCTGCCCTATTGGATAATGCTAGAGGTTCACTCTGCAATCGACGTGATGCACGTGACAAAAAATCTTTGCTTGAACCTGCTTAACTTGTTGGGCGTGTATGGAAAGTCAAAAGATACACCGGAAGCAAGACAGACCCATCGACGTATGCATTCACGAGACGACGATCATTCTGATAATCATCAAGGTCCTGCGAGCTACGCTCTTACGAAAGAAGAGAAGAAAATATTTTTTGAATGTCTTCGCAGTATGAAGGTTCCATCTGGCTTCTCGTCGAATATAAAGGGAATAATAAACATGGCACAGCAAAAATTCCAGAACCTGAAGTCTCATGACTGTCACGTGATTATGACACAATTACTTCCGGTTGCATTGAGGGGACTTCTACCAGAAAATGTTCGAGTACCCATTGGAGAACGATGATTTGAAAGCTAAATTAAAAATAAGTGAAGATCTCCGCCAAGAAGAGAAGAGGAAATTGGAGGTCAAGCTTGCCAACATCATCGATGAACACCAGTTCAAGCTTGCCGACGTCGTCGATACTTACGAGATCAAGTTGGATGGGATGCGCTCGAAGCTTGCCGACGTCGTTGATGCTTACGAGATCAAGTTGGATGCGATGCGCTTGAAGCTTAAAAAAATTAGAAGTTATGCCATTAGTCAAGAGGCTTGGTATCATTATGCTGTTGGTTCAATAATGACCTTAGTTGCGATTATGTTCGCATTTGTTGTTGGATTTAAATTCTTTAGATAGTTCTATGTTAGTTTAAATTAATGAATATTTAATGCTACAATGTATTACATTTGTCGCCACTCTACTTTGCTTGAAGAACTTGTAAGAATTATTATGGTCACTTATCTATTCATTACTGGCATGCATAATGCAGATGAGACGTCAATGGATGTACGGTTCCCGAGTTTCTGACGATTTCCTTAAGGGCATGCATGAATTTCTCACTGTGGCCGAGATAAGCAAGCGAAAAAATGGTTTTATGTGTTGTCCATGCAGTCTCTGTGAGAATAAGAAGGATTACCCTTCCTCAGCCAAGCTTCACCAACACCTGTTGCAAAATGGTTTCATGCGTGGTTATTATTGTTGGACCAGGCACGGAGAAACAGGGGTTATAATGGAAGAGAATGAAGAAGAAGAGGATAATGACAACTATCCTATGTTCGATGAACACGGTGGTACTTCAATGGGGGAAGACGAAGTTGAAGAGGATGAAAAAAAAGATGAGCCTGACGATGATCTTCGTCAGGCCATTCATGATGCACAAATGGACTGTGGAAGTGAAAACGAGAGGTTGAAGTTGGAGCGCATGTTAGCCGATCACACCAAATTGTTGTACCCAACTTGTACAGATGGCCAGAAAAAGCTCGGTACCATACTGGAAATGCTACAATGGAAGGCAGAGAGTGGTACTACCGACAAGCACTTTGAAAGTTTGCTGAAAATAATTAAGAAGATGCTTCCAAATGAAAACGAATTGCCCTCTAGTACGTACGAAGCAAAGAAGGTTGTCTGCCCTCTAGGATTAGAGGTGCAGAAGATACATGCATGCATTAATGACTGCATCCTCTACCGCGGCAAGCACGCAAATTTAAATGCTTGTCCTGTATGCGGTGCATTGCGGTTTAAGATTGGGCGAGATGACCCAGGTGAAGTTGAGGGCGAGCAAGGTTGTCCAAGGAAGAGGATTCCTGCCAAGGTGATGTGGTATGCTCCTATAATACCACGTCTGAAACGTTTGTTCCAAAACAAAGAGCATGCCAAGTTGTTGCGCTGGCACAAAGAAGAACGTAAAAAAGACCTGATGATCAGACACCCCGCTGATGGGTCCCAGTGGAGAAAAATCGACAGAGAGTTCCCGAAATTTTCGGATGACGCTAGGAACTTAAGATTTGGTCTAAGTACAGATGGATTTAATCCATTTGGAGAGCAGAGCTCCAGTCATAGCACTTGGCCTGTGACTCTATGTATATATAACCTTCCTCCCTGGTTGTGCATGAAGCGGAAGTTCATTATGATGCCAGTGCTCATCCAAGGCCCGAAGCAACCTGGCAACGACATTGACGTGTATCTGAGGCCATTGGTGGAAGAACTTTTACAGTTGTGGACTGATGAAGGTGTGCGTGTGTGGGATGAGCACGGACAAACGGAATTTGACCTACGAGCGCTCTTGTTTGTAACCATCAATGATTGGCCTGCTCTTAGTAACATTTCAGGACAGTCAAACAAGGGATACAATGCATGTACGCATTGTTTAGGTGAGACTCAAGGTAAACATATAGGTAACAAGATTGTGTACCTGGGCCATCGTCGATGGCTTGTACCGAGGCATCCAGTAAGAAAGGAAGGCCAACATTACAAAGGTGAGGAAGATATTCGGCGGAAGCCTACTCGACCTTCTAGTTCTGTTATACATGATATGGTCAAGGATTTAAAAGTAATATTTGGGAAGGGTGCTGGAGCACTATCTGTTCCGAATGACGCTCAGAACCACGTTCCCATGTGGAAGAAGAAATCTATATTTTGGGAGCTGCCCTATTGGATAATGCTAGAGGTTCACTCTGCAATCGACGTGATGCACGTGACAAAAAATCTTTGCTTGAACCTGCTTAACTTGTTGGGCGTGTATGGAAAGTCAAAAGATACACCGGAAGCAAGACAGGCCCATCGACGTATGCATTCACGAGACGACGATCATTCTGATAATCATCAAGGTCCTGCGAGCTACGCTCTTACGAAAGAAGAGAAGAAAATATTTTTTGAATGTCTTCGCAGTATGAAGGTTCCATCTGGCTTCTCGTCGAATATAAAGGGAATAATAAACATGGCACAGCAAAAATTCCAGAACCTGAAGTCTCATGACTGTCACGTGATTATGACACAATTACTTCCGGTTGCATTGAGGGGACTTCTACCAGAAAATGTTCGAGTACCCATTGTGAAGCTATGTGCATTCCTGAATGCAATTTCTCAGAAGGTTATCAATCCACTTACTCTAAAAGATATAGAGAATGATGTGGTCCAATGTCTTGTCAGCTTCGAGTTGGTGTTCCCACCAACCTTCTTCAATATTATGACGCACCTTCTAGTTCACCTGGTGGAAGAGATACGTGTTCTCGGTCCTGTATTTCTACACAACATGTTCCCCTTTGAGAGGTTTATGGGAGTCTTAAAGAAATACGTTCATAACCGTGCTAGGCCAGAAGGAAGCATCTCCAAGGGTTATGGAACTGAGGAGGTCATTGAGTTTTGTGTTGACTTTATTCCTGATCTTAAGCCGATTGGTGTTCCTCAATCGCGTCATGAGGGAGACTGCGTGGAAAAGGCACGCTAGGAAAGAAAGCAATCATATGTGAAGACGTGGATTCTTTCACTCGAGCACACTACACAGTTCTGCATAATTCCATCTTGGTGGCTCCGTATATCGAGCAACACAAGAATTATTTACGCTCCCAATACCCAGAAGATGAGATTGATGGAGTACACTTCAAGACTTTTGGCGGTTGGTTACAGAAACTTCTGATGAATGTCACCACAAATGAACTACAGCTATACTATTTGGCCAAGTCACCATCTTCGACTATATTGACTTTTCAAGGGTACGAGATAAATGGAAATACATTTTACACGGCCGACCAAGATAAAAAGAGCACCAACCAAAACAGTGGTGTTCGCTTTGATGCAATAGATGGCTGCAGTGGGGAAAAGGTAACATATTATGGTTACATAGAGGAGATATGGGAACTGGACTATGGACCTTCATTTAAGATTCCTTTGTTCAAGTGCAAATGGTTCAACCTAGATGGCGGTGTAGCCGTAGACACACTGTACGGAATGACTACAGTGGATTTCAAGAATCTTCAGTACGAGAACGAACCATTCATTTTAGCCAGTGAAGTGGCTCAGGTTTTCTATGTGAAGGACATGTCTACCCTACCAAAAAAAAAGATAAGCAAGCGAATACATCATACGATGAGCCAAAGCGCCACATAGTTCTTTCAGGTAAAAGAAACATCGTGGGAGTGGAGGACCACACGGACATGTCAGAAGATTACAATAAGTTTCATGAAATTCCGCCCTTCAAAGTGAAAATTGACCCAACCATCACGTTAAATGAAGAATTTTGTCCATGGCTACGGTGCAATAAGAAGAAAGGGACACACACGAAGAACAAGTGAACACTAGCTAGGTAGGGATGTTGTTGGTGATGTGTAATAATTAATATGTATTAAACCTTTTATGTAACCGTGCGACATTTCTGTGCCGTGGTCCTTTTTTCTATTTGTTTTTCTTCTTTACTTTTATTGTGGACTGTTTATTGGTATTAGTTAAGAGTGTGTTCGTAAGTTGTGTGAACCAAGATACAACTCCGATGTGCGATCAACCGTCTTATGCGGAGACGATTTAACATAGAACTAGAGATCTACGTTACAACTTCACTAGTTCTAAATACTGGATAGAACAAATTAAGGTACAACTTGAAATTGCAAAGCATTTGGCGGGAAACGGTGGCGGGAACGATAGCGGGAAACGGCGGCGGGAGGACACGAGTGGTGACCGCAAAGCCCGCCTTTAGTCCCGGTTGGTAACACCAACCGGGACTGAAGAAGCACACGGATCGTGTGTTTCTTTCAAACGCTTGTGAGCCGTTGGATCAGGGGTGTGTTTCTTTTGAGGGCTTGTGAGCTGTTGGATCAGCACTCCCACCTCATCCACAGGTACACTTTCTAATCGCCTATAAATAGCGGCGTCCCTGCAGCGAACGGCACACAACGAGCGTCTATCTTCGCCACCGAATCCAATGGCTGGATTTAGCCTACCTGCTGGTATGTTCCCTGGCATTATTGTGTTCGTCCTTGTTCACCGGCCAGCCATTGGAGCCACCTCCTGTAGGACGGTGAACAAGGACAACACAACGACGCTGTTGGAAACACAAGCCCTCAGGTAGGTTGAATCCAGCCACTGGATTAGGGTGACGCAATGATGAATTGCCGAGGAGGTGGGAGTGGTGGTGGTGGTGGAAGTGGTAGCCATGCCCCTCGGTCCGATCCAAGCAGCGGCAAGGCGCTCTGATGATTTGCGACATTCCCAACACTTTTTGGGACGGTCGTAGATCATCAGAGACGTCTTGCCGCTGTGGATCGAAGGTCGATTTGATATGCAGGCACTCACGAGCCACATAAAAGGTTTAATACATTATTACACATGATCCAACGTCTCACAAGCGCTTGAAAGAAACACACCCCTGATCCAACATCACCAACATTATTCTACATAAACGGACTTGCTGGCTCGAAGGCCGTAGGATTAGGGGGAATGGTGGGAGGAGCCAGCCCCGTGGGCGGCCGCCCGGTTCTCGTGCGCACGTTTGCGGTGGAGGGCAAGATCCATGGAGGATGAGTCTTTCAGCGCCCAATCCAGCTCGAAAGCCTCCTTCGCCTTGAGCTGGTAGGAAGTCTTGGCTCGCTGGACAGGGTAGTCGCGGACAGACTGGAATGAGGCTTCCATGGCCTCCTGTATCTGCAACCCACAACCCTCTTCCCCGTCGTCGCTCCAGTCGAAGTCGTCGTCCTCCTCCTCCTCCGCGGGAGGAGTGGTGGCGCCTGGTGGAGGTGCAGCGGCGCCAGGTGGAGGTGCGGCGGCACCTGGTGGAGCAGGAGGCCGGTAGCTGGGCATTCCTCTCCACGCCGAGCTCGTGGGCATACGGCGGGATAGGCTCCCGCGGTTGCGCCCAAGCGCGCTCTGCCGAGCACGCTCGACCTCGTCCAGAAGGCGCTGCGGCGGACGTGGCGGATCCATCTCGTGGAGACGATGAGAAAATTTAGGATATTACAGTGTAAGCAAATTTAGGTTGTTAGCAATGAAATTTCTAGTTAATTTGTATGAAATTTAGTGTTAGAAAATAATGTTATGAAATTTATAAATGTGTTGGAAACTTTAGCACTTTGCAATGTGTTGGAAACTTTATCTAGTGTTAGCAATTTTTGTAATTTTGCAATTTTTAACAATGTGTTAGCAATCTTTTTTTTTTGCATATTTAGGTTAATTATTATCTAGTGTTAGTACTAGATGCAATTTTTGATGCAATTTTGTGTTAGAACTTTTGATCAAATTTTTAGCAATGTGTTAGAACTATAGATGCAAATTTATAAATGCAAATTTATACATGCAAATTTATGCAAATTTTATTGAGTGTAGGAACATTGAGCTATGGAGCCTGGCTATGTGCGAGACGAGGAGAATGAAGACATATTAATGCAGAGTATTTTTGAGCATCGCGATAAAGATGCTGCCGGTGGAGAAGGCGCCGGTGCCGGTGTAGATCTTGATTTTGAGGAATTTGCCTCACAATTTCTGATGGACTCTGGTGAGGGTCTTTTAGATGAAGAAGAAATAACTCCCGCCACCTCAAACACCCTCCACCTCGAGGTATATATATGAATTCTATATTTTGTTGATCACAAAATGCATTAACTGATTTGTATTGCACTTAGTAACGCATTATATTTCTTACCTTAGGCCTCCACCTCGAATAAAAAGGCTAAGAATCAAGCTCCTCGAGGCCGCACGAAAAGAATGACGAGCAAAGATGCAAAGTTACCGATCTATGAAATTGATGAAGAGGGCGATCCGGTGGAACCCCCAGAGAACCGCAAAAAATATATAAGTCAAGCTGGAGTTATTGTTAGGGACTTGGTCCCGATCTCCATACCAGAATGGAATAAGCCGGCGGGCGTTGCCGAGGATGACCCCTGCTATGTCCACAACCATTTGAAAGATTTGTGCTTTGACACACTCTTGGAGCATGTTAACCTCCCGGATGATATTGAACCCACCACGAAGTTGAACCTCAAGCAGTGGACTCTCTCCAAGATGGCCGACGCATTTCGGAAATATAAGCAAACATTATGGGCAAAATATAAAATAGTTGATCCAGATTTCAGTGAAGAAAAACTAGTGAAGATAAGAGATCACTGGGAAGAGTTTAAGGCGTATAAGAAATCGGATGCGGCTGTGGCCCGATCGAACATAAATAAGGCAAATGCCGTGAATAAGGTTCACCACCATAACTTGGGGACAGGTGGCTACAGGTCAGCCATTCCTAAGTGGCTAGCCTTAGAAGATAAAATCTTTGCTAAAGATATCACTCCAGAGACATACTACTGGCCCGAAAGGTCCAAATTCTGGTTGTTCACGCATGGCGCAACGTTGGACGAGGAAACAGGGTATATTGTCCCGAAGGTTGAAAAATTCAAGAAAAAAGTAGAAGAAATCGTCCCGAAGATTGAAAAGGTAATAGAGGAAGTTAAACGGGGTGTGTGGAAACCCAATAGAGAGGACGACGAGCTGACATGGGACCTAGGGAATCCTGAACACTGGGGACGTTTACGAGGCATGCCTGGCGGTGTCACCATTAAGAAAGCGTATCCGCAACACGCTGACACTTATAGAAGCCGTGCAAGAAAGAAGAAGAAGGGTGAGAGCGGCTAACGGAATTGGAACTCATGGTGCAGCAACTCATGGAGTCAATTAATAGTCAGACAGGGCCGTCTCAGCAGCAGCAACCCATGGATGCTCGATCTCTGCTTAGAAGCAGCGTGGGTTCCACGCAAATAGATGTCGATGCTCACTACCCCGTGGATGATGTCACGGAGAAGACACCATGTGAGCTACATGCACCTGTGGTTAACATATCCACGAAGGTGGCGGACGGCTATGCTTTATCGAGTGACGCCGGAGCAAGCTACCATAATGGTGACATTGCTCCTGGCTATGCTGTTGTCGGGGTGGATGAAATTGCGCCGGGATTTGAATCATTGGCTCTTGAGATTTCTGGACGTGACGGTGAGGAGACATTGTACGATGTCAAGGGTGGTTTCGTCCAGTGGAACAAGAAATACATCAAGTTCTCAAAGCCACCGACTCAGCAAAGCCCATCCTGCCTGGGTATCGATGAGCCACCTCCATCTCCGGCACCGCGTGACAGGGACCCCCCACCGGAAATTGATGTAGAGGACCATCTCCATCTCCGCCACCGCGTGAGGAAGTGTCCGTAGCGCTTCTCCGGAGAAAGCGCGCGTCTTCCCCGGTCAGGAGGCGAACTAAAAGGGCCACATCGCCTGATCCGAGGTTACCTTGGCAGAAGACTCATGAGCAAAACGAAGCAGCCGTGGCGGAGTATAATAAAGCATTGGTCGCACCGAAAGTGCCGCCGCCAAATTTTACCGTCGGCTATACTGCACAGGCTTGTAATCGAGTCATCGACAACTTATATGTCCCTCCAGAGAAGCCGCCATCTGACTATGACCGTTATATTCAAAAGTCATATGACGCGGTGACAGAGGTGGAGGCGCCGAAAAAAGGTGAACAAGACGCAGAGTCAGTCCCGCCGCCGGCGGCAAAAGATAAACAAGCAGCACCATCGGACCCGCCGCCGAAGGAAGCTACAAAAGCAGCACCATCGGTCCCACCACCGCCAAAGATAGGTAAACAAGTTCCCCAGCTCAGAGAACAACCCATACGTTCTGTCCCCCCACTAATTGTCCCGCCGCCGACGAACAAAGATAGTCGAGTTCCCCAGCGCGGAAAACAACTAGTACAATCTAACCCTAGAGCGCCGATGGTGTTTGACTTAGAGGAAATCCGTCGTCTTGCCGCCGAAGCGCAAGTTCCTATAGACGAATATGCTTCGAGATTGAACTTTGAGACTGCACCAACAGCTCCACCAGTAAGTAAATTTGTTATGGGGGAAGCTTTGGTGAAATGCAAGTTAGCAACAAAAATGCGTGCTCTCCATTTATGGTACTTGAAAGCCGCAAAGAAAGGGACAACTTCTGTTGTTCTGAAATGTAGGAAAGACGATGAGCACTTCTTAGAAGACTACAACCACATTGTTCGGTTTAGCGAACTTTTTCAGCTATACAATCTGCGGGCACTCGATACATCTATCATGAGTTCCTATTGCCTGTAAGTGATTTATTTAAGTCTTTACCTAGTCTCGTTCATTGTTTGTAATTATTCTCACTTTAATCTTTTGTGTGCTATATTATGCAGATTGAAGATGCTCGAGCTCAAAAAGCTGAACCAGCATGACATTGGGTGATTTGCTAAGGGTGTTCAAGCGATACCGCGACAAAAGAACTATATATTGGCCTTACCACTTCAGGTAAGTTTTAGTGTCTTCTACACATTCTAATTTGCTCACCCGATGTTAAGTTTAACTGATGAGTTATGCATGACTGTGCGCAGCTACCACTGGATTCTTCTTGTCATTGAACATCGCAAAGGACTTATTCATTCACTTGACTCATTGAGGTATCATCCTGACAAATACAGGAGTTGTTTCGACTTACTAGCAAGGTACATTCATTTCTTACCGCCTCTGTCATTCATATCTTGATGTCAAGTCATTAACGAATAAATCATTTGTGAATGTTCTTTGTCGGGCAGCGTTTGGGCAAGGTTTGTCGAGGAAGATCCTGTAGGTGGGTGGCCCAAAAAGCTGGATTGGAAGTTGAACAAGGTAAGTACTGCTACCTACATCCACACAACATTCTCATGCATACTTCATTATTATTGATTGAAATCTATTCTTGTATAGTCTTGCTTGGAGCAACCAAAGGGAACTGAGTTATGTGCATACTTCGTTTGCAAGTATGTACATGTACTAGTCACCGAGAAATGGAATATGAAAAGTGCAGAGTTGGCAAAAAAGCGCTGCAAGCTACCATTCGAGCACCGCTTCAAAGCAATTGGAGATGAATTGGCGGGATTTTACCTTTCGGAGGCCTTATCGGAGAAAGGAGAGTACTACGATGCTGAAAGCATGAAAGCGTTGAAAGCGTGTAAATAACTTGTTGTTTTGCTTCAACTCTTGTACTACGATAACTCTTGGCGCATCAACTCTTGACTACGATCTAAAAGTATTACTTAATTTAATTGTATGTGTTATAAATATGTGCATCGACTTCATACGACACGGGAACGGTTACGACGTGGAAAACGTTACGGTAACCATCACCGTTACCATAACGGTTACCGTAACCGTCACCGTAACGGTCACCGTCACCGTAACGGTTACCGGTTACCGTTACGGGAAGGGTTACAAGTGAAACCACGGTTACGACATGGGACACGGGAACCTATAACCAAACCCCGGCATATATAAACCCTAAACCCTGCAATTAAATCGAAAAAAAAATCCAAAAACCCTTCCCGGTTGGTTCTACCAACCGGGACTAAAGGTCCCAACACACCACGTCCCCACGTCCCCCACGTGGAGGGACCTCTAGTCCCGGTTCGGAACCCGCCGCGACTAAAGGGGGGGGGGGCTTTAGTCCCGCCTGCTTAGTCGCGGTTACCAGGCCGCGACTAAAGGGGCTCTGGAACCGCGACTAGAGGTCCTTTTTCTAGTAGTGCGCGTGTCTTGTGGTCGCTGTCCTCCCTCTCCTCCCGCTGGCTCCATTTCGACGGATGCCAAATCTAATCAAATAATAATACAATGATTTAGATAGTATATAATTCTGAGATATCAAAGTATTATTTTTAACGAGGAATAAATTCACCTGATAATAATCATCTGTTAGACTTAATATTTTCTTCCAGTTCAAACATGAATAATCACTATAATTCATAGATATATCCTCATCAACTTGATTAATGATCTACGGTGACTCGAATCTAGTTGTGCAGCAGACAATGAATGCCTGTGACGCCATTGCAGACAACATGATCGCCTACCGCGACCTGTACACCATAATGGAGGGCAGATTCGAAGGTTGCGAGTTGCGGCACATAGGAAGAGAAAGCAACGAGGAAGCAGACATGCTAGCCAACCTAGGCTCGACCAAGGCGCAAGTTCCACCTGGTGTCTTCCTCGAGCGCATTGAGCACAGATCAATCAAGGAAAAACGGGCACCTCCTACATCAACCGCACCAGCCAAGAGCAAGACACCCAGCACAGAGGACCCGCCAGTCGAGGTACTCCTCATTGAGCCAACTTGGACTCAACCTTTCCTGGCGTACATACTCTGCAACGAGCTACCTGACGACATAACTGACTCACGACGTGTCACTCGATGGGCTAAAGCATCCCTCTTTACCTCCTGCTGTTGCTAACGTTTTGCAGGAGTTTGCGGATGTTTTTCCAAGTGCTGTACCGCCGGGACTACCACCCATTCGAGGAATAGAGCACCAGATTGACTTAATTACCGGTGCATCATTGCCAAACCGTGCTCCATATCGTACCAATCCTGAGGAGACCAAAGAGATTCAACGACAAATTCAAGAACTACTCGATAAAGGTCATATTCGTGAGTCTGTTAGTCCATGTGATGTGCCTATTATTTTGGTACCTAAAAAAGATGGTTCTTCCCGCATGTGTACTGATTATAGGGCTATCAATAATATTATAATTCGTTATAGACACCCTATACCACGTTTGTATGATATGCTTGACGAGTTGAGTGGCTCTATCATGTTCTCTAAGGTTGATTTGAGTAGTGGTTTGTCGTGTCTCGTTGCACGGACACCGGGAGTATAGGATACCCCCTTTTAGGTTCGGCACGGGGCGCGAAGGAGGCTGAGAATCGTCTTCTTGGGCGGAGTCTAGATCAAGCTCTCCTCTCCACGATCAAAGCATGCAACCAAAGGGACACAAGGAGCTACCCAGGTTCAGGCCGCCCGGAGGCTAAAAGCCCTACTCCTGCATGTCTGGATTGATGAGTTCTTCATAGTGTGGCTTACAATGGAACCTCCCGGGCAGGGTACCCGGAAGGGTTTTGGCCCGAGGTAGAAGAAGGACAGATCCTGACCCGGAGGAGATCACCTTCCTCTCTACCTTCGCAGCCCTAGTCTAGTCTTGCTCTGGTTCTAGCTTGTGTTCGTCCTTGGTTCCACCTCCCCCTCCTCCGTGCCTTGGTCCTCCTTTTATATGCTAAGGGGTTGCCACAGGGTCACGTGAGGGGCGTGAGGGTCCTTCGGGTGAAGGACCCTCCTCATCTAGTTTAGGGGGAGACGTGGCCTCTCCTCAGCCTAGCGTCTCCCTTCGGTTAGGTGGGAGCGTCCGCCTTGGGGGTGGACAGGAGCTGACACCACCACGGGGCATGCTTCCCACCCGCGCTGCCTTCGCCTTGCTTCCCAAGTCTTCCGTGGTGAGGTGGAGTGCTTATCCACAGGAACGTAGGAAGTACCCGGGAGGGAGCCTGGCCTCCTGCCGGGAACTCGGGCTCTCGGGTCCTTCCTGGCCTTCTTGCTTGATTCGGGGACCCGGTAGGTCCCCAGGACCGGAGCCCTTAGTCGATGCAGGCCTTGCGTGTCTTGACGGTGAACCCGCCAGCTTGACTTGAGTCTTGGTCTTGTCCATCTTCAACTTGGGCCCACATGGGGTGGACCCACTTTGGCAGTACTAGGGGAACCCCATGTTCCACTGTTGCGACATGGTTACCACCAAATTTGAATGAAATTAGGAGATGAATGGAAAACAACATTTAAAACTAAGTTCGGTTTATATGAGTGGTTAGTCATGCATTTTGGTTTAACTAATGCTCCTAGTACCTTTATGAGATTAATGAACGAAGTTTTGCATGCTTTCATTGGGCGATTTGTGGTGGTTTATTTTGATGATATTCTCATATACAACAAATCTTTGGAGGATCATTTCACACATTTGCGTGCTGTTTTTGATGCTTTGCGCGCTGCACGTTTATTTGGTAACCTTGAGAAGTGCACCTTTTGCACCGATCGCGTTGCGTTTCTTGGCTATGTTGTTACATCGCGGGGCATTGAAGTTGATCCAGCCAAGATTGAGGCAATTTGGAGTTGGCCAATTCCTCTTACGGTCACCCAAGTGAGGAGCTTCATTGGCCTTGCTGGGTTCTATAGGCGCTTTGTCAAAGATTTTGGTTCCATTGCAGCGCCATTAAATGAGCTTACAAAGAAGGATGTGCCCTTTGTTTGGGGCAATGCACAACAGGACGCGTTCATGTTTGTCGCAGCAGTGGAACATGGGGTTCCCCTGATGCTGCCAAAGTGTGTCCTCCATCGGGGCCCACCAAGAAGATGGAGAAGGCAAGGCGTCAGGTACAGCAGATGGGTTAGCCTCATCTGCCTCAAGGATACCCGACAAGCTCGATAGCAAGGCTCTGCGGCTAAGGACCAGGCAACCTTCTGGGTCACCCCCTCGCCCAGAGATCAAGGCGGGATGCCCGCGGGTCCGTGCGCCTGGCAGGAGGTCGGGCGCACCCCCGGGTCCTCCATCCGTACCACCGAGGGGATAAGATCGCCAGCTAGTCGGAAGCTGGTGGAAGACTTGGCGCCAATATGAAGGCCGCGCCCTGGTGACATCACCACGAGCGTAGTTGGTGGGGCGGACAGGCTTTGTCCGTCCCACCTTTTCCAAGGGCGGACGACCACGCCGCCCTCCAGAGAATGCTTGGAGGAAAGGACGCCACGTCTCCTCCAAGGACTGCCGAGGGGTTTTCCCGCCAAGACCCTTCACGCCTCTCGCGTGCCCATGTCGGATCCCCTTAGCCTATAAAAGGAGGACCATGGCACCGAGGATGACAGGTTAGAACAGAAGCAAGTTAGAGCTCAGGCAAGACTAGACTAGGGTTCGGAGGGTAGAGAGAGAGGTGATCTCCCCAGGGCAGGATCTTCTCTTCGTCTACCTCTGGCCGAAACTCTGCCGGGTTCACCCCAGAACACCCTTGTACACCACACCATGATGAACCTCTCAATCCATACATGCAGGAGTAGGGCTTTTAGCCTCCGGGCGGCCTGAACCTGGGTAACTCTTTGTGTCTTTCTGTGTTGCTTGCCCTCTCCCATCGACGAAGAACTTGGCGACCTTGCTCCCGAGTAAGGCGTCTTCCAGCCTCCTTCGCGCCCCGTGCCGAACCTAAAAAGGGGGCATCATCTACTCCCGGTGTCCGTCACTCGAGACACGACAATGATGTTGAAAGATAAGTTAACACATGCTCCTTTGCTCCAACTTCCTGATTTTAATAAGACTTTTGAGCTTGAATGTGACGCTAGTGGAATTGGTTTGGGAGGTGTGTTGTTACAAGAAGGAAAACCTGTTGCATATTTTAGTGAAAAATTGAGCGGGCCTAGTTTGAACTATTCTACTTATGATAAGGAATTATATGCTCTTGTTCGGACATTAGAAACATGGAAGCATTATTTATGGCCCAAGGAATTTTTATACATTCTGATCAAGAATCTTTGAAGCATATCCGTAGTCAAGCTAAATTAAACCGTCGACATGCTAAGTGGGTAGAATTTATTGAATCTTTTCCTTATGTCATTAAACACAAGAAGGATAAAGATAATGTTATTGCTGATGCGTTGTCTCGTCGTTACACTATGCTTTCCCAACTTGACTACAAAATATTTGGGTTAGAGACAATTAAAAATTTGTATATGCATGATGCAGAATTTAAAGAAGTGGTCCAGAATTGTAAGGATGGTAGAACATGGAACAAATTCGTCCTTAGTGATGGATTTGTGTTTTGTGCCAACAAGCTATGCATTTGAGCTAGCTCCGTTTATCTATTGTTGTTACAGGAGGCGCATGGAGGAGGATTAATGGGGCACTTTGGCGTAAAGAAGGCTGAGGACGTACTAGCTACACATTTCTTTTGGCCAAAGATGCATCGAGATGTTGAACGATTTGTTGCTCGCTGCACTACTTGTCAAAAAGCTAAGTCACGACTTACTCCTCATGGTTTATATATGCCGTTACTTGTACCTAGTGTTCCATGGGAGGATATATCCATGGACTTTGTTTTGGGTTTACCTCGAACAAAGAAGGGGAGGGATATCATATTTGTTGTTGTGGACAAATTTTTGAAAATGGCACACTTTATTCCTTGTCATAAAAGCGATGATGCTGCTAATGTTGCTGATTTATTCTTTCGTGAAATTATTCGCTTGCATGGTGTGCCAAATACTATTGTTTCAGATCGTGATACTAAATTTCTTAGCCACTTTTGGAGATGTTTATGGGCTAAGTTGGGGACTAAACTACTTTTTAGTACTACTTGTCATCCCCAAACTGATGGACAAACTGAAGTTGTTAATAGAACATTGTCTACTATGCTTAGGGCTGTGTTGAAACAAAATTTGAAATTGTGGGAAGATTGTTTGCCTTATATAGAATTTGCTTATAATCGTTCGCTGCATTCTACCACTAAGATGTGCCCTTTTGAGATTGTATATGGTTTTGTTCCTCATGCACCAATTAATTTATTGCCTCTTCCATCTACGGTGCAAAATAATTTTGATGCTACCAACCGTGATGAACTGATTCTAAAATTGCATGAGACAACTAAAGAAAACATTGAGCGCATGAATGCTAAGTATAAAACTTATGGCGATAAAGGAAGAAAGCATATTGTTTTTTATGTTGGAGATCTTGCTTGGTTGCATTTGCGCAAAGATCATTTTTCTGATTTGCCTAAGTCTAAATTAATACCATGAGCTACTGGTCCTATTAAGGTGCTAGAGAAAATAAATGATAATGCATATAAACTTGAGCTCCCTGCAGACTATGGGGTTAGTCCCACTTTTAACATTGCAGATTTGAGACCCTACTTCGGTGAAGAAGATGAGATTGTGTCGAGGACGACTTCAATTCAAGAAGGGGAGGATGATGAGGACATCCCACCTACAACTACAACCGTTAGTCCTACAGCTATACAAGAAACTATTACTCGAGCTCGTGCGCGTCAATTAAATTATCAGGTACTTTCGTTTCTTGGAACGCTTCCAAATATAAATGAGAATATGCTACTGCCTAAAACAGATGTGTTTGTTACACTTAGGAATAATGGACCTAGAAAGGAGGAGAAGGACAAGCATTGGAGCATGATCATTCGTGGAGATGGTAGCAAGCATACGGGGATTGGAGATGGCGCTACAAGTGGAGATTTCTGTACTTTGAAGCCACTATAATGATGCATGAAGACTTGGACGAAATATTTCGAGATCATACTTCATATTTTCGTCCATAATAATATATGGTGCTGCGTCACCTCTATTTTTGGGTCAGGCCCATGTAAATTCCGAAATATAGGCTATTTTTAGAGTCCGTATTGATAGGGGAACCGACTTAGGTTGAATTTCGGGCCCTTTTCCAATGCTGCACGAAATTCCCCTCTGTCTCCCTATTAATACAACCCTAGGTCATCGTTTTAGGGTTTGGGTTTTGTTTAGTCATAAGTTAGCCATTGTTGCAACTTCGTCGTACTTCGTCTGTGTTGCAAAGACCAGATTAAGACCGCCTTTCGGAACCCCACTTTCAATATAATCATTCATCTTTATTCGCAATATCTTGATTGCCAATTCTTAGTTCTTGCTTGTTATCGATTGATTGCAGGAGCTAGACCTGAGTGGTTAGGTCGACCGTGCTACGGCGCTGTCAATAACCTCCCAGAGTTGGTGTAGCGATTGCTAAGGTGCAACGTCCTCGCACGTTTGTAGTCGGATCGTCAACGTCGACGCCACCCAAATCGTAGTTACCCATCTCATCGAAAGATCGGACACCTTTGCCTCTATCATGGTGATGGGCCTAGGTTGCACTACATCACCTTAGCAGAAATCGAAGGTCGCCGTGGGAGCGGGGTGGGGAGCGCGACTGTGGCCTCCCCGGCCCATCCCAAGAAAGCTCTGAATGCAATGACGATGGAACAAGCAGGTATGCACGGGCTCCAGATTAAGCTCCTTCAGTTCAATGTCTTCGGTGTGCTTGACATTCTCCTGATGTTCTTTTGCTTCCAGAAGCTTCGGCGGCGGATGTCTTTTCCACTGGCGGCCTCATTGGCGTTGCAAGCCAGGAGAAACCGCCTTCCTTCACACCCTCAGATGGCCAGGAAGTGTGATGTAGTGCAACCTTGGCACACAACACCAACGCCACCAAATGGTCAAATGACAAGATCAAGAGTCAAGGCACTTCATGAAAAGGTGACCTTGCTCCTCTCTATGTGTGATTTCGACACCCCTTTGAATGGTTTGCTACTTCATTCGGATACATTGTGTGTGCTAAGGTACAACCCTCCTGAAGCAACCCCAACAAGTGATGAAGATGGATAAGGGTCGAGCAAAGAAGATGAAGAAGAAGAGCAAGAAAACCCGTCGGACGGTACTACCGCCGGCGACCATCCGGTACTAGCGGAGCCGTGCGGTACTACCGGCGCAACTACCAGAGCGACTACCGCCGAACCTCCGGAGCTACGAGTGTCTCGGAAAAACTTAAGCGGTACTACCGAAATTCGATCCGGTACTGCTGCTGCGGCCGGTACACTACTAGGAAAAAGGCTATCTGTGGCGCACCACTTTTGGCCTTCTGTGGCGCATGGTGGGTGCGCCACAGATAGCACGCCACTAAATTATAATTCTATGGCGCACAGGCTCATGCGCCACAGAAAGACCAAGTTTCTGTGGCGCACCTAGACCAATGCGCCACAGAATATTTCTGTGGCGCATCTGTCATCCATGCGCCACAGAAATGCATGCGCCACAGAAAAAACAAACATGCGCCACAGAATAATTTACTGGTATTTTCGATTTGCTGCTGCCTGCTATATAAATATAGGTATATTACAGAAAATACATGTATATATACCGGATTTATGCAGATATAATAGAAACAATAATATAGTTGACACGGTATATGAAAACAGACACATTACTATGTCATCACATTACTTAGAGCCCGAGATACATACATATAGTGACAAGTTCCAAATTTTTACACAAGTCTATACAAAAGTTCGTCGATCATGTCACACGTTACAAATGAAGTTCACCGCCTAAACTAGGATCAAATAGAGTACATCGGCGATGATGGTGAGCAATAGCGGGAGCACGATCATGGAGTCTTCTTCTTGAGCGGCGCCGGGAACGGTTTATACATCTCCTTCGTCGTCCACGTCCTGGTGTCCTGCTGAGCCTCTAGGCGTTCTTCGATGTCTCTCTGGCATAACCCTGGATATGGATTGGGATATATATTGGTTAATAATATAAATAGAGTATGATTTATTCATCTAAGTGGATAAGTCTATAATAAAGAAAATAAAGAAGCACTTCTCTCGAGTGAGGCAAGGCTTTCTTTTATAATACATCCTACCTATGACACGGTGGAAGGACTCCCCTCTTATGCTGACATCTTCGATGATGATTTGCGATAACTGCATCTGGATGCGATGGAAGTCTTCTCTAAGCTCAGAATCGGTGATTTCCCCCGCAGATTTGGTCCATTCTCGGAGACTAGATGGCATCCTTGTTTTCTCTGCATCCCAGATAAACCCTTTAATGTGATGGAGGACGTAGAAGGCCTCCTTCACGCTGCCAGGCTTCTGCTTGATGCAATGGAAATCGGTCCCATGTCTGAACCGGTGTTTGTTGTCATTTGTGAGACATTTCCCCTTCTTATCTTTTTCGAAGTGGCCTCCCTTTTGGGCGTAGCCCTCGAGAGACTCATCGAGAACACCCTTTATTCTGGTGTAGTATTTCTTCCTGCTCAAACTCCCCGAGTCAAAATAAGTGGCAATGGACCACCTCGGGCTTAGGATGATGAGTGTGCAGTACTTGTCCCTGGTCAACACAATTGAAACAGAATGTTGGAAATGATCAACAACGGAAGAAATCTATAAGAAAGCATAAGATACGACGGCGGAGCGGATGTGTACTTACTCGTGAAAGAAAGGCACAAGAAGGCTGTTCTTCCTCTTGTTGGTCAGCATGAACCTCTGGAGGTACTCCGTGGCCATGGTCCGCGTCCTTGATCCTTCCACCAGCTGGCTGTCACGCATGTAGTAGGGATCCGCTACCGCGGCGTACGGGGTATTATCTCTCCTGATTTCATCGCCTACTGAGCGCGTATAGGCGGACCAAGTTATAGTCCAGCCGTTTAGAGTGAAACAGATTGAAGACGTCTTCGAACGCCATGAAGAACAAATCCGCGGGGGCTTCATGGACGAAGTCCGAGTCCTTTGGCACCTGGGCCGTGAACACCGGGTAATTTGGATTATCGTCTTTAAGAAGGAAGCCCTCTAGCGTCAAGATAGATTGATGCAAAGAGTGCATGGGTCCTTCTGCGAGGCGGAGCAGCTCTGGAGGCAGTATCGGTTTACCAGCTTCATGAACTCGGGTCAAGCCATCCGCACGGGGTGATACCATGTCTTCATGACCCCGGATAATCTTAGGAGCTGGCTGGCTCGCAGAGGCGCCTGGCCTACTTTTCTTCCAGTGCTTCTTCTTCTTCATCTCTGGGGATGCTGGGGGTGCTAACCCCTCGCAAACCGTCCTTTGCAGTGTGCCAGGGCTGAAAACGTTAGCCGCCGGTTTGTTTGATCGCCGGCCTCCGGAGGCGTGTCTTGAGATAAACCCTGGAAGGTCAGGCGCTGCATGCATGTAGTGGGACGACCAGGTTGATCGCCGTGACCGCGGAAGGGTTCCTCATCCACAGGAGGCATGTAGAAATCTTTGGAGGCGCCAGTGTTGAGGAAGCAATCGACGTCGACATTATCCTCATTATCGTCGTCGTTGCCAGCAAGTTGAGGTGCAACATCTTTGACTTTGGACGGCCATTGTGGTACAGACGTTCCCAACAGTTTTTGGTGGCGGTGGTGGTGGCGACGACCGCCGGTTCCTTCCGGGTTTGGCGACGGCTGCTTGTGGCGCCGGTTCCTTCCCAACAGTTTTTTGTGGCGGCTTCGGGGGCCGAACGATCGGGGGCCTCGAGGTGGCGCTGGTGGTGCGCCTCAACCCCTGAAGACCCTCCCCAAGACGAATCTGGTCTTCAGCCATTCCATGAGCCACTTGACGCAATTTCCAAGGACCATGTGGTCCTTCTCGGCTCCCGGAGGTTGCATGGGGGGTCGATGTCTCGAAACTCGGGCACTACCGCAGTCAGCCTGACCTTCATCACGGCCTCTCTCATTTTAGTGTGGTGCATATCGCGGCTCAATGGTTGTACGACAGTGCCCTCAGCAACTTCCTTCAACTCGCCGCCGGCCCCCACCCTATGCAGGAGTATGCAAGGCATGTCCTAAGTCAACACATGTTGGGCATCATGAGATGGCAGTCATCAAAGGCATAATTATAGAAGATGACGCGGACTAACTATTTAGTTTACCTTGGTGATGGCGTTGAGCTCGGCTAATGTCGAGACAAGGGCGCCGGTGCCGACGGCCGGCCTATCATTCACCGCCGCCACCGGCAGCGCCTCGGTATCTTTCACGGTAGGGGGCGTCGGTGGGACCAAATGGAGCGGCGGCTGCGCCGCGGTGTTGGGCAGCGGGGTCACCAGGTCTGGTGACACATTATTGCTGGAGTTGCTGCCAGCGTAGCTGGGCACGTGTATCGGCCCCTGTCGACCTACCGCATTCCAAGCAGCTAACCCCTCCATCAACCCAGGGGGTAAGAACGCCCGGAGCTTCTCCTCCACTAACCTGTCCACCGTGCTGGAGTCCACTTTTTCCTACTCTAGTGACTCCACCTTCTTCCTTAGCTCCACAACCTCGGCTTTATCCCTAGTCGGCTTCCTCCTCTCCTTTCTCGTCTCGGCGTCCGTGCTGTAGTACTGGAGGAACTTCATGCTCGTGCCAAAGCCGGACACACGGCCAGCTGACGTCGGCGGCGCCGACTTGTCCCTTTTCTTTTAAACGTTCATCGCCCTGTTGAAAGTCGTGTCCCACGGCTCCATCGACCCCTGGGACGACGTGCCGGCCTCAGCGTCAGCCTTCAACTCATCCTCCTGCAGACAAAGGAAATTAAGGTGAACCCATGAAGAAATATGGCTTCGTTATCTAATTAGATCAACGCAATGAACTTTGAGATATCCGTGGTAATTAAAGTCCTTACCAGCACTTTCTTGAATGCCCTCACATCGTCATCGTCGGTAACGAATTCCCCCGTCGCCTTTTTCAGATAGTAGCGGGACCGGACAAAGTTCCTAACCTGCTCGTCCATGATTTTATGCCACGGGTTTTCTTTTCCCAGACGTGCAATCTCGGCATCCTCCTTGTCCCAAATGGGTTGTTTTCCTCGGTAACCGCCGCTTCCCAAACGGTGGTTACCTATGTTCAGGTCCCGCATTTCCTTCCCCCACTTGGTCCATTTTTTAGCCTCCTCAGACTGTAAGGACAACTTGAATGCCTCGAACTCTTCTTCGTCGAGCGTCGGCTCTTTGGCACTTATCTTCTCCCAGCTGTCACCCTTATCAATCTTCTTCTTCACCCGGGATTTCCAGCTGCTCAAGGCGGTGCTCATCTTCGTGATGGCTAAACTGTCCACCTTTTTGTTGAACGGCTGCGGGAACGTGTATCTTTGGTGAAGCTTCTTGAGAAGGTTTTCGACCAAAGGCTCATTGGCCTTGCTTCTGAGGACCATCGTGTTGATCGAATGCTTTCCTGGAGGATGCACCCTAGTTGCATGCCGTACCCTTTGCCAAGCTCCGGCAGCGCCACTGGTAGACCACATGGCGTGACCTCAGTGAACATGTATGTGACGTTGGCGAGGGCTTGCGGTGTCCGATCCCTCCTTTGCTTCTTCTGCTTCTGAGCGGCCGGGTTGCTGCCACCACCACCATCCGTGTGGTCGCCACCATCGGTGGTGGTGGTGTCATCCTCATGGCCGCCACTAGCAGCTCCATCGGTGGTTTCGGCGTCGTTGTCCCGACCCTCTTGCTCATCGTCGGCACGTTCGCCACCACTAGCAGCTTCGGCGGCCTCCACCTCTCCAACTCCTAGGACATCTCCCAGAACGTCTTGTTGGCATCTCTAGCTTCTTGTTCGACGCTCCTGTGCTTAGAAGGGTCGGGCGCCATGTTGGCCGACATGTTTGCACTGCATTAAAAAGAGACAAAAAGTTAGTACAACAAATATAAGAAAAAACCACTTAATTAAGTACTAAGATACCCCGGCCCATGCATTAGTCGCAATACCCCATATGTACTATTTTTAGCAAAGTCATGCTAAAATTCACGAAAAAATTCGGCATGACCTTTGCTAAAAAAGGGACATATGGAGTACCCAAATTTGCCGGAACGGAAGTTAATCGACGTTCCGGCAATCTCAAGGTCCTCTCGGGGTACCTGCAAGCATTTCACAAAAATATCCACATCTCCGGCTGGCATCTCCGGCCGGCATCTCCACGACACGATGGTCGGAGCACAAACAACCACGACACGATGGTCGTGGTAGCACAGAACACATGCTCCAAAGTACCAACTTTGGAGCATTTCGAAAGCATGAAGTCGCCACATCCACATCTCACCTGAAAGAACGTGGAGGTTCGTCTTCTAAATTTCCTGCATACGGCAAAATAATGCATTAGTTTATTAAACTTAACCTTAAAAATAGGAGCTTTACACATCCTTATTACATGATGGTTTTTATGCCACCATAAAAACAGTTTTCAGGACTTAGAATTTTTCTAAGTCACTTTGTCTGAAACTGTTATTTTATACCCTTTTTGCCTTCTTGCAAAACCACCGAAACTTTCTTATTCACTAGTGCTTGGTTGATCTTTGTGATCCCCATATGTAGTACTTCACCTCTGTATCTTTCTCAGTGATAATCTTGGTCATTTGATCACCTAACCATGATGGTTTTGTGACCTTCATGTCGTCAGTTTTCTGAATTTTCTGTCAACTTCCAAAACTTGCCCAAACTTTTCAAATTTGTTTTAAAACCTATAGACTTCTTACCAAACCATACCTAACCCTCCTAGTTGTTCCCTTGTCACGTTTTAGCAGTGTTTTGCACTTAGCAACTAACAACTAATAATTTCAATCTAACCTAGCAACTAACAACTAAACTAACCTAACACTAACCTAGCAATATCCTAGAAACTAACCTAGAAACTAAACTAACCTAGCATTAAGCAAGCAACTAACAATCTACTGCTACTCCTTCTACTGCTACTGCCGCAACTCAATTTGTCTAAAATTTCAGTTTTGGCATTTCACCAAACACCTTATGTGCAGGTGTGGAGGGGAGAGAGAGGGATGTAGGAGGAGCAGCACCTCGATCGGGGAGGGGATGGAGAGGGTCCGAGGGAGGCGGTGATGTAGCCCAACCTACGGCTCCTACAACCAGTGGTCCAATGACAAGAGCTAGAGTCAAGGCTCTCCATGATAAGGTGAATTCACTACTAGCATTGTGTGATCTTAATACACCCTTGAATGGTTTGCTACTTCATTCGGATACCTTGTGCATACTCAGGAACGACTACCGTGAAGATCACCAAGCAAATATGGAAGATGGCCAAGAGACAACGCAAGAAGAAGGAGAAGAAGCGGAGAAGACTGGCCAGCCGGCCAGGGCCGGCCCCAGAGCCGGGCTGCCTCTAGACCCGGCCGGCCTCCCAGCCGGCCGAGGCCGGGCCACAGGCCGGGCAACCACAAGCGTGCGGCGGCCTCCCAGCCGGCCTAGGCCGGTCCCAGGGCTGGGCAACTGCCCGAACCAGCCGGCCTCCCAGCCGGCCTGGGCCGGACTCAGGGTCGGACACCCGCCAGGTCGCCGGCCGCCTAGCCGGCCTCGAGCAGCTCCAGCCGGCCTCCTAACCGGCCTCCCTGCCAGCCTCCCTGCCGGCCTCGGCCGGCCCCAAGGCCGGCTCCCCGACAACCTCCAGCCTGCGCTCTTGACAGGCCCGTGCGGCCTTGTACGTCCCACCTTTTCACCCACCTCATGGCTTAGACTATAAATACCCCTTCATAAACCAGATCTAGGGTTAGACTATGATTTGGGAAAGTAGAGCTGTGCTCCTTCTTCTCAAAGTGGTCCCTTCCTCCATTGGAGATGAATCAAGGCCTCCCCTTGTGGAGATGAACCAAGGCCTCCCCTTGTGGAGAAGATCCCTCTAGTGGATACCAAGGCTTCCTCTTCTAGTTTGCTACTTGCTAATCTTTCCTCTTGAAGTGGCTAGATTGGGTTGGTTTGGATTGACCAATTGGACAAACAATTCTAAGAGTAAGGTGTGCTTGGGAGAGGAGAATTGGGGGCTACCCTTGGGGCTTGTTACCAGTTGAATCTTGCTGACTTATGTCTTGCTAGTTATCTTGTTTTGGTGTTGTTCCCCTCTTTGTGTTCTTGTGTTCTTCCCTTGTTCTTCGTGTTCATCGATCCCTCCGTCCAAATCCGTGAAAATCGGACCAACCTACATCATATGGTATCAGAGCTCTAGGTTGCCACGGATTTGATTTGTGTTTCCACCAAAATCCACCAATTTTTTTTCTTTGTTTTTGAGAAACTAGCGGGCTGACCCGCGCATTTGCGCGGCTAGATTTATAATTTGGTGGCACTTTCTGTTAATTATCTTATGTGAATCGTGTTAATTACTTCTTGTTTTTTCCTCCTTTTTGTTGAAATGTTCATTGCACAATAACGCCGAGTCGCAAATTTTCTCTCCTGCTCCACCACAATCCTTATATATTTAGATTTCTTTTGACCCACTCGTATTTGTTCTATGCCTGTCGAAAATTCTATTTTTCCTCAAGCACTTGAACATATGGATATTGATATATCTGAAAGAACAATGGATATTCATACATATATATGAGTCATGTTACACAAGCATTCATATTCTTTCACTACAGTTTGCATGGAAAAGTACGTTGACTTTGCATTTTTTTCACGTAACAGCCTTAGGTATATATATCCAAATGCAAGTAATTTAAAATAATTTTTACTTCAAAACAGTACTTCTAAATCTCAGTTTTCATATTGGCATCATATTGCTATTTAATTCCTTAAAAGTTGGTGTTTCACAATTATCCTTGAGCCGTACGTTCATATGCCCGTAGTGTTAAAGACACTATAAGAAGACATTGATTCAGACCGGTTTACTCATATTTGAATTTTCTGTAATGTGAAACCTCCAAGTGAATCGAATGTCGATTTGTATTGGACAACCATGGTAACAAACTTCAAATTTGTCTGATTCAAAAGTAAATTTTGAGTTGAGGCAAAATATTTGACCGAAGTCTTAGAGATCTGGCTTGAAATTACGAATTTACATGTTAGCTTAAAATTTGATTTAATAGTGTTTCCAAGCTTGGTGAGTCTGCATATATGCATGTATGTAGAGAAAATTCATAATTTCAGGTGTCACATGGGAAACAACGATCTGAAAAATGAGTTAACCTCACTCAATCGAGGAGGAATACACGGACCACTTGGTTTTGACTGTTGAGGAAGATTGTGCTCCTGGCCAGTTGCCTTGTCATGTTGTTCAGCCTGATCTGCCGTGACGGCGCCCTCCGTGACCTCCTCGAACTGGCCGTCAATTATTCAATTTGAATGTTGAGGTCAATCATCAAAAAGATAAATCTATGTACTCCGTACGTATGCTCATTACTTCGTTGATGGAAAAAGCCCAAGATTAAAGTATTGATATCTCACCATTGCATTGTTAGCTTCTTCCGCCGGCGATGCGTTGAACCAATCGGCATCCATTAATCCCGTCTTGGCTTTCTCTGTTTCTTGAACGACGCACGGCTAATTGATGTGTGTGTGCTACAAATCCTTCCATTTCTTGGAGATCGACAGGGAAACATGTGCTTGGGATTGGGCAACTGCGGACAGGAGCGGCCGCCCACGCGGACAATGGCGTGAATCCCTGCACATCATTCGATCCATTGCAAAGTAGTAGCATGAACTGTATCACACTTGAAAACTGAATGTGAAACAAATTGGCGGTAGTGTAAACAATAGGGAAAACTGTTGTCAAATCTGTAAGGAAAATCCCTAGAAGAATAAACAATATATTATTCTCATTGTTCATTTTAATGGAGTATCTTTGTCCTCATTTGATTAGCTTACTGAACTTCTTGGTCACTTATATTATTGTTGGCTCCACAAATTTTAACAAATACTTCTTCATTGTAGGTTGTTTCTAAGAAGTAAGAAAGTTGTATCTCTATTTAAAATACACATGTGAGTTGTCAATGGAAGGGATTACCTGTAGTTGACGCCGTTGTTGTTATTCTTCTTTTGATGTCAACAATTCCCCACTCTGCCTCTTTCTCGTATTTATATGAGAGATGAGTACCAATAAACATGCATATTATTATTTAACTATAGATCTACGAACAATTGAACTCCTGTTTTCAGAAAACCAAAAATTATGCAAGAAGTAAAATCTACCTGGCCTTCGCCCAAAAGGTTTTACTGAGATCCTATTGTCATATATTCCACGAACCATTATCCATTAGGATATGTCACCTGCAAACTAAAAATAGAGAAAATATCTACATAAACGATATTATCCAAAAAAAAGACACCGTGTAGTTGCCATTCAGCTAATCTTCAAGTAAGGGATTTTTCAGTTGTGATGTATTCTGGGCAACATACCAAGCAAAAATAGTGAGTGATTTTAAAATAGCATGCATTAAAATTTACACGTATCAAACTACGCTGATACCAATTTTATCTCTAGGAACACAACAGTGTAGTTCCCCGAGAAACAAATTATAATCATTTGCCTTTGTTTTATTAATTCGCTCGCATAAGGATCTGATTTATTCCTGCCAAAAGGAAAAACAAATTATTATTTGCGATATTATGTTTTATAACTGCAATATCACGGACCTGACAATTAGGATCAGAGGGTAATTGTTCTGAAGATAGAAGCCCTGCTCCTACTTCTTCCCTCCAAAGAGTTGCTTCAATACACGTTTACCTAATTTCGACGGAAAATGCTCCCTATGAGCATCAGTAAGTGGGATTCAATCGATCAGTGGTCACATGTTAACTATACCCACAATTACATGAGTAGATGCAAGCATAAAATTTTCAGGCAATTCCAAAGCTGTTTTGAATGAAAAAAAGTGTACTGCATTAAATAATTTTTCATAAGAGCATTTACCTAGTAACCTACAGTGAGGCAATTAGCAAAATGGAACACACGATGGAACACACGACAACATTACTAGCAAAAGTTGCAAGCCTGGAATATATCGTAATGACGTAATCTACGTATCCTTGCAAACACAAACTCTCACGATATTTATTTTTCACCTTGTTATTATGAACGTACTACAACCACTAAATTCCAAAAATCTATTGTATTCGGAAATCCTCTGCATTTTCTTTTATGCCATTAAATCAAGTAAGCCCTATAACAGAACTGGGAAGAAAGAACATACCTGTAATCCTTAAACTCTGCTGTATATTTGGCGTTGTCTTCTGTCCATCAGTGTGATTGTGTGAGCATGACGCCTTGTTACTAAATATTTCGCACCATTCTATCCTTTAAAAATTAAATATAATGTCAGTGCAACATCAAGGATTTGATGGTCCGTGCAAAATTTCTCGTTTACCTTGGGCTTGTGTCCTGATACAATGTATAGGAGAGGCGTACAGTTCCTGCAGGGAACGAAGAAAACGTTGAAATCTGCAAGCAGACCACGGATAGCAATTCATCAGTAATTAAGACAGGAGACAAACTCTGACATAATCAGCTAACGTATTCTAATCACCAGATGTCGAGTCAGAGTTCTGGTGCAAGGAAAAAAATATCTTTCAAGTACTCAGGTTGCTCATAGTTTTGCTTGTCCACACTGCTTATTGCCGTTGTACATCACGCTAGGGCAGAGGACGTGGCGATCGAGCAGGAGATCAAATTTCGGCTGGGCCGCACCCGTAGCATTGTTTGCCGATGTACGTCAATATGGCTCGGACGTACCTGGCGGTGTGGCATGGAGCTGTCAGTAGATTCACGGACAGCATTATTGACAAAGAAGACAGATTCACGTTGCTTACATCTAGTTATAGATTCGTGGAAAGTGGAGGCAGCACTTGAAGGTTCCCTGTACAGCGGCGGTGGCTACCGACGTCGACGCACATGCGGCTTGCAGCATACAGTAGAAGTGAATGCGGAAGACAGCGTGAGGGCGAGAGCAGCGACAGAGCGAAGGAGGCGGCGGCCGGCGGCTGCCGGAGTACGATTGATTTTGATAGGGCTTAGCCCTAGGAAAAACAGAAGCTCTGAGCATGTCACGTACGTGATCCATGTAGTATAGGTCTTTGAAGACTGGAAAAGATATATCAGGCCACCGGGATTGACATTAATCAATTAGACTCCAGCATGTATACGTCTTCTTTCAACATTGGAAATAGATCGATCAGGCTATCCAGCACGTGCGGTGGATGACGGTAAATCTAAGCCACATAAAGTCATTTAAAGTTAAATCAACAAATCTCTACCGTTAATTGTTTGTTGTTTTAATAATATAACTAGCGGGGTGGCCCGTGCATTTGCGCGGCTAGGTATCTTAAAATGTTATGGTTGATATTTTCTCTTTTACTTATTTAGAATTGCCGGGCTAATTATTATTCAATTTAGCAATTTTTGTTACATTGATATTGGCATAACATTAAGAACATGCATAAATACTATTCTACATATACTTTCATCAATAGGTATCGTGATAAGATACCAGGTTGTGGGTAAAAATCTTAATGGTTCATGATGACCAATGCATCCGCTCTTCGAGCCTGATGAATCATATATTTATCTAAGATAGTGTCTTATACTTGTATAACTGATATGATTAGTTATCAGCTGAGCCTATAACCAATATCAATAGTTAACAACATATATCGGGAAGCATATCTAGATGACATACATAATTTCGCACAGGCAGGCACATTACTTAACATTTGGAGTGGCTCCATACATCTATATCAGCTCTCAAAAGATCCAATTTTAATTTTTGGTAATTGTAGACTCTGAAGATATCTCTTTTGTTATTGAATTGGCAGTGTCATCAGGGATGAGTAATTTCAAGTGCAATTGTCCCCAAATAGGGAACCAAGCCAGAATATGTGACATGCATATATATGATGCTAAAAGAAAAGACTTATTGTGTTGAAAACTAATTTAGTGTCCCGCGAAGGTTGTTGTAGCTGTCCGACCATGCTACGAAATGGCGTCCCCCCGCACAGGGATGGGCTGATCGTTCATGGAGGAGTAGGAGGTTATGTCAATGCTCCACATACATGCAGGTTGCAGTGTTCGACCATCTCAGGAAGCAGCAGCATTCGATCATGAGACACTACATAGTTTTTCAGCACCGTATGTTTCTTCTTTTCGCTTCATATGTCAAGTTCTAGCTTAGTTTCCTTCTCGTCCTGTCCATTTTTGTGGCTAGATTTACTATGCAATTATATTAATTTGTTTGTTACTCTTGACTAATTGCCATTCAATGTTATTTAACCCTACATTAGCATTATTATATCAATTCGAGAGAAATAAGACAAACTTTAATTTGTCTTTGTGTGTAAAAAATGGTAAACGAATTTCTTCCACTCACTCACTAAGGTGTTATTTTTTACATGTCCATGTTAGTTTCCAGCTTACATATATTTCTATCGAACGGAAAAGCTCATTTGAAACAACAAAAAATTGCTAAGTACTTGCCCCCATTTTCAGTTATTATGTCCATCAATCAAGTACAACTAAAGGCCAATAGCATTAACGATTGTGTGTTCATAGTTCGTCTACCAAAATTTCTCTTTCCTCTACTTCATCATCAGTATAAATTTAGAGATGAGAAAGGAGATTACCTCGCGTTGATGTTTCCTCGTGCATTTTGCACTTCCATGTAGCGCAGTATATCGAACGAAGTTTAATTGATCCACTAATAAACCTAGTATTCTTAGCTTGAAGATCTGCAACATCTATGTACCGAGCATCCATGGCAATAAATTCGGGCTGTACAACATGAAAGACATATGTATGCGACAGTGTTGCAGTTCGCAGCATTAATTAGCATGGAGAACGGCATTTCATCTTCTGAGGCCGATCTGTAAGCGCGGCATGAATCATGGGCATTTGGAGTGCAACATCAGCAGGTCATTAACCGGATGGCTCATCTCAGACTGTGGCGGTAGCTAAGCGATGATCCCTTGTGGCTCGTCTCAGCAGAGGTACCGGACGCCAAAGTCTGAAAGATGAAGGGAAAAGCGATGGAGGAGACAGATTTCATCTCCTCTTAAAGTTCAGACCTGATTTAGGAATACTGTGATTTTGATTGAACGCGTGATTCCATTCAAATCAACATCTACCATGCATATACATATGCTGCAGGACCAACGGCTTGTCGGCAAGATCGGAAGGCACACTGGCCGGCCGCACGACTTCTTCCAGCAAACTCATTGCCCTCCGTGCTTATGCATGTGTCCATAATCTGTACGCGACTCAGCTGCTTCTTTGCTTGTCATGGCTGCCGGCGTCAAGCGATCAACACCCCTTCATGGGATACACGACAACATTTCTCTATCCGAAACCTGGTCAAGACCTGTATGTACGTGGATCATCGACTTAAATTCCAGCCTGAACTCCGCCCTCTAAAAGGATCAATCAGCCTATTCCTGTGCGTGAGCGACGCCTTCTGTGAGCACGGTTGCATGGCTAGAACCCGACGCTGCCACCATATCGTGTGTCGATCTGATCATCATCATGGCCGGCAACATTGATCGATCTGATCGTCATCATGGCCAGCAGCAGATGACGCACGTTGGAATCCACGAACATGTATTGGAGCACTTGAATTCATCCACGTTCAGATTACGTAAAAACCGTCGAAGATGCCGTGGACGATCGGAGGCAGTTTGCCTCGGAATTTGGCGTGACGGCGGGCGCCGTGCATCGTGTAACATGATTATTCAATTTGTTAGGGTATGCACGCCGCTGTCCGCGCGGCCGGCTGCTCCTCTTCGCAGTGAATGACTTTTTCTTTATCGATGTGCACATGATGAAACACGCAAAATCAATCAGGCGCCCCGCTAATTAGGAAACAGAGAAGCTGGGATCGTACAGACGGCAGTTCGACGCATCGCCGGTGGAAGAAGCCACCAAAATAGACTTGATTATTTTAGCAATAAATCTTGGCCGGCCGTTGTTTGTGACTTGAAGGAGCGTACCATGGAGTATATGCAGTTGATTTTAGCTAGCCATAGCTGTGCCTGCATGCATGAGTAGATTAGATAGCCTTGTACGTACGTACATGAATAAATTAGATGGCAGAAGCAAGGATCGGTAGTCATCACAGCGCTATTGTTGTCTGCGCCTTGCAGTTCACGGCGAGCTCGTCGCCGGCGTGCAACTCCGGGTCTCATTCTTCTGGTTGCCCCTGGCTGACGACGACATGCAGACCGGCCTCTCGTTACCTACATGCCCACGCGACGCCGGCGTGCAGTCTCGCGCACGCAGTCCTACTGGTGCACCTCCACGTCAACGCCGTCCAGTCCGGCAGTCGGGCGCCTGCGTCGAGTTGCCGTGCGTGGTTGTAGTGGTTCCGTCAAGTCCGTGTAGTATGATGCCGACGTTCTGTGGACGAAACATCAAAAACCAATAAGCGACAGGCGACGCACCATGGAAGAGCAGACACAGATTAATTCAACTTCAATACGGTCGGACGATTATTGATTGCACTAGTAGAAAAAATACCTTTCGTCCGGAGTCCTGTTTGCCATTAGCCCCGGTTCAGGCAAAAACCGGGACCAGTGCCTGGCACTGGTCCCGGTTCGATTTGCCAGGGCCCCGTGGGGCATTGGTCCCGGTTCGGTTGGGGGCATTGGTCCCGGTTCTTGGCAAGAACCGGGACCAAAGCTCCAGAGCCAGCCACGTGGCGTGGCGCGGAGCTTTGGTCCCGGTTCTTACCAAGAACCGGGACCAATACCTCCCTGCCTATATATAACCCCCACCCCCCTCTTCTCTCCTCTGTTTTTTTTTCTGGTTGGATTGGTGGGAAGTGGGTGCTAGTTTTTTTTCTTTGCCACGCACAAGATGTGTTCGATGAAATGCCCGAGCCACACTTAAGTTCACACAAGATGATATCCTCGGCCGAGGTTAGCAACTATATCCTTTTCATCTGTAATTGATACAGAAATATTGCACGTGTCGATGTACGGTGGTCATTTCACTATTCAAGATGTTATTGTAATGGTATTTGATAAACTTAATTATATATGATGCAGATGGATGCACGGATGCGATGGATGTACGGCGAACGACGCAGTTCCGAGTTTATTGCAGGCCTGCATAAATTTCTCGATGTGGCTGAGGCAAACAAAGTGAATAATTTTATGCCTTGTCCATGTGAGAAGTGTCGGAACGTCAGGGAGTACTCTGACCCGAGAACCATTCAAGACCACGTGATTCGGAAAGGTTTCATGCCCAGCTATAATTGTTGGACCAAGCACGGAGAAAGAGGGGTTACGATGGAAGACAATGAAGAAGAGGAGGATGATGACAACTATCCTATGTTCCCTGAGGAATGCGGTGATACTGTTATGGAAGACGTTGAAGAAGAAAGAGGTGAACATCGGGCATCAGATGAGCCCGCTGATGGTCTTGGTGGGGTCATTTCTGATGCAAAGCGAGAATGCGATACAGAAAAGGAGAAGCTAAAGTTGGAGGCCATGCTTGAGGATCACAAAAAGTTGCTGTACCCAAACTGCGAAGATGGCAGCACAAAGCTCGGTACCACACTGGAACTGCTGAAATGGAAGGCAGAGACTGGTTGTTCTGACAAGGGATTTGAGAAGTTACTGAAAATAATGAAGCCGAAGCTTCCAAAGGATAACGAATTGCCCGAGACTACATACGAAGCAAAGAAGGCTATCTGCCCTCTAGGATTAGATGTGCAGAAGATACATGCATGCATTAATGACTGCATCCTGTACCGCGGTGAGTACGAGAACATGGATAAATGCCCGGTATGCAATGCACTGCGGTACAAGATAAGACAAGATGACCCTGGTGATGTTGAGGGCGATGACGAGCCCCCCCGGAAGAGGGTTCCTGCTAAGGTGATGTGGTATGCTCCTATAATACCACGGTTGAAACGTCTGTTCAGAAACAAAGAGCATGCCAGGTTGTTGCGATGGCACAAAGAAGAGCGTAAGAAAGACGGGAAGTTGAGACACCCCGCCGATGGGTCCCAGTGGAGAAAAATCGACAGAGAGTTCCCGACATTTTCAGATGACGCAAGGAACTTAAGATTTGGTCTAAGTACAGATGGCTTTAATCCTTTTGGGGAGCAGAGCTCCAGTCATAGCACTTGGCCCGTGACTCTATGTATCTACAACCTTCCTCCTTGGTTGTGCATGAAGCGGAAGTTCATTATGATGCCAGTGCTCATCCAAGGCCCGAAGCAACCCGGCAACGACATTGATGTGTACCTAAGGCCATTAGTTGATGAACTTTTGCAGTTGTGGTCCGAACCAGGTGTACGTGTGTGGGATGAGCACAAACAACAGGAATTTGACCTACGAGCGTTGCTGTTCGTAACCATCAATGATTGGCCTGCTCTTAGTAACATTTCAGGACAGTCAAACAAGGGATACAATGCATGCACGCACTGTTTAGATAAGACTGAAAGTATACATTTGGGAAACAAGAATGTGTACCTGGGGCATCGTCGATTTCTTCCGAACGGTCATGCCGTAAGAAAGCCCGGCAAGCATTTCAACGGTGAGGCAGATCGCCGGAAGAAGCCTAACCTCCCTGATGGTGATGTTATATATGACATGGTCAAGGATTTAGAAGTAATCTTTGGAAAGGGTCCTGGCAGTCTATCTGTTCCGAATGACGCTGACAACCACGTACCCATATGGAAGAAGTGCTCTATATTCTGGGAGCTACCCTATTGGAAAGTCCTAGAGGTCCGGTCTTCAATCGACGTGATGCACGTGACGAAGAATCTTTGCGTGAACCTGCTAGGCTTCCTGGGCGTGTATGGGAAGACAAAAGATACACCGGAAGCACGGGCAGACCAGCAACGTATGAAAGACCCATACAACAAGCAGACGGATAAAGGGCGTCAATACTTAAGCAGCTACGCTCTTACCAAAGCAGAGAAGGAAATCTTTTTTGAATGCCTGAGCAGTATCAAGGTCCCGGCTGGCTTCTCGTCAAATATAAAGGGAATAATAAATATGGCAAAGAAAAAATTCCAGAACCTGAAGTCTCATGATTGCCACGTGATTATGACGCAGTTGCTTCCGGTTGCATTGAGGGGGCTTCTACCGGAAAATGTTCGAGTACCCATTGTGAAGCTATGTGCATTCCTCAATGCAATATCTCAGAAGGTCATCGATCCAGTAACTCTACCAAGTTTACAGAAGGCTGTGGTCCAATGTCTTGTCAGCTTCGAGTTGGTGTTCCCCCCATCATTCTTCAATATTATGACGCATCTCCTGGTTCACCTAGTCGACGAGATTGCCATTCTCGGTCCTGTATTTCTACACAATATGTTCCCCTTCGAGAGGTTCATGGGAGTCTTGAAGAAATATGTTCATAACCGTGCTAGGCCAGAAGGAAGCATCTCAAGGGCTATGGAACAGAAGAGGTCATTGAGTTCTGTGTTGACTTTATTCCTGACCTTAAGCCGATTGGTGTTCCTGAATCGCGGCATGAGGGGAGACTGAGTGGAAAAGGCACGCTAGGAAAGAAAGCACTGATATGTAGGGACGGGCATTCTTTAACTCAAGCACACTACACAGTTCTACAAAGTTCCACCTTCGTGGCTCCGTATATCGAGGAACACAAGAATTATGTACGCTCCAAGAACCCGGGGAAGGATGACTCCTGGATTAAAGAAAAACACATGGAGACCTTCGGCAGTTGGTTGCGATTACAGCTCATGAATGACACCACTGTCGGAGATCAGCTCTACTTGTTGGCCGCGTCACCATCTTCGACTGTATTGAATTTCCAAGGGTACGAGATAAATGGGAATACATTTTACACGATCGCCCAAGATAAAAAGAGCACCAACCAGAACAGTGGTGTCCGCTTTGATGCAACAAACGACGATGGGCAAAAGGACACATACTATGGTCGCATAGAGGAGATATGGGAACTTGACTATGGACCTACTTTTAAGGTCCCTTTGTTTCGGTGCAGTTGGGTCAACATGAATGGAGAAGGGATAAAGGTAGACCAGCTGTACGGGATGACAACAGTGGATCTCAAGAATCTTGGTTGTTACAAGAACGAACCATTCGTCCTAGCCAATGATGTGGCTCAGGTTTTCTATGTGAAGGACATGTCCTCCAGACCGAAAAAAAGAAAAAACAAGCAAACGAATACATCAGACGATGAGCCAAAGCGTCACGTAGTTCTTTCAGGGAAAAGAAACATCGTGGGAGTCGAGGACAAGACAGACATGTCAGCAGATTATGATAAGTTTGATGAAATTCCGCCCTTCACAGTGAGAACTGACCCAAGCATCCCGTTAAATAATGAAGATGCTCCATGGTTACGGCTGAAGCGATGTAAATCAATGTAATGTATTAAACTTTATGTGATGTGTAGTAATGTATTAAACCTTTATGTGGTGAAAACCATAATACACGAGTGAGTTTTCTTTTTTGTTTTCTGTTAATTAATTGCATGACGACCGGTGAAACACGCGTGGTAGGTGGTTGTCGGCTCCCACACCTCCCGTGGGAACCTCTCAAACCTCAGCTTCGACCGTCCAAACACAGTTCCCCCTGCATACAGCCCGACGGTGGCTCGTGAGTTTGAGCGCCACTTCGATCCAAGCAGCGGTAAGACGTCTCTGATGATCTACAACCGTCCGGCAAGACGTCTCTGATGATCTGCAACCGTTTGGAACGGTCGCAGGTCATCAGAGACGTCTTGCCACTGGTTGCCCAAAGATGCCTCTCCGAGTGACGCTGGAATGTTTTGTGTTTGAGCGCCACTTCGATCCAAGCAGCGGCAAGACGTCTCTGATGATCTACAACCGTCCGGCAACACATCTCTGATGATCTGCAACCGTTTGGAACGGTCGCAGGTCATCAGAGACGTCTTGCCGCTGGTTGCCCAAAGATGCCTCTCCGAGTGACGCTGGAATGTTTTGTGTGAGTGAGTAACCTGTCTGAGGAGGGCGGCTATATATAGGGTACGTGTGCTTATTTAGTCCCGGTTGGTAACACCAACCGGGTCATGTCAGGAATGAATTAATAATTTTTATCTGCTTTCTTCTGCATTTTACAACACCAAACATTCATCTTACAAATATAGGTTTACTGAAATTGTTCTGCATTTACTTCTGCTTACGGATTATTTGTCGAATTTCGACTTACGGATTTAAAGATATGAATTTATCCATATTAAATTGAAAATGACAATAATAATGTAAAATTGATTTTGGATTATTTATACAAATTCAAACACTTTTCACGTTGAAATTTTGTCAATTCAAAATATGCAATAAAGTTAATATATTTTTAATTGAAAATGGCAAAATGGTTAATAGTTTGTATAGTTAGAATAATTATTTCAGAAAACAGAAAATGGTTTTGGATTCCTTATTCAAATTTAAAAACTTTTCATGTTGAAAGTCTTTTCAGATTCAAAACCATTTGAAATTCATATCCAAACACCTAAATAAGAAAAAAAAGGCGGGAACAAAATTTCAGAACTGAAAAGTTCGAAATAATTTTGAAAAAGGACTCTTCGGTCCCGGTTACTAGCAAGATCCGGAACCAATGAGTCCATAGACGCGCGCCGAGATCTGGCATTAATTACCCACTCTTTGGTCCCGGTTGCTGGTAAGAACCGGGACCAAAGAGGCATTGGTCCCGGTTCTTGCTAGCAACCGGGACCAATGACCCCCTGCTACTTAACTGCTTCCCCTTCTCCTTCCCCGATTCAGTTCGCAGAAACGCCTAAGGACCGGAGGAAGGAGGAGCCCGTGCCGCCGCGCCCGCACGCCGTCAGGCTGCCCAACCTCGCCCTCGACGCCGGTGCCCTCGACGCCCGCGCCGCCGCGCCCACACGCCGGCCGCCCGTGCTGAGAAGAAGGAGAGGAGCGCGCCTGCACGCCGGCCGCCCGTGCTCGACGTTGACGCTCGGGCCATCCTCGGGCCATCCCCGGCCGCCCGTGCTCGCCGTCGACGCTCGGGCCATCCCCGGCCGCCGCGCCCATTTCCGCCGGCTACACCACCCGAGGTGAGCCCTCCGCCGGCCATCCCCGGCCGCGGCGCCGCCGTTGCTCGTCGCCGCGATGCACCGTTTCGTCTAGGCCAAGCCGCTGACGGGTGGGCCCCACCCGTCAGCGTTTTAATAATTTCTACGCACGGAAAAAAATGGGCCGAGCCCATTGGGCTGGAACCCCTCGCGGCCTGTTTTTTTTCCTGACTCGAATTAAGAAATGAACAGAAATATTTTATTCTGCGTGTATGTTAGAAATTAAGTAACTCGAGATCTATAAGTCCAAAATTGATGAATCAAAATTATTTGGAAAGCTAATAAAAATGTTTGTCCAACCACACTGGTCTCATATTATTTAGATTAAAAATAAAAGAATGGTATTTAAATTAATACAGAGGGTTTAAATCACCAAATTGTTTGTTTCTGATGCTCTGTTAGCTCAAATAATGTGAATCCAATTTTGTTAGCTTAGTATTGTGATAAATTAGCATCCCTAATTTTTGTGGAATTAATTGAGCAACAAAAATAATGTGGCATTCAATTAACGTTTGTAGACCCTTCTGTACTACAACATTTTTAGCTGTCAAATGGTTAATCTAAATGAGTTGAATCCCATTGTGTTAGATCAGAAATATTCAGTACTTGCTATCCCTCAAAGGATTTAATTTTATGATTAACAGAACTTGTGCAGTAGCCAAAACTTGATTAATAAGCTTCTGGACTAAAACATTTATGTAGGGAGTTTAGTAACTCAAAATGGCCCAAACTCAATTGTGTTGTCTTTGGGCTCCATTTAACAGGATCTCCATGTTTAGGAATTGTTAGTACTGTGTTAGGAAACGAGTTTACGGGTTTACGGGTTTACGATACGAGTTTACGAGTTTACGGGTTTACGATACGAGTTTACGGGTTTACGATACGAGTTTACGGGTTTACGATACGAGTTTACGGGTTTATGACATGGTAGAAGCTGCATGCGATTGTACCGGTGGCCCATCGAATCGGAAAAGCAGCGTGGCTTCCACGGAGCTCCAGGATGGTAATGATGATGAAGTGGCTCCACTTTGTCGCTACCCAGTGGATGATATCACGGAGAGCACACCTTGTGAGATGCATGTGAAAGTTTTTAACTTAACCGTGAAGGTGGCAGTCGGCTATGTCGTACCAATTGGACCTAATCCAACTTACCATTTCTCTCCGGTTCCAAATGGCTACGCTGTTGTCGCGGTGGATGAAGTGATGAAAGATTATGAGGAGCTGAAGCTGCAACACCCTGCAGGTGAAGATGGGGAGGTGCTTGAACTTGGAGAAGCCAAGAAAGCGACCATTCTATGGCCAAAGGAATTCATCGTGCTTCCGAACTGGCAGCCAAGGCCATCGACTCCTCACCAGTCTCCAGCGCAACAGTCCTCTTCACCGCCTCAGCATTCTCCAGCGCAACAGTCCTCTTCACCGCCTCACCAGTCTCCAGCGCAGCCGTCTCCGCCGCCGCGTCAGCCGTTTCCGCCCACCGCTCGTACTATGAGGGGTAAGCGATCACCGAAACGTAAAAGGTCGCCCCTCCCAACAGTACCTCATAAGAATCTTCCCATTAGACCTTATGACAGGACTGTAGCGGAAAACGCCGCGGAGGTGGTTGCCTACAATAAGGCTTTTTTTGCACCAAAAAAGCCGAGCAGAAGCCGGTATACGATGAAAAATCCAAAAAGTGGAGAAAGTCCTTCCTTGAGCAGCCATCCCAGATATCGATGAATATGCCATCTGACTATGGTCGTGAACTTACTAAGCTAGCACATGCCCAGTCTGAGCAGAACAAGGGAAGAAGTGCAAAAAGCGGGAAACAAATTGCCCAGCTCGGACAGCAGAAAAATCAATCGGTCCCCCCGCTCATAGTGTGTTCCGATGTCGACAAGGACTTCAGAGTCGCTATGGATAAAGACCTGGAATTATTGGACCCCAGAGCCATAGCTGCTGCTAAAGAACTTGGTGTCACTGTATCTCAGGCCAAGGAATAGGCTACCGCCTTGGGTATGAGCCTTGGTCAACTTTTAGGCTATGAACATGCGCCAATGTTAGAGATGGCACGGAAATATGTCCAAGGGGAGCCTATGGTCAGTAATGAGGAGATGACGGGTCTATCAACACATATGCGAAATCTGCATACCTGGTACTTGGTGCACACATCAAAGAAGGACGCGAAAGAGTGGTTTCCGCTGGACGTTAGAGTGGAGCATTTCTTCAAACGTTACACTATACAGGTTCAACTGACTGAACTGTTCCAGTTATTCCAAAAGCGCTCACTCGACAAATCTATCCTCTCTTGCTATTGTCTGTAAGTGATTTATTTTCATAATTAAGTCTCTAGCTCAGCTCGTTCATTGCCTGTATTATATTATCCTGCCTATATATATATCCTTTTGTACGCTATTATGCAGAATGAAGATGGTGGAATGCAAAAGATCTAAAGTTTTTGAGGTTGGGTTCGTTGACCCATATATCGTGAATTCACATACGTTAGTCAATCACCCCAAAGACGTGGAGCATGACCTGACCACCTTTTTAACCATGCAACATTTCTGTACGGAAATATTATTTCCTTACAACTTCAGGTGAGTGTTTCTGTCTTGTACATATTTTTATTTGGCTTTCTCGATGTTAAGTGTAATTGATGAGCTATGCATGTCTGCTTTATGTAAACGTCCGCAGGTTCCACTGGATTCTGCTAAGCATTCAACCTGACAAGTCCACAGTTGAAGTCCACGACTCATTAAGTTGGGACCAAGCGTTGTGGTCCGACATGAAAGAAATGCTCAACAAGTAATTTCAATCATTATCGCATTATATCGCCCGGCCTCTTTCGTTCGTTCCCTGATGTCAAGTAATTAATAACTGCTTTGTTCATTTTCTTTGCCAAAGCAGGTGTTGGACAATTTTCAAACAGAAGGTAGAAGGTCCATTCAAAGATGAGCTAACTTATAAAACGGTGAAAAGTCCGCAGCAGCCACCGGGGAGTAATTTATGTGGATTCTACGTTTGCGAGTTCATTCGCGAGTTGACCACTGAGCGGAGAACAACTGCTTTCAGCAAAATGCGGGAGAAGATTGACCCAGAACTGCGCGTAGGAGCAATTCAAGAGGAATTGGCGGGATTTCTGCTTAGGGAGGTCATCGATGAAAGGGGAGAACATTATGCTTCGGACGATGAACTACATATGCCTTGATGGCTTGATCTATCTCCATGTAATTAAATAGTTGTATTCTCGCAAGAGATCGAATATTAATTATATATGCATCAACATGTACTGTGTATATAGTAGAGCGTATAATATGCGTACAGAAACGATGGAGAGCACGTCGGCGATGCGAAGAAGGGGGAGACGACGGAGGCACCGGCGAGAGGGAGAGGAGGCACCGGCGAGAAGGAGAGGGGGCACCGGCGAGAGGGAGAGGGGGCACCGGCGAGAGGGAGAGGGGGCACCGGCAAGAGGGAGACCCTAAACCCTAAATACCAAAAAAAAAAAATCACTCATTGGTCCCGGTTCGTAACAAGAACCGGGACCAATGAGTCTCTCCCCACAACTAGCCAGAACTGGCCACGTGGCCACCCATTGGTCCCGGTTCGTGGACCAACCGGGACTAGCATTAGTCCCGATTGGCCAGTCCCGGTTGGGCAACCAGGACTGATGGCCCAACCGAACCGGGACCATAGGCCCATTTTCTACCAGTGTTGGTAGCAGCCATACTTTTCTTGGCAAGGCTAGCACACCTATTTGAATAAGAAAACCTAGAAAAGAGTCCAACGTGTAGTTCAAGGCACGGTAGATAGGTGTATGTCTTCTTTTTAAGATTGCAGGTGCGGGTTGGCAGATCCGTAATTGTGCTTTGACAATTCTACACCGTTTATACATATTAGTTTTAGCGTGGTAAATCTCCACCGTTTATTGTTTGTTGTCTTAATAATATAACTAGCGGGCTGACCCGCGCATTTGCGCGGCTAGATTTATAATTTGGTGGCACTTTCTGTTAATTATCTTATGTGAATCGTGTTAATTACTTCTTGTTTTTTCCTCCTTTTTGTTGAAATGTTCATTGCACAATAACGCCGAGTCACAAATTTTCTCTCCTGCTCCACCACAATCCTTATATGTTTAGATTTCTTTTGACCCACTCGTATTTGTTCTATGCCTGTCGAACATTCTATTTTTCCCCAAGCACTTGAACATATGGATATTGATATATCTAAAAGACCAATGGATATTCATACATATATATGAGTCATGTTACACATGCATTCATATTCTTTCACTACAGTTTGCATGGAAAAGTACGTTGACTTTGCATTTTTTTCACGTAACAGCCTTAGGTATATATATCCAAATGCAAGTAATTTAAAATAATTTTTACTTCAAAACAGTACTTCTAAATCTCAGTTTTCATATTGGCATCATATTGCTATTTAATTCCTTTAAAGTTGGTGTTTCACAATTATCCTTGAGCCGTACGTTCATATGCCCGTAGTGTTAAAGACACTATAAGAAGACATTGATTCAGACCGGTTTACTCATATTTGAATTTTCTGTAATGTGAAACCTCCAAGTGAATCGAATGTCGATTTGTATTGGACAACCATGGTAACAAACTTCAAATTTGTCTGATTCAAAAGTAAATTTTGAGTTGAGGCAAAATATTTGACCGAAGTCTTAGAGATCTGGCTTGAAATTACGAATTTACATGTTAGCTTAAAATTTGATTTAATAGTGTTTCCAAGCTTGGTGAGTCTGCATATATGCATGTATGTAGAGAAAATTCATAATTTCAGGTGTCACATGGGAAACAACGATCTGAAAAAATGAGTTAACCTCACTCAATCGAGGAGGAATACACGGACCACTTGGTTTTGACTGTTGAGGAAGATTGTGCTCCTGGCCAGTTGCCTTGTCATGTTGTTCAGCCTGATCTGCCGTGACGGCGCCCTCCGTGACCTCCTCGAACTAGCCGTCAATTATTCAATTTGGATGTCGAGGTCAATCATCAAAAAGATAAATCTATGTACTCGGTACGTATGTTCATTACTTCGTTGATGGAAAAAGCACAAGATTAAAGTATTGATATCTCACCATTGCATTGTTAGCTTCTTCTGCCGGCGATGCGTTGAACCAATCGGCATCCATTAATCCCGTCTTGGCTTTCTCTGTTTCTTGAAGGACGCACGGCTAATTGATGTGTGCGTGCTACAAATCCTTCCATTTCTTGGAGATCGACAGGAAAACATGTGCTTGGGATTGGGCAACTGCGGACAGGAGCGGCTGCCCACGCGGACAATGGCGTGAATCCCTGCGCGGCATTCGATCCATTGCAAAGTAGTAGCTTGAACTGTATCACACTTGAAAACTGAATGTGAAACAAATTGGCGGTAGTGTAAACAATAGGGAAAACTGTTGTCAAATCTGTAAGGAAAATCCCTTGAAGAATAAACAATATATTATTCTCATTGTTCATTTTAATGGAGTATCTTTGTCCTCATTTGATTAGCTTACTGAACTTCTTGGTCACTTATATTATTGTTGGCTCCACAAATTTTAACAAATACTTCTTCGTTGTAGGTTGTTTCTAAGAAGTAAGAAAGTTGTATCTCTATTTAAAATACACATGTGAGTCGTCGATGGAAGGGATTACCTGTAGTTGACGCCGTTGTTGTTATTCTTCTTTGATGTCAACAATTCCCCACTCTGCCTCTTTCTCGTATTTATATGAGAGATGAGTACCAATAAACATGCATATTATTATTTAACTATAGATCTACGAACAATTGAACTTCTGTTTTCAGAAAACCAAAAATTATGCAAGAAGTAAAATCTACCTGGCCTTCGCCCAAAAGGTTTTACTGAGATCCTATTGTCATGTATTCCACAAACCATTATCCATTAGGGTATGTCACCTGCAAACTAAAAATAGAGAAAATATCTACATAAACGATATTATCCAAAAAAAAGACAGCGTGGAGTTGCCATTCAGCCAATCTTCAAGTAAGGGATTTTTCAGTTGTGATGTATTCTGGGCAACATACCAAGCAAAAATAGTGAGTGATTTTAAAATATCATGCATTAAATTTACACGTATCAAACTACGCTGATACCAATTTTGTCTCTAGGAACACAACAGCGTAGTTCCCCAAGAAACAAATTATAATCATTTGCCTTTGTTTTATTAATTCGCTCGCATAAGGATCTGATTTATTCCTGCCAAAAGGAAAAACAAATTATTATTTGCGATATTATGTTTTATAACTGCAATATCACGGACCTGACAATTAGGATCAGAGGGTAATTGTTCTGAAGATAGAAGCCCTGCTCCTACTACTTCCTTCCAAAGAGTTGCTTCAATACACGTTTACCTAATTTCGACGGAAAATGCTCCCTATGAGCATCAGTAAGTGGGATTCAATCGATCAGTGGTCACATGTTAACTATACCCACAATTACATGAGTAGATGCAAGCATAAAATTTTCAGGCAATTCCAAAGCTGTTTTGAATGAAAAAAAGTGTACTGTATTAAATAATTTTTCATAAGAGCATTTACCTAGTAACCTACAGTGAGGCAATTAGCAAAATGGAACACACGATGGAACACACGACAACATTACTTGCAAAAGTTGCAAGCCTGGAGTATATCGTAATGACGTAATCTACGTATCCTTGCAAATACAAACTCTCGCGATATTTATTTTTCACCTTGTTATTATGAACGTACTACAACCACTAAATTCCAAAAATCTATTGTATTCGGAAATCCTCTGCATTTTCTTTTATGCCATTAAATCAAGTAAGCCCTATAACAGAACTGGGAAGAAAGAACATACCTGTAATCCTTAAACTCTGCTGTATATTTGGCGTTGTCTTCTGTCCATCAGTGTGATTGTGTGAGCATGACGCCTTGTTACTAAATATTTCGCACCATTCTATCCTTTAAAAATTAAATATAATGTCAGTGCAACATCAAGGATTTGATGGTCCGTGCAAAATTTCTCGTTTACCTTGGGCTTGTGTCCTGATACAATGTATAGGAGAGGCGTACAGTTCTGCAGGGAACGAAGAAAATGTTGAAATCTGCAAGCAGACCACGGATAGCAATTCATCAGTAATTAGGACAGAAGACAAACTCTGACATAATCAGCTAACGTATTCTAATCACCAGATGTCGAGTCAGAGTTCTGGTGCAAGGAAAAAAATATCTTTCAAGTACTCAGGTTGCTCATAGTTTTGCTTGTCCACACTGCTTATTGCCGTTGTACATCACGCTAGGGCAGAGGACGTGGCGATCGAGCAGGAGATCAAATTCCGGCTGGGTCGCACCCGTAGCATTGTTTGCCGATGTACGTCAATATGGCTCGGACGTACCTGGCGGTGTGGCATGGAGCTGTCAGTAGATTCACGGACAGCATTATTGACAAAGAAGACAGATTCACGTTGCTTACATCTAGTTATAGATTCGTGGAAAGTGGAGGCAGCACTTGAAGGTTCCCTGTACAGCGGCGGTGGCTACCGACGTCGACGCACATGCGGCTTGCAGCATACAGTAGAAGTGAATGCAGAAGACAGCGTGAGGGCGAGAGCAGCGACAGAGCGAAGGAGGCGGCGGCCGGCGGCTGCCGGAGTACGATTGATTTTGATACGGCTTAGCCCTAGGAAAAACAGAAGCTCTGAGCATGTCGCGTACGTGATCCATGTAGTATAGGTCTTTGAAGACTGGAAAAGATATATCAGGCCACCGGGATTGACATTAATCAATTAGACTCCAGCATGTATACGTCTTCTTTCAACATTGGAAATAGATCGATCAGGCTATCCAGCATGTATACGTCTTCTTTCAACGTTGGAAATAGATCGATCAGGCTGCGGTGGATGACGGTAAATCTAAGCCACATAAAGTCATCTAAAGTTAAATCAACAAATCTCTACCGTTAATTGTTTGTTGTTTTAATAATATAATAGATAGATAGATTCGAAAATTTCCACCAAAAATTGCCATTTTGGGATTCGAGTGATTTGATCCATTTGATGAGTTTTTGGTAGTGTTGATCCATGGATCTATTGCTTTAGGACCCCCTCCACGCTTGTTTGCGTTCCCTAAGCTTAATTTTGTCAATTTCGCATGAAATCGAGATTTTTCGCGTCACTTTTCCGCCCAAAATTCGCGGATTTTCGAGCTCTAGGCAAAGCCGGCCCCACAGCCGGCCCAGGCCGGGCCACAGGCGGGCCAGCAACCAGAGAAGACCGGCCCCCCAGCCGGCCTAGGCCGGCCACAGGGCGCCCCCCAGAAAACGCTGTTTTTCTTCTTCCTCCTCGGTTCGTTTTGGCAATTATTCTTTGTTGTTTGAGTCCTTTTCCGGTGTGTGCAACGTCTACAACATCGACAAGCTTCCGCAGCAAATTCATCAACGACAAGCGAAGACGACACCAAGGATTCGACATTTCCCTGACTTTGTAATGCGTTGTGAACACTTCTTCCTTTCGCGTACCTTGACCTATCGGACTAGCTCTTTGATATTGCGAGGCATTGCACTTGTCGAGTGATTGTCTTCAAGTATTGGCGAGTGTGTATCGTTAAAGATCTTGGCACTAGCAAAAGTAGAAGGAATCATCGTCAAAAATCAAATAAAAAAGTGAAAAGAAAAGACATGAGTAGTGCCAAGTATCATCTCTTGTAGGTTGCGACAAAGCTGAAATCGCCAAAGTGAGTGTGAGTGTTTAACACTTGTGCAAATCCGTTGCCCACCAAAAGGAAATTGAGCTAGCGTCCCTCTCGTGTTGGTGTGACATTTAAGCACTAGTCTTCGTTAGGTTGTCTATCATTCACTTTTGTGTGTGTTTCTTGATACTTTGTGGTTGGAGTTTCTTTCGTAACTTGATCATTGTGGATTTTCTCTACCTTTGACAATATGCTTTTCGCCGAGTTTGCTTGATTTCCATTGCCACTTCATACCTTCCTATCCTCATAAGTGTGTGTGGGGTGTTAGAACCGGATTATCTCCTCTCAAGCCATATTATACTTGGGATATAGTTTGTCTTGGTTTTTCCTTGCCACATATCTCACTTGTTCTTGAGAAAATGTTTAGGGGAAGTACAAACGGAAGCTCAAGCTCGGACGATGAAATCCACAGTGGACTTCGAGGTGATCATGGCTACGCACACACACCGAGTTTGTTGGTCTTCGACACCTTCTTCGTGATGGCCTAGGACGCTACGAGCACCGTCTCCAAGCTCAAGAGACCAACTTCAACGAACGCATACATGCGCAAGAAGCAAATATGGAGCGGATGACCGAAGCCCTCAACAACCTTGTGCGACAATGAGCTTCATCTTCATCATGCTCAAGCCGTACAAGAAGCACCTCAAGGTCGACATAAGCACGTCATGGACGTCATGGCCCTCGCCAAGAAGATCCGCAACAAGAACGTCAACATAACCCAAGGCGCGATGCCCATGAACGACCTCGTCCTAATGTGGATCAACCACATGCTCCTCACGCGAACAATGCCAATGCGCATCAAGAACAACCTCACGAAAATGATGAACGTCGTGAACGCATACCATCACCACCACCGCAACAACGCGATCGTCATGACCCATTGGCTAATGACAATGGCGTACCGGGTGCGAATGACTTTGATGAACAAGGACTTCATCCCCATCATCCTCCAAGGCCACGCCATCAAAATCATGACAATGCGAACAATAACGAACAACCCATTCATCAACAGGAGCAACCACCTCGCCATGACCCTTGTCCTCGTCAAGAACTTCCACATGATCGTCAACAACACCACCGTTCTGAGTCAAGTGATAGCGAGTCAAGCCAACACAATGGTGATGGACTCAATGAAGGAGACGTGGACGTGCATTCCCACGTGGTGCTTATCGCGACAACTATGATGACTTGAACAACGTTCGCTTTGATATACCCAAGTTCTTCGGCACAAGTGATCTGGAAGCCTACTTCTCATGGGTACTCAAGCTTGACAATATCTTCCACGTACAACGCTTCTCCGACAACAAGAAGGTTGCCTTAGCCTCGATGGAGTTTGAAGAGTATGCTCTCTTGTGGTGGGAACAACTCCAAGATGCACGCATCGCTAACCACCAACAACCAATCGACACTTGGGTTGAAATGAAAGAAACAATGTACAAGAAGTTGGAAGAGTTGAATCAAGGGTTGAAGTCGGTTGATGATGAGGACATCCATACACTTGACACATCTTCACCTACAATGATGATCACCAAATTGCTGCAAAGAAGTCCAATGATGAAATCAGAATTGGTCCTATTACAAGAGCTCGTGCAAAGCTATTAGAACAACAGGTGAACTCACTCCTAATAGAATCTGAATATTTCGTTAATGAGAATTGTTTACTGCCTAAGTCTTTGTTTGTGTGCATACTCAGGTTTGTTGAATTGGAAGGCATAGCACGAGGGAGCGAGGAGCTGCAACATTTGGAGCAAGAGGATCAAGGCGTGGAGTACACAAGCTGAAGAGGACGCGAGGGAGGAGAGGGAGGCAGCGTCCAAGGGCGAGGGAGGCCACCACGCCACACATGGGCAGGCGCCACATCAGGCCTGCGTGCCTTAAGGCTGAACCCAACCCTTTGGGTCAGTTTGTATCTAGTTGGGTCGAACCAATTTGAGTCCAAGTCGGTGGGTTGCACTAGGTCGGTACTGTAGCTACAGTCGACGCTACAGTACGCCCCATCCCTTCATATATGCTAGTCCAGCCGCCATAGAGAGTTTAGACCATGTTTAGAGAAAACCCTAGTTTTTAGTTGAACAGCGAAAGCTTTCCTCTGAAATTATACATCTCCAATTAGTATCGATCTGGAGAGGTGAACATCAATTGAAGTGTGATCTGTTCTTTCCATTGGGAATTAGTAGATTGCAATTATACCGTTTCGTAGTCGACGGCTACGTGCGCAAGTGTGTGAAGTCGTGAATATCCGAAGGGTAGAGAGCTGCTGCATTGGCATCAGGGATGTAGCGAGGAGAGTTCATCGTGACACCAAGTTATCCATCATCCAACGACGTGCTCAACGAGAAGACCGGGCCACCCCATATCATCTTGGTATCAGATTTCCAGGTTTACTAGGTGAGCAATCCATCCCCGTAAATTTAGTTGTTTTTCGTCCTATCCAGAAAAAGCCACACAAAAAAATACTAGGTCTAGATCTTGCCATAGCCATAGATCAACTCGAGTTGCACTTCCTAGTTGCTGTTTGTGTTGATCTTTGCGTTTCTGTTTTTCCATTTTTTAGTTTCGAGTCGGTTAGGGTTTTTGTCTAGGTTTAGGTTCCGGTTTCTTGTCAAGTCGAGTTGTTTTCCTTTTCCGTTGTAGCTCGTCTCGGTTTCCAGGTTCTTGTCGAGTCCGGTTGCAATCCGCGTGTCCCCGGGCTGTCGCGGGATCTCCCTCGAGTTCTATTGGAACGCTGCCCCGGTACCCTCCTAGTTCTAATCGGACTCTGAATTATAGTGTGTTAGTTTTTTTTCTTTTTTCGTTGCACCTTTCTTAGGTTTTCCAATCTGATCATTGTGCGACTTAGCTACAGCCTATCTACAACATATATATTTAGGAGCTTACCCATAAGACTAGCTATTCTGTGCTCACAGGCTGCTCAAGAGAGTATAAAAAAAAGAGAAAGAAGAAAAATAAGAGAGAAAAGAGGCCTGAAAATTTGTTGCTGGTTGCTGCAAGGTGGAGCTGTTTTACATCGCTGTTTGCACTCGTACTTTGAGCAATCTTGTGCCTGTTTTTATTGAGCTTGGCTAGTGTCTTTCGAGTCATTGCAAAAACTCTTCCACATAGTTGCGTGCCACATTTGTCTCCATATTTGTGTGAGTTCCGTAGGTGATTTCTGTATCACACAAACAACAAATAGGTTTGTAATTTGGTGTTGTTAGGATTCATACCTACAGCTCCACTATAAATAACCCTACTTTGTCGTGTGACCGTTCTCATACCCTGATATTCACTTCGTCACATCAGTGCATTTAGTCATCTCTACGACCGGGTACGCATTGCTATTCACTTTGGAATTTTCAGATTACCTTTTCTTGTTGTTCTAAGTGAGTTGTGAGTGTGCCACCATATAGATTTTGATTTTTGCACTAACCTACTAATCATGGCTTCTGCTAGTGATGCTTCTGTGCAGCAAAAGAAGGACCCTGATGAGGTGGTCAAGTGGAATGAGTATGAAGCTTTGCGTGATTACTTGAAGAACAGAATTGCTAAGTCAGCTGAGGATTTGCAAGAAGATTTGCAGCGTGTAGAATTGAAAGTCGACGGTGCTGCTACTCAAGAATCTGTCACAACTTTGCAAGCATCTATGACAGCCCTCACAAGGCAGATTGCCGATTTGACTACTTTGGTGAACCAACGAGTTCCTCACGATACTGACAATGCAAGTGTCCATGGTGGCAATGCGAATGCTCATGCCAATGAGGAGTTTGGTCTTGAAGGTGACCGAGAGCGAGGCCATGCTGCTGCTCCTGGCCGAGGCTTTCATGCCGTTGGTGCACGAAGAGTTGTCCTCCATGACAATAACCGAGAGGATGATGGTTTGGGCAAACCAAAGTTTTATATTCCACGTTTTGAAGGTTCTCTGGATGTTGAAGAATATCTTACATGGGAGCTGAAGATAGAAAAATTATGGCGTTTACATGACTATACAGAAGATAGGAAGGTCAAGCTTGCTTCTGCTGAATTTGATGGATATGCATTGCGTTGTGGGATAGTATTGTGCAAAACCGTCGAGATGACAATGAGCTTCCTGTTCTTTCATGGCGCGAGATGAAGGCTGTTATGAGAGCTCGTTTTGTGCCCTCTAATTATTTGCGCTCAGTTTTTGATAAGTTGACACAATTGAAGCAAGGGACTATGACGGTTGATGCATATTACATGGAGATGGAGATGTTGTTGCAGCGTGCACGTGTTCGGGAATCTGTTGAGATGACTATGCAGCGATTTCTTCATGGATTAAAATTCACCATCAAGGGAATTGTGAGACATCACCATTACACCACTATGAATGAACTGTTACACCATGCAAGGGAGGCTGAATCACAGCTAGCTGAAGAGGCACAATACAAAGCAAGATACACTAGTTCTGGGCGTTTCTCTAGTAGGGCGCCAACACCATCGGCTGTACCAATGGAGGGGCAGTCCAGCCGTGCCTCTCCCTCCTATTCTAAGCCAGCCTCCAATGCTCCTGTGTCCAAGAGGCCAGCCGCATCTGCTGCTAGTGCTGATTCGTCTATTTCTACAACACGCAATAGGGACATGAATTGACACACATGTGGGGGCAAAGGGCACTTCAAGAGAGATTGTCCCAACTGGAAAGTCATGCTTATTAATGAAAACAATGAATATGAAACAGGTGATGATGCTGATCCTAATGATGATGATGACGATGGCTATACAAGTGATGGTGCCATGGATGCTTTAGCTTCTGCATCCCCTATTATTGTTGTTTCACCACGAACATTAAGTGTACAGCCACATGTGGATTCTCAGCGTTGCAATTGTTTCAAACAAAAGCACTTGTTGGCCCCAATAAAGCTTGCAAAGTAATAATTGATGGAGGTAGCTGCAGGAATCTTGCAACTAAAGAATTGTGTGCCAAACTGAAATTGACATACTTACCTCATCCCAATCCATACTATATTCAGTGGTTAAGTGATAATGGTGAGATGAAGGTGAGTCACATGGTCCGTGTGAATTTTGAGATAGGACCATACAAGGATTCCATTGAGTTTGATGTGGTTCCTATGACTATTTGTCACCTCTTATTGGGTCGGCCTTGGCTGTATGATCGCCATGTGCAACATAATGGCCGTGCCAATACATATCACTTGGAGTTCAAGGGCAAGAAAATTAATTTGCAGCCCATGTCACCGCAGCACATAGTGAATGAGTCTCGTCAGAAAACATAAGTAAACATAGAACAGCCACGGGGCAAGAGAAAATTGTAACAGTTGTGAGTGATATAACGAAAAGTGCGAGAGTGCCTAGTTTATTGATATTAGCCACCAAATATGACATGAGAGAATTCAGTGAGGATCCTACAACCATGCCTCTTGTACTTATGTACAAAGGCGAGGTTTTGGTTTCTAATGACATGCAACCGGTTTCTCTTGGTATGTCTAATGTTTTGCAGGATTATGGCGACATTTTTCCGGAGGAGGTACCCGCTGGCCTGCCACCATTACGTGGCATTGAGCATCAAATTGACTTCATTCCTGGCGCCACACTCCCCAACCGAGCACTGTATAGAACAAACCCCGAAGAGACGAAAGAGATACAGCAACAAGTGTAAGCACTACTCGACAAAGGGTACATTCGTGTCTCTCTTAGTCCTTGTGTTGTTCCTGTAATTTTGGTTCCTAAAAAAGATGGTACATGGTGTATGTGTGTAGATTGTAGAGCTATTAATAACATCACTATTCGATATCGTCATCCTATTCCACGCACATCACTATTCGATATCGTCATCCTATTCCACGCTTAGAAGATATGCTTGATGAATTGAGTGGTGCTGCTGTTTTCTCTAAGATTGATTTGCGTAGTGGATACCATCAAATTAGGATGAAAGAGGGGGATGAATGGAAAACTGCTTTCAAAACAAAATTTGGTTTATATGAGTGGCTAGTTATGCCTTTTGGTCCTACTAATGCACCTAGTACATTCATGCGTTTAATGAATCATGTTTTGAGAGAATTCATTGGTAGATTTGTGGTTGTGTATTTTGATGATATACTTGTTTACAGCCGCAACGAATCTGAACATTGTGATCATCTTAGACAAGTTTTGCAAGTGTTGCGTGATGCTAAATTGTATGCTAATCTTGGGAAGTGCACATTTGCAAAAGATAAGGTGATATTTCTGGGATATGTTGTATCTAAGCATGGGGTAGAAGTAGATTCATCTAAAATTGAAGCAATTCAAAATTGGCCTATTCCCATGAATGTGAGTCAAGCACGGAGTTTTCACGGTCTAGCTGGGTTCTATAGACATTTTGTGAAAGACTTTAGTACTATTGCTGCACCATTGAATGAATTAACTAAGAAAGGTGTACCTTTTGTGTGGGGCGCTGCCCAAGACCTTGCTTTTGATGAGCTTAAACGTTTGCTTACTTCTGCACCATTACTTGCATTACCAGATTTTAATAAACAATTTCAAGTTGAGTGTGATGCTAGTGGTATAGGAATTGGTGGTGTTTTGATGCAAGAAGGTAGACCTATTGCTTATTTCAGCGAGAAACTTTCTGGTGCTAGATTGAATTATGCTGTTTATGATAAAGAATTGTATGCGCTTGTTAGAGTTCTTGAGGTTTGGCAACATTATTTGTGGCCAAAAGAATTTATAATACATTCTGATCATGAGGCTTTGAAATATCTGAAAGCTCAATCTAACTTGCATCGGCGTCTTGCTAAGTTGGTTGAGTTCATTGAATCGTTTCCCTACATCATTAAGCATAAGAAAGGGAAAGATAATATTGTTGCTGATGCTCTCTCTAGGAAGAACATGTTATTGACACATTTAGATGTTAAAATTCCTGGTTTAGAGAGTTTGTGTGATTTATATGCAACTGATCATGATTTTGCTGAACCATTTCGTTTGTGTATGCTCAAACAAGCATGGGATAAGTTCCACATCCATGATAGATTTTTGTTTAGGGCTAACAAACTATGTGTTCCAGAATCGTCGGTGCGTTTGTTTTTGTTGCAGGAATCACATGAAGGTGGATTGATGGGTCACTTTTGATGCGGGTAGGCCCCGATTTTCACGGATTTGTGCGGAGGGAAGGATGAACACGAAGAACACGCGAAGAACGATGAACACAAAGAGGGGAAATTAAACACACAAGGGTAAATAGCAAGTAGCAACCCGGCAAGAATCGACTGGTAACAAATCCCCGAGGGCAGCCCCCAATCCTCCTTTCCCAAGCACACCTTACTCTTAGGATTGTTTGTCCAATTGGTCAATCCAACCAACCCAATAGAATCACCCTAGGATGAAAGATTGGCAAGTAGCAAACTACAAGAGGAGCCTTGGTATCCACGCAGGGATCTTCTCCACAAGGGGAGGCCTTGGTTCATCTCCACAAGGGGAGGCCTTGAGTCATCTCCATAGGAGGAAAGAGACACTTTGAGAAGAAGGAGCAAGGCTCTACTTTAGTTCCCAAATCATAGTCTAACCCTAACCCTAGGCAGAGGAGGAGTATTTATAGTCTATGAGGCGAAAGGGTAAGTTGTGGGCCGTTACATGGGCTTCAGCCCGAATCTTCCCAGGTCCAGCGGTAGTACCGCTGCTCTGGCGGTAGTACCGCTGGCTTTATGTGTGCTGGCTGGCGGTAGTACGAAGCAGGTACCGGTGGGTACCGTAGGGGTATCCAGTAGCCATTTCGAGCGTGCCGGTACCTCCAGCGGTACCTCTGGCGGTAGTACCGTGACCTGCTCTTGGCGGTAGTACCGCTGGCGAGGCAGTAGTACCGCTGCCTGGAACTCCGCGCAGGTCATCAGCTTCGTCAGGTATGTCTCCTGGGCCTTGGCGGTAGTACCAGCCATCCTGGCGGTAGTACCGCTGCGCTGCTTCTTCATCTCCTTCATCTTGACGCTTCCTCCTCCTCTTCCATGCGTACGCCTTGGATGTACTTGAGGCTTGGACTCCCTCGGCATCTTCCCGGATGTTCGTACTCGTCATATCAAACCTAGCATAACAAAAGGGTAGATGCTCAAGTAGTATACCATCCAAAGGGGCACGAAATGGGTTCTCGTAGAGGAATGAGTTCACCTTTGAGTTCGATGACGACATGGGATGTATTGAGGGTCTTGACATGGTGATGGTCGTGACCAGGGCTACATCATCTCCCCCCCTTTAAAAAGAGTCGTCCTTGACTCTTGCTCTTCATCATCATGCAAAGGAGGTAGATGTGTTGTCGAAGAATTTGAATTCACCATGCCTACAAACACTAAAGACCAAGCAAAACATGTGTGTGCAAGAAAGAGTAGCATATCAAAAATGACATGTCCTTTCTTTGTCATAGCACCGTTAACACAACACAAGAATATGAAAATGTAGTGCAAGTGCAAGGTCAAAGTGCAAGCAATCCAATGCAACATCTTCAAAATGTGAGAACACAAAAACTCCATAACAATATGAGGATGCCATCGAGTTATCTCATTTGGAATCATAAGGTCATTATTGCACACAAGGCATTGGAAAGAACAATTTGTCATCATCCTTGATGCAATAAGCGAAGAGTTTGGCAAAAACACACAATGAAGAATGTCCAAAATATCATTATGGGTGCAAACAAAGCACATAAAAGGGCAATTTTTCAACATATTCGTTGCAACACCAAATTGGTAGAAACCAATCAACTCATGACAAGACATGCTCATAATGTCATTATGGTTGCACACAAGCCAAGTAAAAGAACAATTGTTCATCATATTTGTGGCAACGCATAAATCATTCATATGAAAGATGGAAAATTTTGTCTTGCCATAGGAGAAACCAACATCACAAACATGTTTGCAAGCAAACCAAATGCAAGAGAAATTGGCCAACTTGTTTGATGCAAAACATGGGAAAGGTATTAGACCCGGGTTCGATCCACGACTCAAGTGTATGCTCTCAAGAGCTCGCATTGTCAACTCATGCTTAATGGCGGTTGACTTTATTATGCGCTTACCGGCACACACAAGACACCATGTGAAGAAATGATGTGCACGGTATATGAATACGTCATCCATCATGACGCGTCTCTTCATTTGCACAACACCAACCACACCAAAATCAAATGGAAAATATGACATATGTGGATGGTTACTATGCAAAGTGAAGGATGGAACAAGGTCCATCAAAGATAATGAAAAGTCTCCACAAGGTGAGAAAGCTATGGGGGCAATCTCATACGCCGATATATCAACATTATTGCAAACCAAGCATTTAAAAGAACAATTGTTCAATATTTTGGATGCAACAATGGGAAAGTAGCGCAAACATCGATTGCAAAACATGGGTATGGCAAAGTTATCACAAATAGAAGAATCGACATGGTTATCATTGTGGAAAGCGTGAACATTGTTGTCAACAACCATTTGAAAAGAGCAATTGTTCGTCATGTTTGAATTGACAACGGGCGAGAATTGGAAACACTCGTAACTAGGCATGTCAATGGAAAAATCATCACAAATAGGTGATTTCACATGATCAACATTGGAACTATCACATGGGAATAAAAATGTATCATATGATGGGGCAAGGAAAACATCCATAGCATGTAAGCAATCATCATTCATCATGTCCACGAGAGGGAACATGGTCACATCAACACCCATACCTTGATAGTCCCGCTCATGTGAAGTAGGTGTTGACGTAGTAGTCGCTTCCATGTAGCCGACTTGTTCATCATTAAGTAGACATGAGGTTGCATCAACATCCTCCATGTACATCGTCTCCATTTGAGGCATCATTGTGTCGAAGAGGGGCGTCTCATCGTTCATGGAACCTAGCACACAATGAGCGAACACACTAGAGGTAGAGGGTAAGTTGTCAGAATTCGAAATGGTCTCACAAGACCTATCAACTACCTCTCTCAACTCATGTGGTGTATCACTCATTCCCTCAAAATCGAAACACTCAAACTCACATATGGTGGAGGAACTCAACTCACTCTCGCTCTCGCTCAAGTGGGCTAAGTGGCTCTCATTCTCACATGGGATTGGTGCTATCTCATCATTCAAGCACATGAGGGTAGGCTCGGTTTCCTCATCTCCACACGCCTCCAAGGTTGAAGGGAAACTCCCATGCTCAACCTTCCCGACCTCATCTCCACGCGCCTCCAAGGTTGAAGGGAAACTCCCATGCTCAACCTTCTCGACCTCATCGCCTCCAAAGATGCATGCCATAGTTTGGCCATCCTCAATGAACACCTCCACCAATGTGATAGCATTGCTCATGCTCGCCTCCTTGGTCGAAGGGAGAATCCCATTCTCGACCATCTTCTTGTCGCCCTCATCTCCATTTGGGCACTCCCACATCATGTGACCATTGCCATCGCATATTGGACACGAGAGATTGGGACATTCTCGTGGACCATAGTCTTGGCCTTGGCAATTGTCGCATATGTGTTCTTCCTCATGCCATATGGGAGTCCAAGTGTCTCGGCGATCTCTAGGGTGAGGTGGTGGCGAAGGAGTGCGTTCATGGCGTCCACCATTTGAGTGATGAAGCTCTTGATGTTCATTCTTTTGGCACGCCCGAGGTGAGTGTTGACGATGCACTTTATGGCGATGCCGGTCATGAGCGTCGCGATGGTTTGTAAGAAGATCATGTGGTTGTTCAACGCTAGGAGGAGGTCGTTCATGGGCGTCGCGCCTTGGGTTATGTTGACGTTCTTGTCGAGGTTCACCTTGACGAGGACCATGACGCGTATGCCTTGGGTCATGTTGATGTTCTTGTGGCGGATCTTCTTGGTGAGGGCCCTGACGTCCATGACGCGCTTGTGTCGACCTTGAAGTGCGTCTTGTATGACTTGAGCGTGATGAAGAAGAGGATTTGCGGTTCGCAAGGTTGTTGATAGTCTCGGTCATCCGCTCCATGCGCGCATTGAGATTGATGAAGTTGGCTTCTTGAACTTGACGACGACGTTCATAGTGGCGTAAGCCATCACGAAGAAGTTGTCCAATACCAACGAACTCGTCAAGTGTAACATAGGCATGATCACCGTGAACTTCACCATGGATTTCCTCTTCCGAGCTTGAGCTTCCGTTTGTACTTCCCCTAAACATTTTTTCAAGATCAAGTGAGATGTGCGGTAAGGAAAAAACCAAGACAAACTATATCCCAAGTATAATGTGGCTTGAGAGGAGAGTATCCGGTTCTAACACCCAACACACACACTTATGAGGATAGGAAGGTATGAAGTGGCAAACGAAACAAGCAAACCTGGCGAAAAGTATGTTGTTCAAGGTAGAGAAAATCCACAATGACCAAATTACTCAAGAAACTCCAACCACAAATGATGAAGAAACACACACAAAAGCGAATGATGGGGTTGGGCGACCAAAGGGCGAGCACTCAAAGATAGACAACCTAATGAAGACTACGTGCTCAAATGTCACCCAACACAAGAAGGACGCTAGCTCAATTGCTTTTTGTGGGCAACGGATTTGCACAAGAGTTAACACTCACACTCACTTTGGCGGTCTTAGCTTTGTCGCAACCTACAAGAGATGAGACTTGGCACCACTTGATTCTTTTCTTTTCTCTCTTTTTTTTTGATTTTTGCTTTTTGATGATGACTCCTTCTCTTTTGCTAGTGCCAAGCTCTCCAACGATACACACTCGCCAATACTTGAAGACAAACACTCAACACGTGCAATGCCTCGCAATATCACCGAGCTAGTCCAATAGGTTAAGTCGCGCGAAAGGAAGAAGGGCTCACAACGGAATATGATGGTGGGGGAATGTCGAGTCCTTGGTGGCGTCGTCGCTTGGCTTTGATGATGCGTTGCTCGGAAGTTTGTCGATGTTGTAGACGTAAAGCACACCAAGAAAGGACTCAAACCAAAGAGGAAATGCCAAAACGAACCGAGGAAAAAGAAAAATTTCTGCAAAAATTGGCCCTGGCGGTAGTACCGCTGGTCCGCCCGGTAGTACCGCTGTGGCGGTAGTACCGCTGCGCACGAATCTGTGCGAGTTTGACTCGAATTTTGGGCGGACGTGGGTTCCAAAAATTCCTCGAATTCGTGGGAAATCGGCAAAATTGAGGCTAGGGAACGCAAACAAAGGTGGAGCGGGTCCTAAAGCAACAGATCCATGGACAAAAACTACCAAAAACGCAACGAATCGACAGATCGGCTCAAATCAAGGCAAGGCTATTTTTTGGTGGAAATTTTCGAATTTCTCAAAAACGAAGAAAAATTTGGTGGATCTCGGTGGAAACATAAATCAAATCCGTGTCAACCTAGAGCTCTGATACCATATGATGCGGGTAGGTCCCGATTTTCATGGATTTGTGCGGAGGGAAGGATGAACACGAAGAACACGCGAAGAACGATGAACACAAAGAGGGAAATTAAACACACAAGGGTAAATAGCAAGTAGCAACCCGGCAAGAATCGACTGGTAACAAATCCCGAGGGCAGCCCCCAATCCTCCTCTCCCAAGCACACCTTACTCTTAGGATTGTTTGTCCAATTGGTCAATCCAACCAACCCAATAGAATCACCCTAGGATGAAAGATTGGCAAGTAGCAAACTACAAGAGGAGCCTTGGTATCCACGCAGGGATCTTCTCCACAAGGGGAGGCCTTGGTTCATCTCCACAAGGGGAGGCCTTGAGTCATCTCCATAGGAGGAAAGAGACACTTTGAGAAGAAGGAGCAAGGCTCTACTTTAGTTCCCAAATCATAGTCTAACCCTAACCCTAGGCAGAGGAGGAGTATTTATTGTCTATGAGGCGAAAGGGTAAGTTGTGGGCCGTTACATGGGCTTCAGCCCGAATCTTCCCAGGTCCAGCGGTAGTACCGCTGCTCTGGCGGTAGTACCGCTGGCTTTATGTGTGCTGGCTAGCGGTAGTATGAAGCAGGTACCGGTGGGTACCGTAGGGGTATCCAGTAGCCATTTCGAGCGTGCCGGTACCTCCAGCGGTACCTCTGGCGGTAGTACCGTGACCTGCTCTTGGCGGTAGTACCGCTGGCGAGGCGGTAGTACCGCTGCCTGGAACTCCGCGCAGGTCATCAGCTTCGTCAGGTAGGTCTCCTGGGCCTTGGCGGTAGTACCGGCCATCCTGGAGGTAGTACCGCTGCGCTGCTTCTTCATCTCCTTCATCTTGACGCTTCCTCCTCCTCTTCCATGCGTACGCCTAGGATGTACTTGAGGCTTGGACTCCCTCGGCATCTTCCCGGATGTTCGTACTCATCATATCAAACCTAGCATAACAAAATGGTAGATGCTCAAGTAGTATACCATCCAAAGGGGCACGAAATGGGTTCTCGTAGAGGAATGAGTTCACCTTTGAGTTCAATGACGACATGGGATGTATTGAGGGTCTTGACATGGTGATGGTCGTGACCAGGGCTACATCAACTTTGGGCGTGAGAAGACGTTACTCATGCTAGCTGATCACTTTTTTGGCCCAAGATGAGGCGTGATGTGGACAGATTTGTTAGGCGCTGTGTTACATGCAGTACGTCCAAGTCCAAGCTGAATCCTCACGGTTTGTATACACCACTACCTACACCTAACACGCCATGGGCAGATATTAGTATGGATTTTGTGTTAGGTTTACCACGCACTAAAAGAGGACATGATAGTATTTTTGTGGTAGTGGATAGATTCTCTAAGATGGCACATTTTATTGCGTGCCACAAGAGCGACGATGTGTCGCATGTTGCTAATCTGTTTTTCAGGGACATCGTACGCATACATGGAGTACCTCGGACGATTGTTTCTGATCGTGATTGTAACATCCCAAAAATATTATCAGTATTATATTCCAAAAATGAGAGCCAACAAAAACTTTTGTTGATTATTATGTGTTGTTTATAATTGTTGCTTGTGGTAATTAATTCTTGTTGCTTGTGTTGCTTGTTGCTTGAATTAATAAAAGGAAATGCAAAAGCAAAAGTGACAAGAAAAATAAAAGTGACAAATAAGAAACTCAAAATGTTCCAAACAAAATTCAGAGGAATGGTATGAAACCTCTCATTTACATCCTTATCACTTATCTCTTCCAAATAATATTTTACACCTATTTTAAAATTCAAAAGTAAAAACAATTGAAATAAAACAAAATGCAATAATTAAAACCCTATGAAAGAAAATGATTCAAAACATTTTATTTTGAAATGCCAAATTTTGTGGAGCTACTACATGCTATGTGGAAGCCTCACAAATATTTGTGAATTTTTCTAAAATGTTTAAGTACCTCAAAGAAATTCCAGAAAATGCTGCTGGAAATGAAAAGAAGTAAAAGAAGCAGAGAAGGACCTAGTTGTAAATGGAAAAAAGAGTCCAGGGGGCGTTCTGCAAGAACGTCGTCGTCCACCTCTCTCCCTCGCCCCGACGCATCGCCGTGTCGCCGTGACCGTTCCCCGCCGTTCCCGCGCTCCCCAGGCCCCCCTGGCCGCGCTCTCCCTCGCTCCCGTGCCTCTGCAGCCGCGGCGCCGCAGAGGAGAGCACTCACGCCCTCCCTCGCCTCGAATCCACCCCAGCGCCGCCGTGGCAGCCGCGGCGATGCCGGCCCAAATTCGCCCTCTGCACCTCGACACGCACCACGAGCCGAGAGCTTCTAGAACGTGTCCGGACCCCGGTGGACGCCGCGTCTCCACGTCCCTCGCACCACCGCGTCGGATTCGAGAAGAAATATCTCCGCCGTGCGCCATGGACGTCGTTCGTGCACTCCGTCCACGATACGCCGGCCCTGCGCTATAAAACCACCCCCGCACCCCTCTGGGAACACCACACCATCCCACTCCCTCACTCCTCCCTCTCGATTCGCCGTGCACCGCCAGGAGGGCGTGCTCTGCCGCAGCCACTGCCGCCGTCGAGGTCAGTCGTGGCCGCGACGCCACACTGCCCCTTTCTCTCCTCCCTGGCCCGTACCCTCTTCCCTTTGGACACCGCCCTCACACGCATCCTTTTTCCCTCTGTATCGTGCACAGGGGAGACGCCAGGAGCTCGCCGGAGTGCTGCCCGTGGCCGCGGAAGTGCAGCAGCTCGCCGTGGACGCTGCACTCCCTCCCAGCAAGCGACACTCGACCAGAAGCTCTCCCCACGCCGCCGCCGTCGTTCCGCATCATCTCCACCGTCCCTAGACCACCCAGGTACCCCCACTGGCCACCCTCGCCGTCGCCGGAGCTCCGGCGACGCCACTTTTAGGTCGTCGATGATCGCGGGCTCCGTGAGCCGTCGATCTTTGATCAACGGCCGCGTACCGCTTCGATTAGAAGAGAAAGAGAGAGAGAGACTGACGGGCGGGCCCCGCTCGTCAGGTTTTAAATCATTTCCCGCGCGCGCTGTGCCGCTGCCATGTAGGCCCCACTAGTCAGAGATTTAAACATTATCCATAACTGTTTGTTTTTTAGAAATCAGTACTGGATCCAACTTTGAAATTCAATATCTCGAGATTTAGGAATCCAAATAAATCAAACTCAATTGTTCTGGAAAGCTTATGAAAATGTTTAACCAACCCAATTGGATTCATTCCATTTAATTAAATAAATAAAAAGTATTATAAAAATACTACAGAAGGTTTAAATTCTAAACTTGTTTGTTTCTGATACTCTGTTAGTCCAAATAATTCCAAACCAATTTTGCTAGCTTAGTACTGCCATGTATTAGCTTCCCTAATTTTGGTAGAATTAATTGTGCAGTAGTATTTGTTTAGTATTAAGTTGAAGTTTAAACACCCTTCTGCACTCAAACATTTAAATATGTTTAATGGTTAACCCAAATGAATTAGGACCAATTTTGTTAGATCACATTTAGCCATGTTTAGTTACCCCTAAAAGGATTTAATTTTAGGGTCAACAGAACTTAATTGGTAGCTAAAATTTGATTATTAAGTTACTGGATTCAAACAAATGTGTAGGGAGTTTAGTAACTCCAATTGATCCAAATCAAATTGTGTTGTCTTCTACACATCAGTAGCTTTCCATAGAATTTTAGTTTGTATTTTTGTGACCAACAGAACTCAAGTTGTGGAATTAAACATGTTCAACAAGTTTCTGCCATAATTTAGAAGTAATTAAATAATGTTTAATTCAATTATTTGAAAACCAAATTGTATGGTTTGATGTGTGCAGTAGCTATTTGTGATGTTTATGATTGTTATGTTGAGATGATTGCTTGTATAGCTTAGTGATTGTTTGCATTGTTTGTTTATTAATTAGACGAGAACGTTGTCGGATATATCGAGGAAGGAGAGTTTGTTGAAACTGAAGAACAAGATCAAGGTCACTTTGCCGAGCAAGGCAAGCTATTCTCTGAGCTTGCACTACAAACATATGCATCTACTTTCATAACATGTTTTACTCTCAAGGCAAGATTTATAAAACCCATTTCAAAAGTATGTGGAAATTATTTTGCCACCTATGTAGAAATATAAGATAGTTATATCAAATTATAGGATGGGAAAAACAAATATGATTTATTCAAAACTCCTTTGCAATTACTTGTGAGATTATGAAATGCCGAGATGTCGGTGTTGGAATGGAGAAGTGGAAAAATGGTGATGTTTATGAAAAATGCACAGTGTCCTAGTACTATGACGACCAATCTTACCCTGTGCGACCACATTTACCATATATGGGAAAAGGCTTAGTCATGTAGTTTGCTCTTATTAGTATGGGATACCTCATCGACGGAGATGACTCCGTTATGCATGAGGGGATGGTCCGAGGACCTACCCCCTGACCCGGGTCCTCACACAAGTTGGTGGGGAGGATAGAAGGTTCCACCATAAACCGCCGGACAAAACTATGAGTCCTCACACTTAGGGTTTCTGACGGGAAACTGGACTGGGTGTCGATGGAAAGTGTCATATGGGAAGGATCCTATACTAGCATGAGCAAATAAGAGGCTATGGCCGGCGGCTTACTTCGCATACACCTGGTATGGCGAGACGTGGCAGACACGATGAGTTGCCGGATGGATGTGGGCTAAAAGCGTGCTACCTCTGCAGAGTGTTAAAACTATTCGAATAGCCGAGTCCTCGGATATGGACAATTGGGAGACTGTCCTAAGACCATGTGCAAGTTTTTAAAGACTTTGAGTTTTAAAAAGAAAAATGAAGTGGAGAATGTTTCCTACACCTATACCAACGGATCGGTATGAGGTGGTTGGATGAAAGTGGACCATGACGGGCTATGGTCGGAAAAAGGAGGAGTTTTGGAGAAACAGATAAAAATGGTGACTTCTTTAAAGATAGTTATAAAACTCTTCTTACCTTTTTCAATAAAGATATAGAGATGTTTTAAATAAATAAAAGTTGTCAACTAAAATAAAACTAGTGCATACTCATGTTGGGGTAGTTTGCGAGTACATTCAAATGTACTCATATTGGTTTCGTCCCTGGCTATTGACCTAGCCAGACTACGAGGAGGAGCACTACGCCGAGCAGGAGTATGGCGACTTCTACGCCAACTAAGGATCTCCACAAGTCAGCTGCCTGTCGGGTTGTCATCGTTAGAATATGATGTCTACTACGCCGTAGCTTCCGCTGATATTTTGGTTTGGCCCATGAAGGCACCTATGTAAGACTTGGTCTAAATGACCATTTATGTAAGACTTTTAATTCGGTACTGTAATGGATGTAAACTTTGGTATCAATTCGGATTATGTGCAACGACAGACTGATCACGGGATCGTTGTGTTAAGCATAATCGGGTATTTCGGACAGCTAGTCCGGGGTCCCCACAGTGATGTGAAGTTCATGAGCTACTTCTGGAAGACATTGTGGGGAAAGCTAGGAACGAAGCTGCTGTTCAGCACAACATGTCATCCTCAAACAGATGGTCAAACAAAGGTGGTGAATAGAAATTTGTCACAATTGCTGCGAGCTATGATCAAGAAAAATCTGCGTGAATGGGAGGAGTGTTTGCCACATGTCGAGTTTACTTATAATCGAGCGGTGCACACTACTACTCAGCTTTGTCCTTTTGAGGTGGTGTATGGTTTCAAGCCAATCACACCGCTAGATTTGCTGCCTCTTCCTTTGCATGAGATAGTCAATATGGAGGCATCAAAACGAGCAGATTATGTGAAGAAAATTCATGAGAAGACACAAGAGGCAATTGAGAAGAAAGGCAAGAACATTGCTACTGCAAGAAATCAATCACGCAAGCAAGTATTGTTTCAGCCTGGAGACTTGGTTTGGGTGCATTTGCGCAAGGACAGATTTCCACACTTGAGGAGTTCCAAATTAAAGCCACGTGGTGCTGGTCCTTATAAAGTTCTTGCAAAGATAAATGACAATGCCTACTCGATTGATATTCCTATGTCTGAGTTTGGTGCTGTTAGCAATAGCTTCAACGTTGCTGATTTGTCACCATATGATGGAGACGACCTTGGAGCGTCGAGGTCGATGCCTTTTGAAGGGGGGGGAGATGATGAGAACATCCATACACTTGACACATCTTCACCTCATGATGATGATCACCAAGTTGCTGCAAAGAAGTCCAATGATGAAATCAGAATTGGTCCTATTACAAGAGCTCGTGCAAAGCTATTAGAACAACAGGTGAACTCACTCCTAATAGAATCTGAATATTTCGTTAATGAGAATTGTTTACTGCCTAAGTCTTTGTTTGTGTGCATACTCAGGTTTGTTGAATTGGAAGGCATAGCACGAGGGAGCGAGGAGCTGCAGCATTTGGAGCAAGAGGATCAAGGCGTGGAGTACACTTTAACAGCCCAAAGCTGAGAAACCTAAAACCCGAGTAAAATTTTCGCTTTTGTGTTGCATTGCATCATGGCATCCAAATTCAACTTGCTAAACAACGCACAAATGGTTTTGGCACCATTTAAAAACAAATGCCAAACTGTTTCAATTACAAATTCCAAGCAATGGAAGTGTTCAAACTTGCAAAACAAAGTTATCTTGGCATCTTATATTTGTCAAGGGAGTTCCAAGATTTCAAAACAATATTTTGCACTTGCTCTAAATTTCCAAAGGAGCAATATTTTGGATTTTAGCAAAATGCCCTATTTTGAACCTATGAACAAACATGGTCCAAAACAATTTATTTGGCTATGCCAATTTTTGTGGTGCTTCTACTTGTTGGTAGGAGGCTACTGGATTTTTCTCAGAATATAATAAATTGTTTAAGTGCCTCTATAAAATCACAAAAAACCTGCTGGAAATAAAGGAAAAGGAAGCAAGGACCAATCTATGATGTTTTGAAAACCTCCAGGGGCCTCTTTGCAAATTCATATTCTCCCTCCCTTTCCCTGTAGCGACTGAGCAGGCCGCGCTGCGCCGCACCACCGCGCGCCTCGCACCGGGCCCCCTCCCCTCTGCTTCAATGCAAGGAGATCGAGCACACGCTGCTCACTTGCCCCCACTCCCATCCCCACTTGCCCCTGCTTCCGTGCTCCACCTCTTCTCTCCTCCACGGGCCGCCATGGCCGCCGCCCCCGTTGAGCTCACCGCCGCCGTCTGAAGCGTCCTCGAGCGAATCGAAGCAGAACCGCAGCTCCGCCGTGTCCACCTCTCCTCCTACGCTAAGGGAATCGACCGGGGAAGAGGTACATCGACCGCGCCATCCATTTCCCTCTCCGCCACCGCCGCATCTCCGCCACGGGATTCTGCCGCAGTCGGCTTCCCTCCGGCCACCCTGACCTCCCCCAACGTGCGTGGTGAGCTCCTACCCTAGCTGGCCCTCTTCCCTCTCCCTCTCTCGCGCTAGTGCGTGCGAACCTCGCCGCCGTGCGCCGTCGTGCGTCGACGTTTCCCTCGCGAGGCCGGTCGCAGAGCCGGAATAACTGGCCAGGCCTCACAATCGGCCCAAACCGGGCAGACGACCGGAAGCCTCTGTTAGCAGGCCGGCCTGGAAACCGGCCCAGCCGGGCTGGAGGCCGGCTAACCTATTTTTTCTTCAGACGATTCTTTTTCAATTTCCCTCGATAGCGCATGTTCCCCGCTACTCTCTCGCGATGTTAGGGTTATCGAACTCCGATGATTCCCTCGTGTTCCATCTCCCTCCCTCGAACTCGAGTAAATATTACTATTGTTGTGGAAATAAATAATTAAAAGCTAATATTTAAAAGAGGCTATTATAATTATAATAACTTTTCATCTGGACATCAGAAAAATGTGTTCGATATGCCAAAATGTTCAGAAAAATATGAATCACCCAGAATCATCATCATGCATAATTGATCACAAATACCATAATGTGCTCTAGTAGTAGTTATAATCACTAAGTTTAAAATATGGGGTTTATTCCAAATAGTGCCATAAATATAATGGGGACCCCATTTAACTTGTTGATCATGTTCAATGCTTCTAGGGTGCATCTAAAATGTCATGTCATCATTTTTGTATGCATTGCACAATTGCCATGTGTTGATTGTTGTTTTTGCTTTCCGGTGTTGTTTGCTCTCCGGTAGATCACGAGTTTGGAGTTGAGCACCATTACTCCGACGAGCAGTTTGACTCCTCCGCTCAACACGGCAAGCGTAATTCCCCCACTGAGCATATCTTATCCTATTTTCCACAAGTATTTTCTCCACTATAATATTGCATGCGGTTCCAAATGTCAATTTGATTCGGATTAGAGTATCCTATAGTTGCATTATGATTCCAATGCCAATTACCTGTTTTCCCCTCCTATTATCCATAGGATTGTATTGTTGGCCTGAAATACTTAACTATGCAATGTTGATGCTTAGCCATGCTTAGTTAAATGCTTAGTCGTCCGATGGATGTGTTATGTTGGAACAGGTGTTGAATGTTCAGATGATGGTGGAGAATTGTGGTAACAGGTAATAAGATGCTAAAAGGTGGGGATGAGAGGACACTGTGGTTGTGGTGCTTTGTCTCGTTCTCGTCGCCTAGGTGCGAGTTCTTTACCTCCCGATCCAAGACCGAGCGTGCAACCATGCGTGAGGCCTATGCATTAGCAGTGCAGGAACCCTCATAGACTAAATAACTCGAGCGGGGCTAGCCAGGGTCCTCTAGTTCGGGCTTCCATTTGCGCGTGCGTGATGATGGTGGTATGAACGGAGATGAGAATTGTGGTGTTAGGAAAATAAGTGGCCGTGGGGCGGGTGTTGCAGGCACTGGCAGTCCTGCCGCCACTGATGATCCTGGAAAGTCCTTAACGAGGGAGAAGTCGACACCGCTCCCACCCAGCCGGCTTTCCAAGGAAGAGAGCTAATTGTACAGGTAATGGGTCGGATGGTACGCGTGGCAAACATTGTACACCCCTGCAGGGTAAATCTTTTCGAAAAGCCGTGTCCACGGTTATGGACGACTTGGGAAAGGACGATAGGATCATAGAATAACTTGAACGGAATGATTAAAAACTGGGTACTAGAGGTACCACTCAAGATTGGAAGGTGAGCTTCCTCGAGGGTGATTCGGGAGGTGCCTTTGATGAACAGGTACAGTGGTTGATGTTGGTTGATGATGAGAAAAGTGATCGAGAACAGAGTCTCTTCTTACCTCTTTTGAAAATACTCTGAATAGTCGATGCCATTGAGTTATGTTTTCATAAATAAAATCAGCTTTATGCAAAACAGCCATAAAACCTTGAAAGCCAATCATCGAGCATATATTAGCTCTTAATCTTGCGAGTTCGTCGAACTCAACGTCGTTTGTTTTGTTTTAGAGGAGGACTTCACCGACCTCGAAGGTGGGTTCTTTGTGGACGTCGACGAGTAGTCTGGGGTTCCCAGGTGGCAGCTTGGGACATCCCGGAACAGCTGGCGCTGGATGTTTATTTGCAGGCCTCTTAGGCCATAATTTGGTTCTTGTTGTTTAGAACAACACACTTCGCTTCCGCATGTTGTATGTTGGGTCTGTGACCTCTGGTTGTCATTTGCTATCTTTCTCCATTATAAGAGTTGAATTATATGCTTTGTGTCGTAGAGTCTGTGATGTGCCAGTTGTTCCACAAGTCTTGATCTCTCTATTATGCTTTGATAGTGTGTCTGGTGATATCGGATAACCGGAGACACAGTGTCACTGTATAGCAGTCAGGTCGGGGCACCACAAGTTGGTATCAGAGCAGTACTGCCTGTAGGAAACCCTTCTACTGGTCGATGTTGAGTCTAGTGTTTGTGAAAATATTTTAACCTAAAAATGAGTTGTGAAAACCATCTTAGGATTCTTTTTACTCCTTATCTGGTTACCCTCTAATCTCGGAGCAACCTTACCTCGATTTGAGTTTAAAGTTTCACTCCACGTGATCCTAAGTTTTTGAAGTAAAAGATTAGAAATGTGGGTGGGGTTCTATCTTTAGGGTTATGTGTCACGTTGCTCCCGCTGCGTTGCAATCCGAAGTCTACTCAGATGTTTCTATCGAGTCTAATCATTTGCTCCTCTGTTGGGATTCAACCCAAGGTCTTGAACTGAAGGTCCCGGATTGTGCTGTGATTCTGGCATGATGAATTGTGTGGGTTGTTTACCCATGTAATTGTTATGCTACTTATGATTCTCGGCACATGAAGCTGACCTTTAACCCAAGTCCTTTATGTGGTCTGTGTGGTAAATGGTTGAACCTTAATTTCCCACACCTTGGATGACTATGTAACTTTAACTCTGCCATAGCTGGAGATTCTGTCTTGGAATCATCTGGGTTATGACCAGAATTCCCTTAACGAACCCCCCATCTATGTTCTTGACTCTGCTGCATCTCTCCTTTTCTGGCATGGTTATTACAACTGAGTAATTACCGGTGCATCCTCAACATCTTAGGATTCTCCTGAGCATGTTTCTTACTCTGATCTGCTTTCCGACCTTTGTCTGTCAGTTGACAGTAAAGTTTTATCGTGTGTTGGTATGTTCCGCTGCAAGTCACCCTGTTGATCCGTCAAGACTTTCCACTTCGCCCTGTTAGGAGAAACAAACTCCCGTACCTTGTCCATCTCTCGGACCAGGTCAAAGTATTGCAATCTTCAGAATGAGGGCCTTGTTTAGCTTTTGTTCTACTCCACCTTAGAGTGTCCCACTCTTATATATCAGAGTATCGAGCTAAGTATCATGATCCTCTTGATGAAGTGATGCTCTTACTCCTCTTTACTCTCCGTGTTCCGAGTGACTTGTTACTCGAGAAGGATAAGTCGTGAGCAATGATGTGGCTATCGGATATTCTTAGCAGTTCTTACTGTGCGGAAATCCAGGGATATCCATTGCCCTCCTTAGCATGATTGGTTAGCAAATCAATAAGCTAAGTTTGACAGTGCTACCAAGTCAGTTGGCTCTGATGCACTTCCTCGGTCAAAGAGCTAGGCTCGTGCCGAAGCTCCCAAGACCACCTCGTTGTGCCTTGAAAGGCATGATCCCTCTTGAACTCAAGATCCACCGGTATGTCGTGATATCCTATATGTGGATCATGATATTCTGGAGGTCTTTCCGGATGTATTGCCAGGTTGTCACCTGACCGTGATGTTGAGCTTATGAGTAAGTTGGTTCGCTGAACAACTCCCTTCTCCAAGAAAATCGTGCTGGATGTCCAGAATTATTCGGTTGGGTTTAAACGACTTGGGGAGTTAAAAGACAAAAGCTCTATCTGAAATATTTCTTTCAAAAAGGGATGTCTAGTCTGTCCGTGTTGAAGCTAGGTGGTATCTCCTTTGTGGGTCTGCTATCCTAAAATCTTTTGATTTGAATTGGGCTATCGTCAAATCAAACTCAGACCAACCTATCTGGATGTGTTAGTCTGACCAATACTAGTGCCTCGTTCGGGTGAAATATGAGTCTACCGTCTTGGAGTATTTGGATAAGTTTGTGGTTGAGCCCATCAACTACATTCTTATTCTCTCCTTGTTTGAGGAGATTTATATTGGATAGTGGGCGTTAGCATTGGAAAATTGTTGGAACTAACTTGTGTCTTCACAAGGCATGTGTTCTGGAGTTAGAAGTGACTTTTCCTGGTTCACGTGCAATTGCTGAAGGATGTCGCCGTGGATCTGAGTGAATTGTCTGGTTTCCTCCGAATCATTTCAACTCGATCAAGCATGTGTAGAATATTCTCGGAATGATATGTTGTTACCTCCATTCCTTGAAGATTTCATCTATGCATCCAAGCCACTGATTGAATTGTCTCGGAAAGAGAGGAAGTCTGGGAACTTCCTTGTCTTCTATGGTGCTTCCCAGCAAGAACTCAATTGTGTCTCGCTGCAATGTATCCAATTAGGGCAGCTGTCTTCAGACAAGCTGTTAATATGCGAGTTCCCCAATCTAGTCCCTCCTTTGGAGTTAGACCTTGTAGTCCAACTCTGGGGGTCCTAGCAATTGTAATCCGTTGGGATGTTTTGCAAAGATTTCCTATTCCTACCGGTGCTGAGTCTGAAGTATCTCTACACCCGATCAGGTCTAAATCTCAAACAGAAACGAAAGTTGGTGATCCTCAAGAAGTTTGTTCTGATGTCTGGAAAATCAAGAAGTGTTCCCAATACTAACGTTTGCGGAGTTTCTAAAGTTCTCTCGATCTAGCTTTCCGATCCTTCTCCAGTGATCTGAAATGCTCCTCCGTGAGGAAGGTTCTACTCAAGCCGTCGTACAAGTTAACTCTTTAACCGTTGGAATCTTGTTTCAACACTCTCCCTCAGAAATTTAAGGCCTTGTGCAAAGTTCATATTCTGAATCCTTTGAGAAAACAGTTGTCTACCAACTGGAAACTTCTTGTCAATCCTCCATCACCCGCTCGTGTCTCCTAACTGTCAATTCATGGGATGCTTGAAATCCCATTCTAAGATTCTACCAGGAGGTACTTGATCGTGGTATCTTCACCAAGATTCATCTCTCCGGAAAGGTTTCCTTCTTCCCTATGGTGTAGTTGGATGAGGACCTCGAAGTGAAGCCACTGAAGATCTTCATGATGCCCTTGATCAACCTCCTCAAGAACGAAGCCACCCGTAGTGAGAAGAACGTGTAGTCCCGTTGTAACCCTTTTTCCCTCTTTCCTACTCTAAGAATCTCGGGACGAGATTCCTATAAGGAGGGTAGAGTTGTAACAGCCCAAAGTTGAGAAACCTAAAACCCGAGTAAAATTTTCGCTTTTGTGTTGCATTGCATCATGGCATCCAAATTCAACTTGCTAAACAACGCACAAATGGTTTTGGCACCATTTAAAAACAAATGCCAAACTGTTTCAATTACAAATTCCAAGCAATGGAAGTGTTCAAACTTGCAAAACAAAGTTATCTTGGCATCTTATATTTGTCAAGGGAGTTCAAAGATTTCAAAACAATATTTTGCACTTGCTCTAAATTTCGAAAGGAGCAATATTTTGGATTTTAGCAAAATGCCCTATTTTGAACCTATGAACAAACATGGTCCAAAACAATGTATTTGGCTATGCCAATTTTTGTGGTGCTTCTACTTGTTGGTAGGAGGCTACTGGATTTTTCTCAGAATATAATAAATTGTTTAAGTGCCTCTATAAAATCACTAAAAACCTGCTGGAAATAAAGGAAAAGGAAGCAAGGACCAATCTGTGATGTTTTGAAAACCTCCAGGGGCCTCTTTGCAAATTCATCTTCTCCCTCCCTTTCCCTGTAGCGACCGAGCAGGCCGCGCTGCGCCGCACCACCGCGCGCCTCGCACCGGGCCCCCTCCCCTCTGCTTCACTGCAAGGAGATCGAGCACACGCTGCTCACCTGCCCCCACTCCCATCTCCACTTGCCCCTACTTCCGTGCTCCACCTCTTCTCTCCTCCATGGGCCGCCATGGCCGCCGCCCCGTCGAGCTCACCGCCGCCGTCTGAAGCGGTCTCGAGCGAATCGAAGCAGAACCGCAGCTCCGCCGCGTCCACCTCTCCTCCTACGCCAAGGGAATCGACCGGGGAAGAGGTACATCGACCGCGCCGTCCATTTCCCTCTCCGCCACCGCCGCATCTCCGCCACGGGATTCCGCCGCCGTCGGCTCCCCTCCGGCCACCCTGACCTCCCCCAACGTGCGTGGTGAGCTCCTACCCTAGCTGGCCCTCTTCCCTCTTCCTCTCGCACGCTAGTGCGTGCGAACCTCGCCGCCGTGCGCCGTCGTGCGTCGACGTTTCCCTCGCGAGGCCGGTCGCAGAGCCGGAATAATCGGCCACAAGGCCGTTCGCCTCTGGCCCATACCCGGCCTCACAATCGGCCCAAACCGGGCAGACGACCGGAAGCCTCTGTTAGCAGGCCGGCCTGGAAACCGGCCCAGCCGGCCTAGAGGCCGGCTAACCTGTTTTTTCTTCAGATGATTCTTTTTCAATTTCCCTCGATAGCGCATGTTCCCCGCTACTCTCTCGCGATGTTAGGGTTATCGAACTCCGATGATTCCCTCGTGTTCCATCTCCCTCCCTTGAACTCGAGTAAATATTACTATTGTTGTGGCAATAAATAATTAAAGTCTAATATTTAAAAGAGGCTATTATAATTATAATAACTTTTCATCTGGGCCTCAGAAAATGTGTTCGATATACCAAAATGTTCAGAAAAATATGAATCACACAGAATCATCATCATCATGCATAATTGATCACAAATACCATATTGTGCTCTAGTAGTAGTTATAATCACTAAGTTTAAAATATGGGGTTTATTCCAAATAGTGCCATAAATATAATGGGGACCCCATTTAACTTGTTGATCATGTTCAATGCTTCTAGGGTGCATCTAAAATGTCATGTCATCATTTTTGTATGCATTGCACAATTGCCATGTGTTGATTGTTGTTTTTGCTTTCCGGTGTTGTTTGCTCTCCGGTAGATCACGAGTTTGGAGTTGAGCACCATTACTCCAACGAGCAGTTTGACTCCTCCGCTCAACACGGCAAGCGTAATTCCCCCACTGAGCATATCTTATCCTATTTTCCACAAGTATTTTCTCCACTATAATATTGCATGCGGTTCCAAATGTCAATTTGATTCGGATTAGAGTATCCTATAGTTGCATTATGATTCCAATGCCAATTACCTGTTTTCCCATCCTATTATCCATAGGATTGTATTGTTGGCCTGAAATACTTAACTATGCAATGTTGATGCTTAGCCATGCTTAGTTAAATGCTTAGCCGCCCGATGGATGTGTTATGTTGGGAACAGGTGTTGAATGTTCAGATGATGGTGGAGAATTGTGGTAACATGTAATAAGATGCTAAAAGGTGGGGATGAGAGGCCACTGTGGTTCTGGTGCTTTGTCTCGTTCTCGCCGCCTAGGTGCGAGTTCTTTACCTCCCGATCCAAGACCGAGCGTGCAACCATGCGTGAGGCCTATGCATTCGCAGTGCAGGAACCCTCATAGACTAAATAACTCGAGCGGGCTAGCCAGGGTCCTCTAGTTCGGGCTTCCATTTGCGCGTGCGTGATGATGGTGGTATGAACGGAGATGAGGATTGTGGTGTTAGGAAAATAAGTGGCCGTGGGGCGGGTGTTGCAGGCACTGGCAGTCCTGCCGCCACTGATGATCCTGGAAAGTCCTTAACGAGGGAGAAGTCGACACCGCTCCCACCCAGCCGGCTTTCCAAGGAAGAGAGCTAATTGTACAGGTAATGGGCCGGACGGTACGCGTGGCAAACATTGTACACCCCTGCAGGGTAAATCTTTTCGAAAAGCCGTGTCCACGGTTATGGACGACTTGGGAAAGGACGATAAGATCATAGAATAACTTGAACGGAATGATTAAAAACTGGGTACTAGAGGTACCACTCAAGATTGGAAGGTGAGCTTCCTCGAGGGTGATTCGGGGAGGTGCCTTTGATGAACAGGTACAGTGGTTGATGTTGGTTGATGATGAGAAAAGTGATCGAGAACAGAGTCTCTTCTTACCTCTTTTCAAAATACTCTGAATAGTCAATGCCATTGAGTTATGTTTTCATAAATAAAATCAGCTTTATGCAAACAGCCATAAAACCTTGAAAGCCAATCATCGAGCATATATTAGCTCTTAATCTTGCGAGTTCGTCGAACTCAACGTCGTTTGTTTTGTTTCAGAGGAGGACTTCACCGACCTCGAAGGTGGGTTCTTTGTGGACGTCGACGAGTAGTCTGGGGTTCCCAGCTGGCAGCTTGGGACATCCTGGAACGGCTGGCGCTGGATGTTTATTTGCAGGCCTCTTAGGCCATAATTTGGTTCTTGTTGTTTAGAACAACACATTTCGCTTCCGCATGTTGTATTGTTGGGTCTATGACCTCTGGTTGTCATTTGCTACCTTTCTCTATTATAAGAGTTGAATTATATTGCTTTGTGTCGTAGAGTCTGTGATGTGCTAGTTGTTTCACAAGTCTTGATCTCTCTATTATGCTTTGATAGTGTGTCTGCTGGTATCGGATAACCGGAGACACAGTGTCACTGTATAGCAGTCAGGTCGGGGCACCACATACACAAGCTGAAGAGGACGCGAGGGAGGCAGCATCCAAGGGCGAGGGAGGCCACCACGCCACACATGGGCAGGCGCCAAATCAGGCCTGCGTGCCTTAAGGCTGAACCCAACCCTTTGGGTCAGTTTGTATCTAGTTGGGTCAAACCAATTTGAGTCCAAGTCGGGTGGGTTGCACTAGGTCGGTACTGTAGCTTAGAGAGTTATAGAGAGTACGCCCCATCCCTTCATATATGCTAGTCCAGCCGTCATAGAGAGTTTAGACCACGTTTAGAGAAAACCCTAGTTTTTAGTTGAACAGCGAAAGCTTTCCTCTGAAATTATACATCTCCAATTAGTATCGATCTGGAGAGGTGAACATCAATTGAAGTGTGATCTGTTCTTTCCATTGGGAATCAGTAGATTGCAATTATACCGTTTCGTGGTCGACGGCTACGTGCGCAAGTGTGTGAAGTCGTGAATATTCGAAGGGTAGAGAGCTGCTGCATTGGCATCAGGGATCTAGCGAGGAGAGTTCATCGGTGACACCAAGTTATCCATCATCCAACGACGTGCTCAACGAGAAGATCGGGCCACCCCATATCAGTTGATGAGTACTATAAGGAGATGGAAATCTCGATGATGAGAGCCAATGTCAACGAGTATGAAGAGCAATCCATGGCTCGCTTCATGAATGGTCTCAACTATCCAATCAAGAGGATCGTGGAGTTCCAACCCTATACCTCTTTGGTTGAGCTAGTACATCATGCTACAAAGGCCGAGCGTCACGTGCTTGAAGAGCTCAAATACCTAAAGACAAAGGCATTTTTTTGCCAACAAGCCCTCCTAATCAACAAACACACCAACTCAAGCTCCTCCTCAAGCTAGCATGACAGGCACGACAAGGGCTTCTACATCCACCACTCAAGCACCTCAACCTTTCAAGAAGACACCTTCATCTAGCAACGCACCTCAAGGATCGTCGTCCGGAACAAGACTCTTGCAATGCTACAAGTGCGGAGGACAAGGGCACAAATCCTTTGAGTGCACCAACAAGAAGGTCATGATCATTAATGACATGGGAGAATATGAATCTATGAGTGAAGAGGAGTATGTTGTCTTGAACAAAGTCGCCACAATGCAAAGTGCTCAAGAAGAAGAAAATGAGATATATTGTGATGGCGACAACAACCCTTCTTTGGTTGTGGCTCGAGCTTTGACCTCCAATGTTCAAGTGGAAGAAGACCAAAGATTCAATTTGTTTCAAACAAGAGCGGGAATCAATGGAAAGTCCATCAAGGTCATCATAGATGGTGGAACTTGCCACAACTTGGCAAGTAAGGAACTTTGTGACAAGCTCAACTTGAAGTTCAAGAAGCACCCACAATGGTTGAGTGATACCGGATCCATCAAGATTCAACACATGGTGCAAGTGTCCTTCAAGATTGGAGCCTATGAAGATACCATGGATTGTGATGCTGTGCCTATGACCGTTTGTCACTTACTTCTTGGACATCCTTGGTGATGCATGTAAAATGCATACCTGAACTTTGCATTATTTTTACTTATATTCCAGTCATATTTGCATCATATAAGGGTTATATAACTGTTTTATAATGATTTTGGGAATATTTGATATGTTTCCTATTTTTTATGGAATTAACCCTGCGCAGGCAGAAAACCATATTTCTTTATTTTAATGTTTCAGGGACCCAAACGACGTCCAAATGACCTGCAAATTTACGGGCATCAATATTTGGAAGGAAGAAGACCTGGGGGCGAAGGAAGCAAACAAGCGGAGGCCCGAGGGCCCAAATGAGTGGGCCCACGCGCCCCAAGTACCTGGCCATGTGGGACCCCCCACTTTGGCCCTCGGAGCCCCGTTGTCGTCGATCTTTTCTCCATCGACTCCGTTTTGACCTAAAAACGCCTATAAAAATAGTCCCCCGACGTTCTCTGGAAGGAGCGCCGCAGAAACACAGAAACACCGAAACAGAGACCTGGAGCTGCAGATTGGAGGGGGAAAACTCCGGCGGGGCGCTGCCGGCGTGGTCTCCATCTTCTCCAACGACTTCTGCACCGTCTCCATGATGAAGAGGGAGTAGTCCACCTCTGGACTATGGGTTTGTGGAAGTAACTTATGTATCTCTCTCTCTCGAGCTTCACTAATTAGTACCGTATGAGCTGCTGAACATGATTACGGTCATCTATATAATACCTTTGTGGCGGATCTTTTTATGAGTTAATATATGTTTGAGATTGCAATGGTTTTGTTTCAGTTATGAAAGTAGATGCATATTATGTACCCCGTTCTTATTTACTTGTGATGATCAAGCATGTTTATGAGAGCGTGTGAGGGGGAACGTGTGCATTAGTTGGAGTAACGGGGGGTGGCTAGTGCAGTGAACGTGAGAGAAAGTTATGCGATCCACTTGGGTATCTCTACCTTACTTTGTTGCCTCACTAGGGATAAAAAGAAATACCATGCTACCGGAGATGTGGGTGTGACCATTGCCACTACTCCATGACTAGATCTAGCATGTTCTTATTTTAACTTCATGTCATGATACTTATTGCTATACTCTGAGTTATCTTAATTACTCAGGTGTTATGATTTAGTTCGCATCTTGGTGGAGTATAAGAGAGACTAATAACCAAAAGGTCTCTATGTTAGGATGTGATGCCCATATAATTATAACCTGTCATTAAACTGTTGTGTTGCAATCTCATATGTCAACTCTAGTGTTCCATTGTCTACCACTTTATTAAAGAGAGAGTGCATTTGTGAAACCATGAACCCCGGTCCATTTTTAACCATAAGAAACACCTTTCCAACCACTTTTACCACTTTTCCATTTTCTGCCATTTAAAAATCCGAAAATACAAAAACACTTTTACATCTTGCATTCATCATATAAAACCCAAAAATATCATTTATCATTGCTACCACCATCCTTGCATATTTATTTACCACCATTGCATATTTATTTCTTGTTTGCATTGCATATTATCTTGATATCATTCTCACACCTTGTGCTTGACAACCACTAGGTGAGGTTGAGGACCAAAACATCTACTTTGTTTTGTAGGTAACCAAAAGAAGGATAGGAAAGATAAATCTTCACTACTGATTCCCCGAGAGTTCGATATTAAACCCTCGAGTCACCCCTCGTGGGGAAAACACGTCTTCCACTTACTACACACTCTGCACTTGGAGTCTCAACCTAACCCATTTACTTTTCACGCAGGTAACTACGTGAAGGGCCATCAAGAGTGCTTTCTGGCGCCGTAGCAGGGGAAGATACGAAGCTTCCTGCAGAATATTTTTCCCGTCAACTACACGCCATCACTTGGCAATTTGATAAGGGTGCTATGCATGATGGAAGGATAAATTACTATAGCTTCAAGAACAACGACAAGACCTTCGTCCTTCGTCCCATGACACCAAGTCAAGTCATCGCCGACAACGCCAAGACTATTGCACGGGCATAACAAGATCGTTCGTCAAGTGAGATGAGTGGTGAGCGAGAGACCCACCATAAAATGAGTGAGAGCCACAAGCCAAATGAGTGTGACACTTCAAAGAGAGCCCCTACAAAACTTACACTATTTGCCACCAAAAGAGAGATGAGGGAGTTGAGAGAGAACCCATCCACCCTCCACTATGTCCTCATATGCAAGGGTGAAGTTTCTTTGACTAACACTTTCACAAACATTCCTCCATATTTGTTGTCTCTTTTGAAGGACTTTGAAGATGTTTTCCCTCAAGAAGTGCCACCGAGACTACCTCCTCTACGCGGAATCGAGCATCGCATCGACCTTGTTCCCGGCATACCGCTACCAAACCACGCTCCTTACCGCACCAACCCCGAGGAGACAAAGGAGATTGAGCGGCAAATACAAGAACTTCTTGCCATGGGACATATCCGCGAGAGTTTGAGTCCGTGCGCCGTGCCCGTCATCTTGGTGCCCAAGCACGACAACACTCTTCGCCTTTGCATGGATTGTCGTCCCATCAACGCCATCACCGTTAGGTATCGCCATCCTATCCCTCGACTTGATGATATGCTTGACGAGCTTTGTGGTTCCGCTATATTCTCCAAAATTAATCTTAAAAGTGGTTACCACCAAATAAGAATGTGTGAAGGTGATGAATGGAAGACCGCATTTAAAACAAAGCTTGGTCTTTATGAATGGCTTGTCATGCCATTTGGTCTATCCAATGCACCTTCCACTTTTATGCGTCTTATGAACCATGTGTTGCGACCTTTCATTGGGAAATTTGTTGTGGTATACTTTGACGACATCCTTATCTATAGCAAATCTTTGGAAGAGCACACTTCTCATGTTGCTCAAGTTTTGTTGGTTCTTCGCAATGAAAAGCTTTATGCCAATCTTTCTAAGTGCACATTTTCCACCAACAAGCTTGTTTTCTTGGGTTTTGTTGTTTCTTCGGATGTAGTCGAAGTTGATGAAGTAAAGATATAAGCAATTCGTACTTGGCCTTTTCCGATGTCACTTGAGGAGTTGAGATGTTTTCTTGGTTTTGCTGGATTTTACCACCGATTCATCAAGGATTTTTCCACAATTGCTTGCCCTCTCCATGAACTTACAAAGAAAAATGTACCTTTCATTTGGGGCAACGCACATTATTTTGCTTTCAATGAGCTCAAACGGTTGTTAACCGAAGCACCACTCCTTGCCCTTCCGGATTTCTCTAAAATATTTGAGATTGAATGCGATGCAAGTGGATTGGGCATTGGAGGAGTGCTTATGCAAAATGGTAGACCCATTGCATACCATAGTGAGAAATTAGATGGAGCTCGCTTGAATTACCCATCTATGACAAAGAATTGTTTGCTTTGGTTCGTGTTTTGGATGTGTGGCAACACTATCTTCGTCCTAAGGAGTTTGTCATACATTCCGATCATGAATCCTTGAAATATTTGAAAAGTCAAACAAATTTGAATAAAAGACATGCTAAGTGGGTTGAGTTCATTGAGTCTTTTACCTTTGTAATCAAATACAAGAAAGGTAAAGACAATGTGGTCGCGGATGCTCTATCTCGCAAGGCCAACCTACTTACACATCTTGACATTAGTGTCTTGGGTTTTGATGAGATAAAGGAGTTGTATGCTACCGATGCTTTCTTTGGAGACATTTTCGCTCAATGTTCGGAGCACAAAGGAATTGGTGATTTCTATTTGCACCAAGGTTTCTTGTTTAAGGCTAACAAACTATGCATACCCGAGTCTTCGCTTCGTTTGGTCCTTTTGAAGGAATCACATGGAGGATCACTCATGGGTCACTTTGGACGCGACAAGACCTACGCCATGCTCGCCACCAACTACTTTTGGCCAAGAATGAAGGGTGATGTGGAACGCCTAGTTCGATGATGTTCTACATGTCTCAAAGCTAAGTCTACTCTAAACTCTCATGGCTTGTACACCCCTTTACCCATTCCACATAGATCGTGGTCAGATATTGCTATGGATTTCGTCTTAGGTCTCCCACGTACTAAAACAAACAAGGATTCCATATTCGTCGTCATTGATCGTTTTTCTAAGATGGCACACTTCATACCATGCAATAAGGCCGACGATGCTTCACATATCACCATGTTGTCTTTCAGGGAAATCGTTCGTCTTCATGGAGTGCCAAAGACCATTGTTTCGGATCGAGACGTCAAGTTTGTGAGCTATTTTTGGAAGACTTTGATTGCCAAGTTCGGAATCAAGCAACTCTTTTCCACCGCCTACCACCCTCAAATGGATGTGTCGGGGGAATACTTTGTAGATTAACCCGCGGCCCATATTTGATAAAGTGCGACCCAGCTTACTCGCACAATAAAGGCCTGCATGAAAGCAAGCCCAATATCGCACCGCCACAAGGAGAAGGATCTAGAAGACATATCCTGGAAGACGTGAGGAGGAGTTAGTTTCCAAGTAGGTTCCAGTCGATGTATTCCTTGTGGAGGAAGTTTCCTTGTAACCTAGCGAGCCTTTGTGTATATAAAGAGGACTCGCAGGACTTAGACAGGGTCAAGCTATCAAGCCCTAAGACACTAGTTCTTACGGCGAGTACCCAGATCGGATCGCCTCCATTGTAACACCACATATATCATATCAATACCAATCTAGGGTAGGCAGGAAGTAGGTCTTTACCTCACATTGAGGGGCCGAACCTGGGTAAATCTGTGTTCGTCCTTGTTCCTGCGATCCCAAGCTCGGAGACGATTGACTCGCGCAAATCCCACACCTACGAAGTCATCCATGACATCTGACGTGACAAACCCACGACAGTTGGCGCCCACCGTGGGGCCTGCGGTCAAGAGCGTCACGTTCCGCGTAGGATCGGAATCAGGATTCAAGGACATCGCCATCGGCCAAGTGGAAGATATCAATGGTGTTCCCTTCATCGACGACTCAGAGTGGGGACCTGAGGCAGATCACGTTGAATTTGGGTATATTATTCCCATCGGGTCTGTGAAAATCTTCGTCGGCTCCGTCAGTCGCAGATCTACAGACGCGACTCAAAGAGGCGAATCAGGAGAGGAACTGCGGCCAGTCAGGGTCCGTGTGCTAGAAGAACTGCAACAAGCCGCAGCAAAAATGTCCGCCTCCGTCCCGTCGAAACCAATTTGGGAACCTCTGCTAGCCGGGAGAAAGATCCCAAAATTGATAAATCGAAGCTGTCAGGATGGAGCTTTGTGAAGAAGCGCAAAGACTCGTGGCAGAACGCCAAAATCTCCAGGAAGAAGATCGGCGACTGAGGCGTTGGCAGTAAAAGCAACAGGCAATTTGCACCAGACGAACGAAGGGGGGGGAAGAGATGAAGCAGAAGTTCCACAACAATCCGGAGAACAATATGCACGCCGCGATCGGGATATTATCAAAAATAGCACCAGTCGGAGATACACGAGCTGATAAGGAAGCTCGCCATGCGATTGATCTGCTACAGACTGCCGCCCTACAGCAAGCAAACATGTATGGAATCACGCCTAACGAGCCGCAACACGAGGTATCGTGGGGCGAGGAAAGATGCAACGTGGAAGAAGTAGACAACTAGCTAGCAGGTCTGCAAATATCACTAGATAAAGGGAGTAAGGCTGATGGTAAGCCACAAACGCCCAAGGCGACTCAACCAACTTAGTTTGAAACTGATTCAGATGAAGATATAGTGCCCGTGAGCTCCTATTCGTTATTGAAAGGACCAGCATGTTTTGGTGAGGAAATACGGCTCACTCGTTTCCCACCGAACTTTGGTGTGTCGCAGCGAGTCACCACCTACCATAATGAACTAGACCTTGCCCTATGGATAGAGGATTATGAAATAAACATGACAGGAACTGGTGTAACTCAGGAGGTGCTCGCAAAGTATTTTCACTTGGTACTGTAGGGAGAAGCCAGGGATTGGCTGCTAAGGTTGCCGCCAAAGTCAATAAACTCGTGGGAAGAACTGAAGGATAAGTTCATCAAAAGATTCCAAATAGAAGGTGTGAAAAACCTCAGGCAATGGGTTCAGAAGGAGAACGAATCAAGCAGCGAGTGGATGAAACAAGTCACAGGGATCCTTGACTCCGCCAAAGATATCACAGCGCAATCTGAAGCGCAAGTTATGAGAAAGAACTGTAGATTTGAGCCACCGGTGCGTACCTTAAGCTGCACTGGACATAAGATCGATAGTTTCGACCAACTCTTGGCGACTGCTAACAAGCACGCATGTAACACCCCGAAAATTGAACCCAAATTTTAGTGGTGTCTTCCGACACCTGATTTTTTTTCATCTTATTCTAAATATTTCTCCAAAACTTTTGAAGATGAATTGACTTGGAAATTGCTTACTCGAAATTTCCCATAAGCCCACAAACCACTCCATCACCCCTGATAATTTTTGTGCTCAGGTTTTCTCCGAAAAACCCTAGCCCTAATTATCGGAACCTTTTAATCCTTTTCTTCCACCTACAAAAGGAAAGCCCATTCCCATAACTCTAAAAATTCCACAAAAAATACCAGAGCACTCCGTGTACATATAAAGACAACCCATGCAAAAATATTGCATACTCCAATGCAATATTTCCAAGTTAGCCAATAATTTCAAAACTGCCATTTCTAGTCCAGAAATGTTTTAACCAAGCTAGGAACCTCCAATAATTCTGATAAATTCAGGGAATGCATATTTTGGCATATCCTGCATTTCATCTTTTGGAGGCAAACCCATTTGAGCAATATTTAGACCACTTCCTTTGTAAGCCCAAATAGATGCCATTTTGAGTTCTTCAAGCAAACCCACACCTAGAAAATTCCTATGGCCATGATACTTGAACATATTGACCACATGGTCCTTAGACACACAAATCCAGGAGATCACCCCAAGGTGAAGCATGGAACACCACTTTTCCGAAATCATGCCATTATGGTCATTTTTGGCCATCTTATGGAAAACCAATTTCTCATCATCCAAATGACCTCAAACTCCATGACACTCTCCCCTGACCAAAACAACCCATGCCTAATTTTTGGGAATTTTTCTGGGATGTGCAAGGCCCCTGTCATTTCATCGAACACCTTCGGTGTTTTTGGTTTTCTGGAAAATCTATTTTACAAAGTTTGGAATCCCTGTGGGATTTTTATTTGGTTGTGTTCCTCTCATTGTTATGAACCCAGGGATACCACCCTTTTTTAGTTTGGAGCTCCGAGTCATCGGGAACGCGTCGATGTCACTCGCGTCGCGCTCTGGACATCCGGACGCGCGCTTTGGCAAGAACTAATTTCCATTTACTGTTTTGTCGGTGCCTAATCCCCTGCTGCGGTGCACACACGTGCTCCCCTGTGCATCCAGCACAGAAACCTTATCCCCCTCTCTTATCCACTCTACTGCAGCTAGAGGCATCGGTGACCACGGCTCCTTTAAAGGCAGCACGGCCACTACCTTCTCCTCCCTTCCGCTACCTGCTGTGGACAACCGAGCCTCCCCTCTCGCTCATCTCACTCCCCTCCACCCCCTGGTGCTCCCCAAGAAGAAAAGGTGGTCGCCATCACCGCCTCCAACTGCTGCCGCCATGGCCAAGCTCGGGAGAGCTCGGACGGCCACCCTCCCGTGGACCCCTGCAACCGCGGCCTGCCTCCCCGGGTGCGGTGCTGTTCCACGGCGTCGCCGCCGTCCTCAGCCGGCCGCCGAGCTGCCTGCCACAGCCGGCCGGTGCCTCCCCGTGCACCCCGTGCGTGCTCGCGAAGGAGGAGGCGTTGACCACGTCCCCGCCTCCGGATCCTACTCCCACGGACGCGGTCCTCCGCCGCCTCCACTCCATCCCCGCCAATGTCCGGCCGGCCGGCGCACCGAGCCGCCCGCTCCGGCGACCACGGCGCCCTCCCGTGCGGGAGCCGGAGGTTGAAGACAGTGGATCCTTCGATCCGTTCTTCGTCGCCCGTTTTTTTTTCTTTTCCCGTTCTGAACCGTTACCTGGCCCCGGCGGCCTGCCCCGCGCTGGCGCTGGCACGCACGCGTGCGGCGCACAGCAGCCCGCTGCACGTGGCCGTGGCCCATTTGCGGCCCGGCAGTTTTTTCCCCGGTCCAGTTTTTCTTTTCCTGCTGGACCAACTTTCGAACATCCACAACTTTTAAACCGTAGCTCCGATCGGAGTGATTCAAATTTCTAAATCTTCGTCTCGACGAGCTCTTTCCGGCGGTACTGATTTCATCTCATTCCAAAATAGTTCTATGGGGTTCCCCTTTTGTACGTGCATTCCGGAGTCCGTGGAACGGGGCTATCGCTGCCCTACGCCGCGGAACCAACCCGACCTCTCCAAGGCCAGTGAATCCCCATCTTCGAATGCAAGCTAACCCCTTGCTATGAACAACCCAGCAGTGTTTGGTTGTTAATTTGCTTATTACCATGACGGTTGTTATGTTTGTCTATCTACTGTTATATTTACACTAGTAGGAAAAAGCCATTCTGTGGCGCACCCCTAAAGCTATTCTGTGGCACATGGGGGGTGCGCCACAGAATACTCGCCACTAAATTGTAAATTCTGTGGCGCACCACCCCGTGGCGCATCCCACCTAGTGCGCCACAGAATAACTATCTGTGGCGCACCCCCTAAGCGTGCGCCATAGAATAGGGTGCGCCACAGAAATATTTTGGATGCGCCACAGAATTCCTATGCAGTATTGTACCATACAATACCAGAATACAAATACCCGTATAATACCAGAATACATGTATATTTCATATTTACACAGATATAACAGAAACAGAGATATATTTTCACAGGTATATAAAAACAAACACATTACTAATGTCATCGCAAGTTGATACAAAAGTGCGGAAGTTTTACACAAGTGTTGAGATATATACAAAAGTTCATCGATCGTTGCACACGTTACAAATGAAGTGTTCACCGCCTACACTAGGATCAAATAGATTACACATCTCGGCGTGTTGATGGTGAGGAAGAGCGGGAGCACGACGATCTCATTTAGCCTTCTTCTTCGGGAGCGGCGCCGGGAACGGTTTGCACGCGTCTTTCGTCATCCACGCCCTGTCGTCCTTCTGCAACTCTAGGCATTCTTCGATTTCCCTCTGATGCAACCCTGTAGATGGAGGTAGATATATATATTGGTTAATAATATCAATAGAGTATGCATGCATGATTTATTCATCTAAGTGGATAAATAGAGTATGTATGTATGCATGTGTAAGGCTTTCTTTTATAATACATCCTAGATACCTCGGCGGCAATTGAAGGTCCCCCCTACTTTGATGACATCTTCGAGGATGACTTCCGATAACCTTGTCTTGATGCGTTGGAAGTCTTTTCTAAGATCCTTATCGGAGTGGCCTTTGTCATATTCGACACATGTTTGCAAAGCAGATGGCAAAATCAATTGTGCTGCATCTCGGATTAACATGTTAATATGACGGAGGGTGTAGAAGGCATCCATCACGCTGCCCGACTGCTCCTTGAGGCAAGAGAACTGGGTGACATGCTTGAAATGGTGCAACTTGTTTTGAGGATTGACAAAAATGCTCGCTTTCTTGTCGAAGACGGCTCCCTTTGACGGATCGGGGCTTCGTGGGACGGATCGGGGCGTCCCGCCGGAACTTTGAGGTGGCGCCGGTGTTGCGTCTTGGGCCCTCATCAATAATACCCCCCCCCCCAAGACGAATCTGGGTCTTCGGCCATGGCGTGATCCATTCGGAGCACTTTCCAAGGACCAAGTGTTTGTCGGATCCCGGAGGTTGAACGGGGGGGTCAATGTTGTAATACGCCCTCGGTACCGTGACTACCTTGACCTTCATAAAAGCCTTGTCCATTGGAGCGTGGTGCATTTGTGTGCTGCCTGTTTGTAGGACAAGGCCCGAAGCAACTTCCTTCAACTCGCCGCCGGCCTCTACCCTATGCAGGAGTATGCAAGGCGTTTCCTAGAGTGAAATTAAGCACCATATGCATTTGTGATTAATCATGCATGAGATGGCAGTCATCGATCGAAGCAGGCATAGTTATAGAGAAGACGACGCGGACTAACTAATTAGTTACCTTGGTGACGGCGTCCAGCTCGGCTTCCGTCGAGACAAGGGCGCCGGTGCCGGCGGCGGCTGGAGTATTCTTCTCGGGTGCCGGTACCGTACGCAGCGCCGGTGTGACCAAAGGGGCCATGGGCGGCGGGGTCACCATGTCGTCCGGCGACCGGTGCTGCTGGTTCATGGTGGAGTTGCTGCCGGAGAAGCTGGGCACGTGTATCGACCCCTGATGACCTCCCGCAGCCCAGGCAGCTATCCCCTCCATTAACTGCGGGGGAAGGATCTGTTGGAGCCTATCTTGGACTAGCTTTTCCACCGTGCCGGCATCCACGGTGTTCTTCTTCAGTTCCTCCAGCTCCGCCCTTAGCTGCTGAACCTCGGCTTTATCCTGCTTGGACGTCCTCCTCCTCTTTTTCGTCTCGCCGGCGCCGTCCGAGCTGTAGTACTCTGTGAACTTCATGCTCGTACCATAGCCCGTCACACGGCCAGCTGATGTCGGCGGCGCCGACTTGTCCCTTTCCCTGAAAGAGTTCATCGCCCGGTTGAAAGTAGTGTCCCACACTTCCCTCGAACCCTGGGACGACGGGCCGGCCTCAGCCTCAGCCTTCAACTCTTCCTCCTGCACACAAAGGTGAACACACTTAGAAATTTGAGATCAACGCAATGGACTTTGAGATATCTGTGGTATTTAAATTCCCTTACCAGCTTTTCCTGGAATTTCTTCACATCGTCGTACTTGGTAACGAACTCCCCAGTCGCCCAGTCGAGATAGTAGCGGGACCGGACAAAGTTCCTGGTCTGCTCGTCTAAGATTTTATCCCATGGGTTTTCCAGATTACGACGTGCTATTTCCCTATCCTCCTTTTCCCAAGTGGGTTGTTTCCCTTTGTAACCGCCGCTTCCCAAATGGTGGTTACCTAAGTTCAGCGCCCGCATTTCCTTCCCCCACTTGGTCCATTTTGCACACACCTCAGATTTTAAAAACTCCTTAAATTCCTCGAACTCTTCTAAGGTGATGTGAGGCTCTTGTATACTAATATCCTCCCAGCTCTTTTTCTTCTGAATCTTCACCTTCACCCGGCTTTTCCAGCTGCTCAAGGCGGTGCTCATCTTCGTGATGGCGTAATTATCCACATTTTTGGGGAGCGGGTTCGGGAACGTGTATCGTTTGTGAACCCTCCTGAGGAGGTGTTCGACCAAAGCCGCATTATCGTCGCTTCTGAGGTCAGTCGTGTTGATCGACACGCCTTCTCGGAGGATGCACCCTAGTTGCATGCTGTACCCTCGTGCAACTTTCTTAGGCATCAATGGTGCGCCACTTAAACTGACCTTGTCCGTGACATTGTCCACCGACTGCACTTTCCGCGGTTTGGTCCTTGGCCTCCGCTTCTTCTTGTTCTGAGCGGCCGGGTTGCTGCAGCCGGGTTCCGTTTGGTCGCCGCCATCGGTGGGACCATCCGTGCGGTCATCGCCAGTGGTGGGGCCATCCGTGTGGTCGCCACCATCTCCTGAGGTGTCATCCTCACCACCTTCTTCGTTGTATTCGGGGTCGGACTCCCGTACCTCTTGCTGCTCAGCCTCGGGGCCACTAGTGGCCGCGGCATCCCCCATATGTTCTTCCCAGAAGTCCTTGTTGTGTTCTCTTGCTTGCTCTTCGACGCTCATGCGCTTAGAAGCGTCGCCCGACATGTTTGAACTGCATTAAAAAGAGGCAAAAAGTTAGTATAACAAATATAAGAGAAAAAAAATCACCTAACTAAGTACTAAGATACCCCGGCCCATGCATTAGTCGCAATACCCCATATGTCCTATTTTTAGCAAAGTCATGCCAAATTTCACGAAAAAATTCGGCATGACCTTTGCTAAAAAAGGGACATATGGAGTACCCGAAATTGCCGGAACGGAAGTTAATCGACGTTCCGGCAATCTCAAGGGCCTCTCGGGGGTACCTGCAAGCATTTCCAAATTAAAAAAAACACAACTCCGGCCGGCATCTCCACGACACGATGGTCGGAGCACAAGCACAATACCCCATATGTCCTATTTTTAGCAAAGTCATGCCAAATTTCACGAAAAAATTCGGCATGACCTTTGCTAAAAAAGGGACATATGGAGTACCCGAAATTGCCGGAACGGAAGTTAATCGACGTTCCGGCAATCTCAAGGGTCTCGGGGTACCTGCAAGCATTTCCAAAAGAAAACAAATCTCCGGCCGGCATCTCAACGACACGATGGTCGGAGCCACATCCACATCTCAAAAAAAAAAACACCACCACCATCACCAACACAAAAATACCACCACCATCACCAACACAGTCACATCTCACCTAAAAAAGAAAGAGAACAAAGTTGAGCTAGGTCCTTCCCAACTTCCTGCATATATACGGAAAAACAATATATTAGTTTACAAATGAAGTGCATTTCAAAAATACAAGTAAAACTAACCTAGCTAGCAGCAAGCACTAACCTAGCTAGTAGCAACTAAAGAGCAGCAAGCACTAACCTAGCTAGTAGCAACTAACCTAGCAACTAACCTAACACTAACCTAACAGCAAGCAACAACTAACAGGAACACACCTAACAGCAACTAAACTAACCTAAACTAACAACTAAAATTATCAACTTATGTCCCTGGATCCTGGATTAGAAGCCTGACCATGTTAAAATGGTGTCTGAGCAACTTAAGTAACAACATTCACAACCAAGTTATGCTACACCAGTATATTATATTGCAGCATTGTAACCCAGAAACTAATATAACATAATGTACAAAGTTGTATGGCAATGAGCCATCGACCATTTTTTTTGCAAACTGTTATAATACTTAATCATGTGTGCAGACTTGTGCTGATGGCCAGATCATATACCAACCCAGAAAAATAACCTTCCTATCACATACCAACTTGACAGCCACCACCCAATGTAACAATGTAATCCAGACTAGTTTGTCTAATTCAATTTCACGCTTGTTACTGCTTGCTGGAATTCTTGCACTAGTAGGCAAATAAAAAAAAAACTTGCATTGGACTTCAGTTTAAGTTTGGCATTTGACCAAACAGTTTGTGTGCAGGTGTGGAGGGGAGGGACAGGGAAGAGGAGCACACCTCGGGCAGGGAATGGAGAGGGCAGCGGCGTCGAGGTGGCGACGTCGAGTTGGGGCGGCGGCGTCGAGGAGTCGAGGTGGTGGCGGTCGGCGTCGAGGCGTCGAGGTGGGGGCGGTCGGCGTCGAGGAGTCCGAGGGCGGCGTCGAGGTGGGGGCGGTCGGTGTCGAGGAGTCCGAGGGCGGCGTCGAGGCGTCGAGGTGGGGGCGGTCGGCGGCGAGTTGGGGCGGCGGTGGGGGGCCGGGAGAGAGCACGGGGGAGAGAGGCGGCGGCGCGGGTCGTTGTGTTTGCAGAGAGAGAGGAGGAAGAAAGAAGAAAAGGGCGCCGTTTCGAAAATATGGCTAAGTGCCTGATAAGGATCACAGGGATGATCCTATGATTGTTGTCCCGATCTTTCACAGCGAGTAACACGGATAGAAATCTCCCAATAACGATCGATGAACGCAAACCTGGAGAAGAGGAACGAATCCAGCAAGCAACGTGATGAAGATCACCACGCCTCTAACTACAGCACGATAACACTTGATGAACACAAGCACCCTCGCAGCAATCTTTATTGATAACACGGCATCGCTGTCCCTGGAGGGATGCTTCACCAACGAGCTCAAAGTCTATGGACTGTTTTTAATCTAAACTCAAGCTAACCCTAAAACGATGCCTAGCAGCTCCTTATATGGAGGGGCGCTACAGTACCGCGCTACAGGACCGCCCTACTAGTGGACCCTACCTTGACTTGGTTGGACAGGCCCAAACCAAGCCCAAACTCATAATTATTAAAAACTCTAATTATTTAAAATAGCAACACATGACTAATACATCTAGCTTGGTGGAGTCCTGAAATTGGGCTTCACCTCCTCCGTCGTGCCCATATCATCCCCCCCCTTCAAAAAGCGTTGTCCCCAACGCGTGAGGGTCTGCTCGAAAGGGTGGCGTGATGTCAACAAAATCAGCACGCGTCTTCTCCATCATCAAGTCTTGCTTGCCTTCCTCACCACATCCTCCCGCTTGGCCTGCTCGACCTGATACAGTCTTGGACGGCTGCACCTCTTTTCTTCTCCACATGAGCTTGGACCTAGGCGCCACCATCTTCTTCTTTTCAACTCTTGCAGGAACCTCGTGTCGCTGAACATGAATCTGCTTTGCACGACCCTGCAAAAGATGAGTAATGCCTGGGCCACACAAGTGACGAACATGTCCATCCTTGCCTTTGTGCACACGTACCGCTGCTCCAACAAAACATTTCCGATGTGTTCTCACAAAACTGTGGCTGACTACCCGCGGCACCATATGCACCGGAACACGATCAGCACCACCGTCATCGGTCTGAACACCCATGTCAACATGAACTGGAACACATGCTGCAATATCCTTCCTCTCATCAATAAGAGGCTTGCCTTCAACCGGCTTGTCACCAACAAGAACAACTGGCTCGTCATCTACATGCACGGCTGAATCAGTTTCAGTATCTACGCTCCTTGCATCATGCTCCTCTTGCTACAATTTAACTAGGCTTGGCTTTGGCTTAGTTTTATGCAACTTCTCCTTGCGAACCCCCAGCACCACATCAGACTTGATTTGATCATCTCTCATAGGCTTCAAAATCCGCTGCTTACCATCATGCACAAAAGAATATGTATTTGCTCTCCCAGCATGTAAAGCATTATGATCATACTGCCATGGACGACCAAGTAACAGCCCACACACCTCCAATGGCAACACATCACATTCGACCTCATCAACATATTCACCAACTGTAAATGGCACACGCACCTTGTGAGTAATCTTCATCATACCACAGCTATTCAACCACTGTATATGCTTAGGTTCAGAAATACGCCATGTGGACAATCCCAATGCTGCCACCATTGCCTTGCTTATGCCATTAGTACAGCTACCACCATCAATCATGAGCTTGCACTCTTTACCTTTTATAATGCATTGAGTCTGAAATAAACTCCATCGCTGACCCTTGTCAACTGTTTTGCAAGCATCAGCATGAACCCTCTTGAGTTGCATATTCAGCCCACTCAAAGGTTCAACCTCGGCCATTGCAGTTTCAGTGCACACAACAACCTTGTCAACATCAGACTGCTGCGCTTCAGAAATTTTGACACGGCCTTGCTGACCGTCTGCACTGGAACAACTATCTTCACCTCCGCTGCAGGAGATGGAATAGACACAGCTGCAACCTTCGTGTCACATGTCTGCGCCCACGGAATAACATCAGACATCCGCTGCACAACCGTGGTCACCTCCCCGGTGTAGCACAAGATACCCAATGACGACGGGACACAATATAGTCACGCACAAATTTATTGAAGTCATGCCAAGTTCCCTTGTAAATGCCCTTACTCCACCTCTCGTTGAGCTCCACAAGCCACAAACCGTGTATCACCGCATCCACACGTCGGGCTGCAAGGTCTAACTGTGTACCCTCGTCCATGTATTCATATGTATTACACCGGTGAAAACCCTGTAACATAATACGTTCCCATGCCTCATAATCAACAACTTTTGCATAATTCTTCAGTCGCCAATTGATCGAAGAATCATCACAAGCCACACCGTTTAAGATGTCTAGATAGTCATTAAACACATCACCAGATTTCTTGCCACTTTGACACCTCTTGCCGTAGTAATCACCCGAAAAAGAAGTCATCTCACGTACTGCTACAGTAACAGTAAAAAACTCTTTCTCTCTCCTCTTCTTTTCGGCCACAATATGTCGCACCACGGAACAAAATTTTTCAGAAAAACCAATGCCGTGCAAAAATCTGCCGAGTAGTCTGCACTTTATTCTATCCGAAATCTGCTCCCTTGTTGTCCAATGCACACACGGAAAAAGATCGAACCAAGTGAAGACTCCAAATCCGATCGGTACTCTTTGCCTGGTTGCACAACACGTTTTTTTTCTCTGCCCAACGAGTCCAGCTGCACCACGCAACGCTCCAAACGAGACGTCCAGAATTCCCAAGTCCGATCTTCAATGCTTGCACAGAGTACTAGGAAATCCACGTGATGCCCCAAACCTTGACCGATGCAAACTTCTCTTCTTTCCTTGTTTTTTTTTCTGCACTTTCCTTCGCTATCCTTTCCGGCCGGAACTCCACGTATGAAGCAAAACAACCACGAATTCTGTCGAATCTTTCTTTCCTTGCCAACAACCGCACCACGGAGTGATCCTCTGATACCACATGATAAGGATCATAGGGATGATCCTATGATTGTTGTCCCGATCTTTCACAGCGAGTAACCCGGATAGAAATCTCCCAATAACGATCGATGAACGCAAACCTGGAGAAGAGGAACGAATCCAGCAAGCAACGTGATGAAGATCACCATGCCTCTAACCACAGCACGATAACACTTGATGAACACAAGCACCCTCGCAGCAATCTTTATTGATAACACGGCATCGCCGTCCCCGGAGGGATGCTTCACCAACGAGCTCAAAGTCTATGGACTGTTTTTAATCTAAACTCAAGCTAACCCTAAAACGATGCCTAGCAGCTCCTTTTATGGAGGGGCGCTATAGTACCGCGCTACAGGACCGCCCTACTAGTGGACCCTACCTTGACTTGGTTGGACAGGCCCAAACCAAGCCCAAACTCATAATTATTAAAAACTCTAATTATTTAAAATAGCAACACACGACTAATACATCTAGCTTGGTGGAGTCCTGAAATTGGGCTTCACCTCCTCCGTCGTGCCCATATCAGTGCCACAATTATGTGGCGCATCCTATAGGGGGTGCGCCACAGAATTCGGGGATTCTGTGGCACATCCACTAGGTGGTGCGCCACAGAATTATTTGGCTACATTAAGTCAAAAGCTATTTCTCCCTATTACCTGACAAGTCCAACTTCATAGCATAGTGGTTAGTGTGTTAGTTTAAAACCTGGGGCGGCTAGGTTCGAATCCTGCTGTCCCGCATTTTTTCTTTTATTTTTTTCTTTTATTTAAAGAATTAAAGAATAGACACACATTTTAAAGAAAACAAGAATACACACATTTTTACTTTGTGCCATGCGCTTAGAACAATTTAAAAAAACAGCTGAAAACGACGGAACGTGTCCCGCGCGTCAACGGGCAGCACGTCCGTAACGGTGGAAACAGCTAAAAACTCGGCGACAACGTGGCGCGAAACGCGAAAACGGTGAACACGCCGGAAGTCCGACGGAACATGTCCCGTCAGGGGCAGCACGTCCGTAACGGTGGAAACAGCTGAAAACTCGGCGAAAACGTGGCGCGAAACGCGAAAACGGTGAACGCGTCGGAAGTCCGACGGAACGTGTCCCGTCAACGGGCAGCACGTCCGTAATGGTGGAAACAGCTGAAAACTAGTGCCATCTCAAAATATTTAACTTGTGCCATCTCAAAATATTTTACTTGTGCCATATATCAACAATATACATAGATATGCTTGTGTCACATACACAAAACAAATTATATATAGTACACAAACATTCTGTGGCGCACCTATGCCCATGCGCCACAGAATGTGATAATACTGTGGCGCACATGCACTGATGCGCCACAGAATGTCACTATTCTGTGGCGCACCACAGCTAGTGCGCCACAGAACGTCTCTCCCCCAATTATTGGTGGGGCCAGCGCAAGGAATTCTGTGGCGCATGGGCAGGGGTGCGCCACAGAATATACTAATTTTGTGGCGCATGGGCAGGGGTGCGCCACAGAATTTTCCCAAAAGTGGTTAACCCGTGGGGTGGGTGTGGGGCCCGCACACTTTCTGTGGCGCACCCCTATTGATGCGCCACAGAATAGAACATTCTGTGGCACACCGTGCTTGCAGTGCGCCACAGAATTGCTGCATTTCTGTGGCGCACTGAGACAGATGCGCCACAGAACTAATTTTGTGGCGCTCGGCTTGTTTGGTGCGCCACAGAATAGGGATCCATAGAAAGGCTTTTTCCTACTAGTGTTATGCATGTCTGTTTGTTGTTCTTGTTTAGTATGAAACTTGTAATATTGCTCCTGCCTTGTTGCATGTTATGTTGCATATTTATTTATCGTACTTGCTTGGTTATATTATGTATTGCTGATGTTTATCAAACACACGTCACTCTTCAGACAATGGACAGGGGGAACCGCTGCCATCTCACTAAAATATTAACGTCGATCTGCGATGACGCTGGTCGGAGGTAGCTTCGCCATAGTCACCCGGTCGACGCAAACCAACTGTGCTGTCTTTTATAGTCGATTTGTGAAGGCGCTTGCCAGCAGAATCGCTGCCACAGTCATCCGGTTGACGTTTCTTTCTTTTCTTGTCGAACGAGAAGGCGCTTGCCAGCGGAATCGCTGCCACAGTCATCCGGTTGACGTTTCTTTCTTTTCTTGTCGAACAAGAAGGCGCTTGCCAGCAGAATCGCTGCCACAGTCATTCGGTTGACGTTTCTTTTATTTTGTCGAACGAGAAGGCGCTTGCCAGCGGGATCGCTGCCACAGTCTTCCGGTTGATGTTTCTTTTCCCTTGTCGAATGAGAAGGCGCTGGTCGGCGGGATCGCCGCCGTAGTCTTCCGGTTGACGTTTCTATTTTGCTAAGTTTGGACACTGCTATTTCCTGAAATATTGTGTTGCTAATATTTTGTCGTGTGATGATATATTATGATATTGTGATTGTTGTGTTGGACTAATCCTCTTTGTTTGGACTTGCGAGTGATGGAACTTGATTAAATGAAACACCCCTCCAAACAACGATAGGGTCAGTCCACGGTGCCACTAATCTGAACATCGAAAGCACTGCCACTGTCGCTCACATGGGCGGGCCTTGACCTACGTAACCTATTGAGCCTCCTTTGACGCTAACATTTTGGCAAGTCTAGTCGGTACCATAGTTGGTCGAGGCTAGTCTTGCGAAGGTTCCGGAGCTAGGCGTCGCTCATGGGTTGGGGACGTGCCGGATTCATTTCTGCATAAGGCATAGAGTTATGTCGGTGGCTATATAGGGAGTGTCTTGGTAGTGTAAACGGTCAGGTGAGTGTATCTTGCTGAGTTCGCCTTAAGGATGATATCCTAAAGTACCGGCTGAGTGTGGTGCACTTAGGTGGGTGGTATCTGCAATCTCTCGAGAGTGTCAAATCTGGATGTCTAGCCTCGGTCCAAGGTTATGGAACAACAGCTCAGTGTCAGTCACACTGTGTGTCTTTGTCGTGTCAGGAGGTTAAACCTAAGGCTTGTTTGAAAGAAAGATGAACAACCTGATTTCACTAAATGAACAATAAGATGATGCGGGGAATGTTACTTGTGAGGTGAATGGGATGGCGGTGTGATGCATTGGAAGCCTATAGTTAGGCCAGCGCCAACATCAACCGTGCATACTCGGGAGATAGCCAGAGTTGGCTGGATTGATAGCCAGAGTTGGCTGGAGGCTTGGAAGCCTGATTGTGTTGACAGGAGTAATTGTAAGATTTGGTACCAACTGGTACACTCGTCTACTCGTCACAGGTAATCTCTTTGTATGATTGCCGGTGCACGATCCAACCCCACCTGGCTTGGACTCTGTACTGGTGATAACCCCATTGCTTGCTTATGACATGTTGGGTTGTCAATGCCATGCTACTTTTATATCATGTATCTAGATTACACCTTGCCATGTTGTAGGATTTTATATCCAATGTATATCTTGCTGCATGATTGTTGGAATGTTTGTAGCAAGTGGCAATTCTTGCTGAGTGCATACAAATGTACTCACGGGCCTTGCGATTGTGGCCAGGTTTTGTCGAGGATTCATCTTCCACCTTGGTAAGGAATTGAAGCAAGAGCGTGCTAGGATCAGTAGCCCAGCCAGAACCTGTGGAGTGGAGCCGCTCCAAGCCGTAGCCTCTCATATGTCTTCCGCTGCCAGTTAAAACTCTGTTTCGTGCCATGCTGGCATTGATATTTTGTCATTCCTTGATGGCCTTGTAAACCATTTGTAGCACTGATGTGACTGATTGTGTAATGATTTCCATTATGTTACACTGTTGTGACGTGCAGCCAGTTATCTTGGGATGGTGCACGGGACGACTGCCTCTCTGGCAAGATGTGCCAGGGAGGGGTGTCACAGACATGGTATCAGAGCACCAGGCTGGCTGTAGACTACCCTAGCATGGAAAACCCCGCCTTACTTTTGCCCAATAGTGAGCCCGACGGATTTATCCCGTCTCCGCCTAACCGGCTTGGCTATTGTTGGTCAACAGTATGGTGCAGTAGGACTTGTCCCAATCCCCGAGTGAGGCTCGCCAGTTTCTTCCATGAGAAGAAATTGACACTAACCCTTAGAAATGAAACCCAGTCCTAGCTTTCAGACATCCCCACCTTCGCCTTCTACCCTTGGAAACCCATCTCTATTGAAGCAGGATTCCGCTAAGGTATCCCGGGTTCTTACCTCACCCATAGCCCTGAAGCTTGCACTAGTTTAGATGGCACCCACCTTCTATATGGATACCACTGCCGACCATTGCCCCGGCTTCCCCCTTCTTCTTTGGGAGGTCGTCCGTGATGCTCTTGGTGCATCGACCCGTCCTCAGTATGTGGTGTTCTGAAGCGAAGACTCACCTGCCGGGCATGAGTTTCAGGCTGTTGTGAGTATCAAGCCGCATCCCGACCGCAAGAAGAAACCCTATGAGTTTAGTGGCAGGTTAATGCCTACACTTGAGCTTGCCTTCCAGGTAACCGCCTTTGAAAGCCTTGCCCGTCTCAGATGGATGGAACCGGCATTTGTGCGGTGTAGAGCCTACTTCTTTCTCCCAGCTATGCCTCGGTCTGGTCCTCGGATAATCTGGGCCAACACCGAAAAAGAAGTCGATTCAGCTATAGTGCACTTGGTCTCCTACCTCGCTGCAATGGAAAGCCTGAACCATTCACTCCTGCAGCATGCTTCCATGAGGAATCCAATCTCAGCCACACAGGACCAAGCTCAAACCCAGCAAGGAAAACCCCAGATTCCAGACCCTGGTCCATCCCACAAAGGCTCCGTGCCAGATCGACTTCAGTGGGCACTACAGGTACCGGAACAGATGGCACCCTATGTTGGTCTTTCTGTTCTTGAGGAAGCCATGGCCCGAGTTTGGCAGCAACCCCAAGAACCAGGTGTTGTCCTTGAAGGCAGGCCGGTGATTCCCCACCCCCCGGAAGATGCAGATGTGGACACCACTCTTCGTCTTGGCACCGCTCCACCGACCACCAGAGGCCGTCAAGCGGAATAGAGCCCCTGTTTGTTTAGTCTGGGTGACGCTCGTATGTTGGTAGGTGAGAAGCCGTGAGCTTGTTTGTTTTGTTGTTTGTTTTCCTTGTGTTGGTTGTAATGCAAGTTTGTTGTCTGTTTCTTGGTTGATGTCGAATTAGCCGAAATTAACTTGGTGTTCTTGTCCCCTGGTTGACCACTTGGTTGACCCATGAAGGAATATCATACCTTTCTTTTAGTTAAAGGTTTTGAACAAATGACAGATCACTTAAAACATGGATAGTATATGTGAACCCAAACGCATATACCCACCTTTGAATTAATGCAAACTTTGAATGGGATTATTTTCTAGTAGGTAAATTATTTTGTGTGTGTTGCACAAGTTCAACAATCAAGTGGAAGTATTTAATGAGACACGGTAACCCCAGTGTCCCGCTCACTTAATGTTGGCTCGTGCATAGGTTTGAAAAACTCGTACATGTATCGCAGCAAGGTTCCTCACCCAATATGAACCTTGTGAGAACCCATGTTAAAGTAAGGGCCCAAGCCCTCCATGATGACCCCCCATCACAAGCTTTAGTATGCTTGTTGAGTGTCCCATCATCGCTGGAACACAGAAGGATTTTTGTAGAGTGTTTTCTGTCTATGTTTGCTTGTGCTTGCCTATACGGTATGGTTGAAATGATTATGCCATACTGCTGCAGCCATTTTGTTTTGGGCCATAAAATGCAGAAATGTTTTATAAAATGATGTTTTCCTACAAGTGGAAATTCTCCTATCCATGCTTGTATCCCTGCCATTTAATCTTACTGCAAGACACGAACTGTACACGGATGGACAATTTCCGAAATTGATGATGCAAGTTCTACTCCAACTAGGACACCGCGACTACTTCAACGTGAAGAGGTACCCCGAGACGTGTTATTTTCCTCGTATCCCGGAGTTCTATAGGGGAAATTTCTTTGCAAAAACAAACTTTGGGGAATGGCTCTAACCCACAAATTTTTGGTGTTTGTGATCCCACTCTTGTGGCGCGAACATCGTTGTTTGAAAACAAACCTTGTTTCTTTTCCCAAACCTGTATATACATGAAAGGGCACCTGCCATGTACGTATAGCTTTGGAAAAATAAAACCTTTTGTTGTACGCACATGAAAGGGGCACCTGTCGTGTGTGTATAACTTTTCAAAAATAAAACCTTAGGTGAAGATTATGATTAGCATATCCCTGCCTTTTGTTTATAAAGGTTTTTGAGTTCTTACTCACCCTAGTCGATCTTGTTAGATTATTTGATAATTTGGTTGTAGATCTTGTTTGATCTCGCCCTGTTTGTGCAAACCTTAGATTTTAAATCCATAAGCATGTGAGTAGATCCTATGTTGTTTGATTAAATGAACCCCTGCCATGTCATCTTTGAAATGCCTTGATTATGGTAGAAATATCATGCTTGAAAAACAAATGTATTTCTTGTAAAAAGTCTTGTTGACCCCTTTGGTGAACCAAAATTCTATTATTTTAGAAAAAGTTTTAAACTGGGGTATAAATGGATCGTTCAAGATTTTCTTGTATAACCTCCTTAATCTCGAGGACGAGATTCCTTTAAGGGGGGGAGGTCTGTAACACCCCGAAAATTGAACCCAAATTTTAGTGGTGTCTTCCGACACCTGATTTTTTTTTTCATCTTATTCTAAATATTTCTCCAAAACTTTTGAAGATGAATTGACTTGGAAATTGCTTACTCGAAATTTCCCATAAGCCCACAAACCACTCCATCACCCCTGATAATTTTTGTGCTCAGGTTTTCTCCGAAAAACCCTAGCCCTAATTATCGGAACCTTTTAATCCTTTTCTTCCACCTACAAAAGGAAAGCCCATTCCCATAACTCTAAAAATTCCACAAAAAATACCAGAGCACTCCGTGTACATATAAAGACAACCCATGCAAAAATATTGCATACTCCAATGCAATATTTCCAAGTTAGCCTATAATTTCAAAACTGCCATTTCTAGTCCAGAAATGTTTTAACCAACCTAGGAACCTCCAATAATTCTGATAAATTCAGGGAATGCATATTTTGGCATTTCCTGCATTTCATCTTTTGGAGGCAAACCCATTTGAGCAATATTTAGACCACTTCCTTTGTAAGCCCAAATAGATGCCATTTTGAGTTCTTCAAGCAAACCCACACCTAGAAAATTCCTATGGCCATGATACTTGAACATATTGACCACATGGTCCTTAGACACACAAATCCAGGAGATCACCCCAAGGTGAAGCATGGAACACCACTTTTCCGACATCATGCCATTATGGTCATTTTTGGCCATCTTATGGAAAACCAATTTCTCATCATCCAAATGACCTCAAACTCCATGGACACTCTCCCCTGACCAAAACAACCCATGCCTAATTTTTGGGAATTTTTCTGGGATGTGCAAGGCCCCTGTCATTTCATCGAACACCTTCGGTGTTTTGGTTTTCTGGAAAATCTATTTTACAAAGTTTGGAATCCCTGTGGGATTTTTGTTTGGTTGTGTTCCTCTCATCGTTACGAACCCAGGGGTACCACCCTTTTTCAGTTTGGAGCTCCGAGTCATCGGGAACGCGTCGATGCCACTCGCGTCGCGCTCTGGACATCCGGGACGCGCGCTTTGGCAAGAACTAATTTCCGTTTACTGTTTTGTCGTTGCCTAATCCCCTGCTGCAGTGCACACACGTGCTCCCCTGTGCATCCAGCACGGAAACCTTATCCCCCTCTCTTAGCCACTCTACTGCAGCCAGAGGCATCGGTGACCACGGCTCCTTTAAAGGCAGCATGGCCACCACCTTCTCCTCCCTTCCGCTGCCTGCTGTGGACAACGAGCCTCCCCTCTCACTCATCTCACTCCCCTCCACCCCTTGGTGCTCCCCCAAGAAGAAAAGGTGGTCGCCATCACCGCCTCCAACTGCTGCCGCCATGGCCAAGCTCAGGAGAGCTCGGACGGCCACCCTCCCGTGGACCCCGGCGACCGCGGCCTACCTCCCGGGTGCGGTGCTGTTCCACGGCGTCGCCGCCGTCCTCAGCCGGCCGCCGAGCTGCCTGCCGCAGCCGGCCGGTGCCTCCCCGTGCGCCCCGTGCGTGCTCGCGAAGGAGGAGGCGTTGACCATGTCCCCGCCTCCGGATCCTACACCCACGGACGCGGTCCTCCACCGCCTCCACTCCATCCCGCCAACGTCCGGCCGGCCGGCGCGCTGAGGCGCCCGCTCCGGCGACCACGGCGCCCTCCCGTGCGGGAGCCGGAGGTTGAAGACAGTGGATCCTTCGATCCGTTCTTCGTCGCCCTTTTATTTTTCTTTTCCCGTTCTGAACCGTTACCTGGCCCCGGCGGCCCGCCAGTAGCCCAGCCCAGATGGCCAACCAGTGGCCTGCCCCGCGCTGGCGCTGGCACGCGCGCGTGCGGCGCACAGCAGCCCGCTGCGCGTGGCCGTGGCCCATTTGCGGCCCGGCAGTTTTTTCCCGGTCCTGTTTTTCTTTTCCTGCTGGACCAACTTTCGAACATCCACAACTTTTAAACTGTAGCTCCGATCGGAGTGATTAAAATTTCTAAATCTTCGTCTCGACGAGCTCTTTCCGGCGGTACTGATTTCATCTTGTTCCAAAATAGTTCTATGGGGTGACCCTTTTGTACCTGCATTCCGGAGTCCGTGGAACGGGGCTATCGCTGCCCTACGCCGCGGAACCAACCCGACCTCTCCAAGCCCAGTGAATCCCCGTCTTCGAAGGCAAGCTAACCCTTGCTATGAACAGCCCAGCAGTGTTTGGTTGTTCATTTGCTTATTACCATGACGGTGTTATGTTTGTCTATCTACTGTTATATTTATGCATGTCTGTTTGTTGTTCTTGTTTAGTATGAAACTTGTAATATTGCTCCTGCCTTGTTGCATATTTATTTATCGTACTTGCTTGGTTATATTATGTATTGCTGATGTTTATCAAACACACGTCACTCTTGAGACAATGGACTGGGGGAACCGCCGCCGTCTCACTAAATATTAACGTCGATCTGCGATGGCGCTGGTCGGAGGTAGCTCCGCCATAGTCACCGGTCGACGCAAACCAACTGTGATGTCTTTTATAGTCGATCTGTGAAGGCGCTTGCCAGCGGAATCGCTGCCACAGTCATCCGGTTGACGTTTCTTTCTTTTCTTGTCAAACGAGAAGGCGCTTGCCAGCGGAATCGCTGCCACAGTCATCCGGTTGACGTTTCTTTCTTTTCTTGTCGAACGAGAAGGCGCTTGCCAGCGGAATCGCTGCCACAGTCATCCGGTTGATGTTTCTTTTATTTTGTCGAACGAGAAGGCGCTTGCCAGCGGGATCGCTGCCACAGTCTTCCGGTTGACGTTTCTTTTCCCTTGTCGAACGAGAAGGCGCTGGTCGGCGGGATCGCCGCCGTAGTCTTCCGGTTGACGTTTCTATTTTGCTAAGTTTGGACACTGCTATTTCCTGAAATATTGTGTTGCTAATATTTTGTCGTGTGATGATATATTATGATATTGTGATTGTTGTGTTGGACTAATCCTCTTTCTTTGGACTTGCGAGTGATGGAACTTGATTAAATGAAACACCCCTCCAAACAACGATAGGGTCAGTCCACGGTGCCACTAATCTGAACATCGAAAGCACTGCCACTGTCGCTCACATGGGCGGGCCTTGACCTACGTAACCTATTGAGCCTCCTTTGACGCTACCATTTTGGCAAGTCTAGTCGGTACCATAGTTGGTCGGGGCTAGTCTTGCGAAGGTTCCGGAGCTAGGCATCGCTCATGGGTTGGGGACGTGCCGGATTCACTTCTCCATAAGGTATAGAGTTATGTCGGTGGCTATACAGGGAGTGTCTTGGTAGCGTGAACGGTCAGGTGAGTGTATCTTGCTGAGTTCGCCTTAAGGATGATATCCTAAAGTACCGGTTGAGTGTGGTGCACTTAGGTGCGTGGTATCTGCAACCTCTCGAGAGTGTCAAATCTGGATGTCTAACCTCGTTCCAAGGTTATGGAACAACAGTTCAGTATCAGTCACACTGTGTGTCTTTGTCGTGTCAGGAGGTTAAACCTAAGGCTTGTTTGAAAGAAAGATGAACAACCTGATTTCACTAATGAACAATAATTTGATGCAGGGAATGTTACTTGTGAATTGAATGGGATGGCGGTGTGATGCGTTGGAAGCCTATAGTTAGGCCAGAGCCAATATCAACCGTGCATACTTGGGAGATAGCCAGAGTTGGCTGGATTGATAGCCAAGTTGGCTGGAGGCTTGGAAGCCTGATTGTGTTGACAGGAGTAATTGTAAGATTTGGTACCAACTGGTACACTCGTCTACTCGTCACAGGTAATCTCTTTGTATGATTGCCGGTGCACGATCCAACCCCACCTGGCTTGGACTCTGTACTGGTGATAACCCCATTGCTTGCTTATGACATGTTTGGTTGTCAATGCCATGCTACTTTTATATCATGTATCTAGATTACACCTTGCCATGTTGTAGGATTTATATCCAATGTATATCTTGCAGCATGATTGTTGGAATGTTTGTAGTAAGTGGCGATTCTTGCTGAGTGCATACAAATGTACTCACGAGCCTTGCGATTGTGGCCAGGTTTTGTCGAGGATTCATCTTCCACCTTGGTAAGGAATTGAAGCAAGAGCGTGCTAGGATCAGTAGCCCAGCCAGAACCTGTGGAGTGGAGCCACTCCAAGCCGTAGCCTCTCATATGTCTTCCGCTGCCAGTTAAAACTCTGTTTCGTGCCATGCTGGGATTGATATTTTGTCATTCCTTGATTGCCTTGTAAACCATTTGTAGCACTGATGTGCCTGATTGTGTAATGATTTCCATTATGTTACACTGTTGTGACATGCGGCCAGTTATCTTGGGATGGTGCACGGGACGACTGCCTCTCTGGCAAGATGTGCCAGGGAGGGGTGTCACAACGCAGAGACAGATAAGATGGCAAGTGTGGGGACCCCGGACTAGCTGTCCGAAATACCCGATTATGCTTAACACAACGATCCCGTGATCAGTCTGTCATTGCACATAATCCGAATTGGATACCAAAGTTTACATCCATTACAATACCGAATTAAAAGTCTTACATAAATGGTCATTTAGACCAAGTCTTACATAGGTGCCTTCATGGGCCAAACCAAAATATCAGCGGAAGATACGGCGTAGTAGACATCATATTCTAACGATGACAACCCGACAGGCAGCTGACTTATCGAGATCCTTAGTTGGCGTAGAAGTCGCCATACTCCTGCTCGACGTAGTGCTCCTCCTCGTAGTCTGGCTAGGTCAATAGCCAGGGACGAAACCAATATGAGTACATTTGAATGTACTCGCAAACTACCCCAACATGAGTATGCACTAGTTTTATTTTAGTTGACAACTTTTATTTATTTAAAACATCTCTATATCTTTATTGAAAAAGGTAAGAAGAGTTTTATAACTATCTTTGAAGAAGTCACCAGTTTTAACTGTTTTTCCAAAACTCCTCCTTTTTCCGACCATCGCCCGTCATGGTCCACTTTCATCCAACCACCTCATACCGATCCGTTGGTATAGGTGTAGGAAACATTCTCCACTTCATTTTTCTTTTTAAAACTCAATTCTTTTAAAAACTTGCACATGGTCAAAGTAGGGCCTCCCAACTGTCCATATCCGAGGACTCGGCATTCGAATAGTTTTACACTCTGCAAAGGTAGCACGCTTTTCCCACATCCATCCGACAACTCATCGTGTCCGCCACGTCTCGCCATACAGGGTGTATGCGAAGTAAGCCACCGACCATAGCCCGTCCTTTGCTCATGCTAGTATAGGATCCTTCCCATATGACACTTCCAACACACTTAACCCAGCCCGTCGGAATCTAAGTGTGAGGACTCATAGGTTTTGTCCGGCGGTTTATGGTGGAACCTTCAATCCTCCTCCTTATCTTTTCATAGAGTTTGAGCGAGGACCCGGGTCAGGGGTAGATCATCACACTATCCCCTCATGCATGACGGAGTCATCTCCGTCGATGAGGTATCTAGTACTAATATGAGCAAATTATATGACTAAGCCCTTTCCCATATGTGGTAGATGTGGTCGCACAGGGTATCGGATGGTTGACGTAAGTACAAGAACACACTGTGCATTTTTCATAAACATCACCATTTTCCACTTCTCCATTCCAACACCGACATCTCGGTATTTCATAATCTCACAAGTAATTTCAAAGGAGTTTTAAATAAACCATAGTTATTTTTCCCATCCTATAATTTGATATAACTATCTTATATTTCTACATAAGTGGCAAAATAATTTCCATATACTTTTGAAATGGGTTTTATAAATCTTGCCTTGAGAGTAAAACAGGTTATGAAAGTAGATGCATATGTTTGTAGTGCAAGCTCAGAGAATAGATTGCCTTGCTCGGCAAAGTGACCTTGGTCTTGATCTTCAGTTTCAACAAACTCTCCTTCCTCGATAAATCCGACAGCGTTCTCGTCTAATTAATAAACAAACAATGCAAACAATCACTAATCTATACAAGCAATCATCTCAACATAACAATCATAAACATCACAAATAGCTACTGCACACATCAAACCACACATTTGGTTTCAAAATAATTGAATTAAACATTATTTAATTACTTCTAAATTATGGCAGAAACTTGTTGAACATGTTTAATTCCACCACTTGAGTTCTGTTGGTCACAAAAATACAAACTAAAATTCTATGGAAAGCTACTGATGTGTAGAAGACAACACAATTTTATTTGGATCTATTGGAGTTACTGAACTCCCTACACATTTGTTTGAATCCAGAAGCTTATTATTCAAGTTTTTGCTACAACTCAAGTTAATTTTATCCAAAAATTAAATCCTTTTAGGGGTAACTTAACATGACTATATGCGATCTAACAAAATTGGTCCTAATTCATTTGGGTTAACCATTAAAGATATTTAAATGTTTGAGTGCAGAAGGGTGGTTAAACTTCAACTTAATACTAAACAAATAATACTGCACAATTAATTCTACCAAAATTGGGGAAGCTAATACATGGCAGTACTAAGCTAGCAAAATTGGTTTGGAATTATTTGGACTAACAGAGTTTCAGAAACAAACAAGTTTAGAATTTAAACCTTCTGTAGTATTTTGAATAATACTGTTTATCTATTTAGTTAAATGACATGAGACCACTTGGGTTGGTTAAACAATTTCATAAGCTTTCCAGAACAATTGAGTTTGATTTAGTTGGATCCTAAATCTCAAGATATTTATTTTCTAAGTTGATGCCAGTACTGAATTTTCCAGAGAAGTTAAATTCGAAATTGTGTTCTGTTTGGATAATGTTCAAATTTCTTACATGGGGGGCCTACACGTCAGCGACACAGGAGAAATATCTCGCGCGCTGGAAATGTTTAAATATCTGACGGGTGGGGCCTACATGGCAGCGGCTCAATTAAACGAAGCGGTACGCGATCGTTGATCAAAGATCGAACGGCTCACGGAGCCCGCGTTCATCGACGACCTAACAGAGCGTCGCCGGAGAGGGTGGCCAGAGGGGGTACCTGGGTGGTCTAGGGACGGCGGAGAGGACGGCGTTCGACGGTGGAGGTCGTGGGGAAGCTGGGGAGGCGAGTGGAGCCATATGGGGAAGCTCCTGGCGTCGGCGACGATCTCCTTCTTCTCCGCGGCCGTGCTCCAACTCCGGCGAGATCCTACGGGGGCTCCTGGGCACGATACAGAGGGGAAAACGTCGCGGGTGAGTGTTGTGGTAATAGTGAGATAGGTGAGGGCCAGAGAAGAGCAAGGGAGGGAGCAGCACGCGCGTGGCCGTGTCGTCGCCTACCTCAGGTGCGGCGGGGCGCAGAGAAGAACTACGGGCAGCAGCAGCCTCGCTGCGGAGTACCCGCCCTTCTGGCGGTGTATGGGAGAGAGTGGAGTGAGGGAGAGGCTGCGAGTTTGAGGGAGGGCTCGGGGTGGCTTTTATAAGCTCGACGACGGCGCACGGGCTCGTCGTGGACACGGTGCAGGGGAGGGGTTCCAGGGCGCGATAGCTCGCCGTAGCTCGCGGTAGGGGCAACTGCAGCGTTCGAGGTGCAGAGGCTAGCTCGGCGGCGTGGTGACGAGGTGTGCGTGCGCGAGAAACGGGACGGCTCGGGGAACGTTTGGACGGCGAGTGCGTGCACTGGCACGACCGTCTCAGGCGGGTGCGGCGGGTGCGTGGCGCGAAACGGCGATGGGGGTCCTCCCCGGGGATGGCTGCGGTGCTAGGAGAGGGCAGAGACGCAAGGGAGAGGGGGGGCATGGTGTTGGGCGACTGCGGTGTCGACAACGCCGTTGACACGGCAACGGCCATGGCGCACGGCGCCCGCGGCTGTCCCCTGGTGCTTCTCCTCTTCCCGTGCCTCTTTTCTTCGATTTCTTGGACGCGGCGAGGTCAGTGAGGTGCGAGGGAGCTGATGCAAGCATCAATTCGAAGAACAAACTTCGAATTTGATCGAATTGCTTCGGTTGAAATCGAACCGAGGATGAACACAGTGGTGTTCACCACGTGTTCGACGAAATGTGCACATCATTTTTAAATTTGAATTTCTAAATTGTGATTTCATACTTTGCTTCATAAATATGTATAGGTATTTGTGGTGCTGTGTTGCATTTCATGTTTCAAGTGCAACATAGCACACTTTGTGATTTGAATTTAATAAAGAAAGTAATAGAATTTAAATTTAGGTTTTTAAATTCAATTTTTGAGAGGGAAAAGTTATAGGAATAAAAATGGTTGAGTTTATATAACCTCTCCTCTCAATTTTGTTTGAAACCATTTTAGTTTCTCCCCTTGGAGAATTTGTGTGACACAATTGTCACTTTTATTTTTTTTGCTTTACTTGCTATTTCATTTCTTTTCTTTTCTTCTTGTTTTTATTTAGAGCAAGCAACATAATTAGCAAGAATAAATAACACAAGCAACAAGAATTAATTACCACAAGCAATAATTTGCAAATAATACATAATAATTAACAAAAGTTTTTGTTGGCTCTCATTTTTGGAATAATAATACTGATAATATTTTTGGGATGTTACAGCAAGCGGCTCATCGCCAATCTCAAAGGAAACCGAACACTGTAAGCATCAACTAAGGGAGCAGAAAAGAGACAAGGAGTCACTCCCCTGTAGCGCCAAAAGGATTTTTGATAGTCCTTGCGACTTACACCGCAAGAGAGATGGGAGACCCGCGAGCCACACAAAGGCGCAGTGTCATTACTACAGGCGATGGAAAGAAGGCGGTTCATCAATCGCGACTTACAGCAGACCAATGCAGCATAAGGACAAGGAGAGCTCCTACCAAAAGCCTGACACTTCAGTAAGAAGAAACATATGACAATTTCATACCGTGGATGTACAAACAGCGGGCAATAGAAGACAAATGAACAGCAGATGGAGCCGCGACCCAGTCCCAACGTTGGAAAGACACCACCGTTGGACAGAGCGATCAGTTGTTTGGAGTCGCAACGATCATCCCCCAGAAGTAAAAGATCCAGGACAGTTGGCTCTTGTTGTCACACCGCAAGTCGCGGGATACAGGCTGAACAAAGTCCTCATGGATGGAGGAGGAAGAGTAAACATCCTATACCGAGACACGCTCCGTCGAATGAATATACCCGAGCGGCGGCTACAGCCAACAAGGAAGGATATCCAAGGCATAATTCCAGGAATAATCACTCGACCTATAGGAAAAATAACCCTCGAAGTCAGCTTCGGGACCGAGCGAAACTTCCGCACAGAACTCCTGAACTTCGAGGTCGTAGCTGTCAAAAGCCCATACCATGCGATCTTCGGGAGAGAAGCTTATGTCAAATTCACTGCCCGCCCCTGCTACATATACCTGCAGTTAAAGATACCAGGACCAAACGGCGTGATCACGGTGCATGGAGACAGACAGAGAGCACTAGAATGCGAGGAAGCAGGCTCAGTAATCGCAGAAGAAGCTTGCATCGCCAACTCCTCACACGGTCTCAGGCCATCAGTGAACCTTCGCAGCCCAAAACGAGTCGCCTTGGGGACTCAGCACGGACGGACAGCAGGACGCGCCCACCAGATGGTGAATTCCAATCATACAGTCGCGAATCAGGAAGATAATACTCCAGAATCGCTTTGATACAAAAAGAAACAAGAGATGGCGTATATGCATAGATCCAATATCAATCAACAACCCAAGTCAAAGAGGTCCAACTATTGTGAGACCTTACCCCCCGCGACTCATCCTCCAAGGACGTGAATCAGCATAAGTCGCAACTCAGTGCGACTACTCTATCAAAAGATTTGACCCTCACTTTGGCATGAAAAACACATCGGAGCTATCATGCTCGACCCGAGTCGCTTTTAGCGACTCAAACATGAACCAACTAGGTGTTCAACCCCACTCCGTCAGGAGTATTAATTCGCAAACAAGTGCGATGAGTATCAAGTATGCATGACCTGCGAGGAACAGAAAACTCGCATTAAAGGGTCTGCATCGTCTTTGTCACACCCTGTAATAAATTGAGTGGTTATGAAATAAAGCCGGCGCCCTTGACATTCAAGGGTTCGTCGTTTCGCCTCAACTATCATTGAGTCGCTGAGTCTTTTGAATTTCATACATCACCAACCCTGAGGGCTTTTTTACAAAGCACAGCGAGCACAGCTCGCTACCTCAACCTTTGCCAAACGAGTGGCAGTCCTTAAGCTAGAAGCGTCTTGCATTATGCGGCCAAAGTACTGGGGTGTGGCGTCAATCGAGCTTGATTGCCTATCATGGCCGCTCTCGACCCTGAACACACATGTTCCTAGGAAATACTGAGCCGCGCGAGCGTCTACTTAATGGAAGTATCATAAAAGAACCTGCTTATAGGTCACAAAAGTACTGCTTATAGTACACAAATTTTTTACAGACTAACGGGCACGTCGCTATTGACAAGTCCCACATTACTATTGGATGTTTATTTCTGCTTTCGAGTCGCAGGAACAGAAGCCTTCGCGGCTTGTCTTGAGGTTGGAGCAGCAGGTGTCCTTATAACCAGGGCACCACCAGACGAAGTAGAAGGACCACCAGGTCCTGAGGATGGATTGGAAGCTCGGGATGATTCAGCCCCAGTGGATTTCTCCTTCGTAGCTTTGCTACCATCAGGATTGAACTTCCCAGATAAGAGCCCAAGTCTAAATTCTTAACAAATAATGTGGCGTATCCACGCATACCCTTCCAGATGTCGAAATACTCACTCATTGGAAGCTCAGTACCATCCGCGCGCTTCGCCCGGTCATGACGAGCAATCTTGCCAACCTCTATTTCTGGATAATAAGTAATGTTAACACATGAGCAGCTCCGGAGCGAGCAGAAGACCCCTTCCAATCAGAGACATAGTGAGGAGCCTTAAACAGCCTGTTCAGCCAAAACTCACATGAATCTGGAGCATCAGGCGTAGGGGCGATTTTTGTCATAACCTCTTTGGTTACTTTAAGAAGGCGTGGCTAAAATCTTGAAGATATTCCAGTTGATCCTTTAAATTGGAGCGGTACACTGGAGCACCAGGCCCTGCATCAAAAAACAAGATGTTATCAAATCAGCAACTCATGGTGGTCACCCAGATATGAATGATCAAGAGACAAAGGACTAAGGATGTACCGGCGAGTTGAAGAATGGCTGATTTAACAACAGATCCAAAACCCTCAAAAGCCTTGAGCAGCGAGTTATATTTTTCATCTCGCGCGGCGAGCTCCCTCGCATGGTCTCCTTTCAGCCGATCAAGCAGTTCAGATTTGAGATTCAACCCCTCTCGCAAGGATTTTATAACTTCATCCTTCTCCATGAGTCGCTGCTTGGAATCTGCTTCGAGCTCTTTAAATTGCTCTTCACAGGAGTCAAGTTGATCTTTGAGTATCTTTATTTCTTGCGCTTGGTTTTTAATGATCTCGCTATGATGTTCCAAGGCAGATCGCATCACTTCAGGCTTATCTAAGGACATGCCCTTGACTTTCATTGCGTCAGAGGCAGCAAGCGAGGAAAGCTCAAGCTGCGAGTAAACAGAGGAAAAATATAAGCAATTCAGAAAGGTACTTGGGGGCTCAAAACTTGGAGAAAAGAAAGAATCAACACCCTGTCAACTGACACAAGGTCTTGATCCTTGGGGGCTACAGTATGCGTACCTGGCGACTTGAAGAAAATTGTTCAACCAGGTCGCGCAATAAAGCAGCGTGCTTATCTCCAGCATCGATTATGGCATCCGCAATTGATTTGGAACTACTAGCGCTTGGGAGATCAGCCGCTTCAGAAATAGGAGCTCCAACTTGAATTGGCATCCCATCAACATTAGGAGTCGCAGACGGCGCTGCGACTGGAACCATGGCAGGAGCCGCATCGGCAATACCCTCTTCTAAAAAAGGCTTCAGATAAGTCGCGCCATCGCTAGTTCCCATGTTCTCGCCAGCAACATCATCTTCGCTCGTGGTTGGCTGAGAAAGAGCAGTGAGGAGGCAGACTTTGTATCCCTTCAACCATGGCCCTGCAAGATATTGATGGTTATAACTAAAGTGGCAGTGTCACAGCCATAAAAGGAAAGCAAGTCCTACCCAGAAGCAATACACGCTCTTCATCAGGCAACCAGAGGAAGGAGAAGATAAATCTTGCAGATCTGAGCCTACGGGACGGAAAAAACAGCAGTGAATAAACAACCCTTCATGGAGACACATGAGTACAAAGAAAAGAGAAGAGAATGTCACAAGGAAATACCCGAACTTGTCGAGGGGCAATTCTTCACAACAGGCTCGGAGGAAAGTACAGTGCTGTCAGGCTTAGCAAGCTTTAAAGATTTGGCAGCTTTGATATCCACAAGCAACGCCAAGGCCTTGCGACGTTTCTCAGGTTGCGAGGGATCTTCTGGGCTCTCAGATAGAAAACGCTTAGAGGACCTGCGAGGTACTTCAGGAAGCTCCAGGAAAGATGTGCCTGGAGCCGTGGACAAAAGAGCGTTGGCCATTTGTTGCTCCTCTTCAGATGCGCTACCACCAGGCTCAGAAACAGTGCCATGTGTAATCGTTTCCTCACCAGGATCAGCGACTTCTTCTGGTGACTTGACAGTGGTTTCTTGGCCTGAGCCGGCCTCCTCTTCGGATGGGAGAGTCCAAAAATAGGGATCAATCTGAAAGAGAATCAATGTCAGAAATAGTCAACTTTGAAGAAGAGTCCTAGAAGGAAAAGTTACAAGAATAATTACCACAAAAGGCTTGTGTTCAGCCCAGAAAGGAGCAAGGCCGACGTTATCATACGAGTCAATGTCCTCGTTCGTCACTCGGCGAATGAAGTTTATCCACTCCCTTTGTCCCAATCTTCAGGGCAAGTACGATCAACGTCATCCGCGTGACAGGTGAAATCCACCATAAGTCGCAGACGGCGACTCACGGGCTGAATTCGCCATTTGGTCCAGCAAGATATAAGATCCAATCCGGTAAGGCCATGGAGCGTCAGCGCCCTCACCTTATCTAAAAGAATCTCGATGGAGGGCAACGAAGAAGGATCGGGCTTGGAAGACAAAGCAGGGGTAGCCTCGAAAGGAAGTGGAGACCAAGGGGGAAGACGAATTTGCCCTCAGGAGAAGTGTCTTTGCAGTAAAAGAAAGTTCTTTGCCAATCCTTAACTTTTTTGGCAAGGGCTAGCTTTGGGAAAATACTACCCTTACGGCGTTGGAAAGATATGGCGCCACATTGGAGGAAAGAAGCATCTGTTGCTTCTCTTTGACTATTGCAGCCAAAGAGAGCAAGCCAGAAGTCTATTGAAGGAGAGACGCCCAAATAATCTTCGCAAAGAACGTGGAAGTTACTCACTTGCAATATTGAATTGGGACCGATGTCATGAAGGCGAAGACCCAGCCGCTGCATCAGGGAGCAAAGAAGAGAGAACCGGGGGCTTGAATCGTGCTCGACGTGTTCCACAAAAATCACCACTTCTCCTGGCTGCGGATCGGGAATTATCTCCTCGCCAGCGGCGCGCCATTCACATTGATCTCTCGGTGAAGAAGGCCGCGAGCGGCCAAAGACTCCAAAAATAGCTCATCAATCCACGGGCCTTCCCAGTTGCAACTACGGCGAGACATATTTTCCAATCAAGGGGATTTTCGCCAGAAGATTGCAAGCGCAAGAAGCGGAACCAAAGGCGGCGGAGAAAAGTAGCGGAGGCATAACTGAAGCAGAGCGCCAGGGAGGCTGATGGGCCGAGCTAAAAAGCCCAGGCGCGGAAGACGTTCAGATCTGAAAACCAATAGGCATGACTGGATGAGTCGCGCCCTTGAGCCACCAAGAAGGTTATAAGTCGCAAATGGCGATACAAAAATTGGAGTTCAGCTGGGACATTCATGTGAGCGGTTCAACAGTTCAACAAGACAAAGAAGCCTTCATCCGAAGTCCAAGCTGAACTTGGGGGCTAATGTCAGGGGAATACTTTGTAGATTAACCCGCGGCCCATATTTGATAAAGTGTGACCCAGCTTACTCGCACAATAAAGGCCTGCATGAAAGCAAGCCCAATATCGCACCGCCACAAGGAGAAGGATCTAGAAGACATATCCTGGAAGACGTGAGGAGGAGTTAGTTCCAAGTAGGTTCCAGTCGATATATTCCTTGTGGAGAAGTTTCCTTTGTAACCTAGCGAGGCTCTGTGTATATAAATAGGACTCGTAGGACTTTGACAGGGTCAAGCAATCAAGCCCTAAGACCCTAGTTCTTACGGCGAGTACCCAGATCGGATCGTCTCCATTGTAACACCACATATATCATATCAATACCAATCTAGGGTTGGAAGGAAGTAGGTCTTTACCTCACATTGAGGGGCCGAACCTGGGTAAATCTGTGTTCTTTCTTGTTCCTACGATCCCAAGCTCGAAGACGATTGACTCGCGCAAATCCCACACCTACGAAGTCATCCATGACATCTGACGTGACAAACCTACGACAGGATGGTCAAACCGAAGTGGTGAATCGAAACCTATCTACGCTCCTTCGTGTGTTGATCAAGCCAAACCTCAAGAATTGGGAAGAGTGCATACCTCATGCCGAGTTTTCCTACAATCGAGCACTACACCGAGCAACAAAGAGAACTCCCTTTGAGATCGTCTATGGCTCAAACCCCTACACCGCGCTCGACATGCTACCACTTCCACTCCATCAACAAGTCAACATGGACTTCGACAAGCGCGCCGCTTACATGAAAAAAGCTACATGAAGACACAAGAACCACGCTAGAGAAGCACAACGAAGACCATGCTACGAAGGTGAACAAGTACAAGCGTGCCATGATCTTTGAAGAAGGAGACCTTGTGTGGCTACACTTGCGAAAAGAGCGTTTCCCGGATGCAAGAAAGTCTAAGCTTCACCCTCGAGGAGACGGACCTTTCAAGATTCTCAGGCGCATCAACGACAATGCCTACAAGATCGACATATCCCACTCCAAACACTTGGTCCATGACACCTTCAACGTCGCCGACCTATCGCCATACCTTGGAACTTCAAGCGATGAGGATGACCAAGAGTCGAGGACGACTCTTTTCCAAGGGGGGAGATGATGTAGCCCAACCTACGGCTCCTACAACAAGTGGTCCAATGACACGAGCTAGAGTCAAGTCTCTCCATGATAAGGTGAATTCACTCCTATCTTTGTGTGATCTCAATACACCCTTGAATGGTTTCTACTTCATTCGGATACCTTGTGCATACTCAGGAACGACTACCGTGAAGATCACCAAGCAAGTATGGAAGATGGCCAAGAGACGACGCAAGACGAAGGAGAAGAAGCGGAGAAGACTGGCCAGCCGGCCTGGGCCGGCCCCAGGGCAGGGCTGCCTCTAGATCCGGCCGGCCTCCCAGCCGGCCGAGGCCGGGCCACAGGCCGGGCAACCACCAGCGTGCGCCGGCCTCACAGCCGGCCTGGGCCGGTCCCAGTGCCGGGCAACCGCCCGAACCAGCCGGCCTCCCAGCCGACCTGGGCCAGACTCAGGGCAGGACACCCGTCAGGTCCAGCCGGCCGCCCAACAGGCCTCGGACAGCCCCAAGGCCGGCTCCCCGACGACCTCCAGCCTGCGCGCTTGACGGGCCCGTGTGGCCTTGTACCCCCACCTTTCCACCCACCTCGTGGCTTAGACTATAAATACCCCTTGATAAACCAGATCTAGGGTTAGACTATGATTTGGGATTAGAGTAGAGATGTGCTCCTTCTTCTCAAAGTGGTCCCTTCCTCCATTGGAGATGAATCAAGGCCTCCCCTTGTGGAGATGAACCAAGGCCTCCCCTTGTGGACAAGATCCATCTACTGGATACCAAGGCTTCCTCTTGTGGTTTGCTACTTGCTAATCTTTCCTCTTGAAGTGGCTAGATTGGGTTGGTTTGGACCAATAGGTGTGCTTGGGAGAGGAGAATTGGGGGCTACACTTGGGGCTTGTTACCAGTTGAATCTTGCTGAGTTATGTCTTGCTAGTTATCTTGTTTTGGTGTTGTTCCCCTCTTTGTGTTCTTGTGTTCTTCCCTGTTCTTCGTGTTCATCAATCCCTTCATCCAAATCCGTGAAAATCGGGACCAACCTACATCAGGTGGTGTCGACGGCGGCGGCGCAGGAGAGGTCGCGGGTTCGAGGGCGGTGGCAGACGGTGGGTCTGAGGTCGGCGCGGATTCGAGGTCGACGGCAGTCTCGAGGCCGAGGCAGGGGCGGGGGCGGGGCGGGTTGGGCGAGGTTGAGGCGGGGGCGTCGGCGGCGGCCCGAGGTCGGCGGTAAGCTCGAGGCGGCGGCGGTCGGCGACGGCGAGTGGGCTCGAGCGTCGAGTGTGTAGGTCTATGCGGTTAGTGAGGAAGAGAAAGAAGAAAGGGAAGAAAACGGCTAAGTCACATAATTCTGTGGCGCATCCTTCTGGGTGCGCCACAGAAATGTGTGATTCTGTGGCGCATCCTTCTGGGTCCGCCACAGAAATGCATGATTCTGTGGCACATCACCTGGAGGCATGCGCCACAGAATTAGGTGGTTTGAACTTTTAAAAAGATGTGCCGCTATTGTAAGACAACTACACCAACATAGCCTAGTGGTTAGCCACTGAACCTTGTACTTGGGGTAGCCAGGTTCGAATCCTGGCTGTCTCACTTTTTTTTTCTTTAAAAAACATATTTTTCGATATATTTAAAGAAAAGAATATACACACATTTGTTATTCTTTTAAAAACATATATTTTTAGTTATATTTAAAGAAAGAACAGACACACATCTTAAAGAAAATAATATGCACACATTTTTAGTAGACCATTATTTTTTCATGATATACATATATATGCTTGTCTCACACACACACAAAATAATACACAAAAAAGTCTTCAATTCTTCGTCCCGGCTGGTTCCGAGCTAGCTTCTCTTCTTTCCCTTCTTCGCGGTTGAATACATTAGGCCGGGCACCTTCAGATTTCTTCGCGTGAATGGACAACCTTTAGTAGGTAGGGATGTCTTCCTTCTTTCTTTACTAGTAGTAGGCATGTCGAAGTACTTGTCGAAACTCTCCTCGATCTTTGGATCGTCCTTCTTGTCGAAGTCTTCCTCGTTGGCGTCTCCTTCCATTCCGATGATGCTCCTCTTGCCCCTCCTCACGACAACACGGCTAGACTTTAACGGGTCGGTAATGAAGAAGCATTGCTCAACTTGGCTAGCGAGTACCCATGGCTCATTTTTTGCGGAGGCGTTCTTCGATTTGGCAACGGGTATAACCATGGTGGTGAAATACCGGCCTTCTTTGACGACGTCCTTGGCCCATCTCAAACGGAACATTGGCACCGACTGTCCACAGTAGTTGAGCTCCCATATCTCCTCGATCCTTCCGAAGAATCTTTCCTTGACAGTAGCCTCGTCATCGCCGTAGGATAACATAGTTACTCCTGAGTTTTAATATTCGCTATTCCTGTCCTTTTCCTCGGTGCAGAATCTGAAACCGCTGATGTCGTATGACTGATAGGTCCTTACGTTGTGCCCGGGGCCCTGTGATAAGGAGAATATGAGTTTTTCATCTTCCGTAGATGGCGTTATGCGCTCTCCTTGAACCAGTTGCCTTTTCTTGAACCAACGTGTGAAGCTGGAGTTGTGCTCTCTGGTTACGTCTCCCTTGTTCCTCGGCTGGCCCAGGTCGATGTAATTCTGCTCGATTAAGCTTTTGTGCTCGTCCACCCAAGGTTCGACCAATTGTAAGTGTTGTAACGTGACCCGGTTAGCCCTGTTGAAGACATCTTTTCGACCATGAATGTCGACAAAGAGTGAGCGGTAGCCCTCGCGGTAACCAAATCCATCGAGCATGCCGAGGTGCTTCCTGGTGGGCAGACCAACATCCTGTTTCTCGGTGCTTAGATAGTTCTGGCAGAAGGAGATGCACTCGTAGGTTAGAAAGCCCTTGGGCATGCTTGCGTCTGGACGGGCTCTGTTGCGAACGTATCCTTTCATGACACCGTTCTGCCTTTCGAAAGGCATCATGTAGTGCAGGAACGTCGGTCCGAGCTGCCTGATGTCATCAACGACATGGAGAAGGAGATGCACACAGATATCAAAGAATGCGGGCGGGAAGTAAATCTCGAGCTCGCATAGTATCAACACGATCTCTTCCTGTAGCCTGTCCAGCTGCGGATTTACCCTCGGTCGCTTCTTTCCCGGCGCAGGGCACTCCTCCCAATTTTTCAAAAGCTCGTCGATTTCTGCGTCGCTCCTCGGGCGTGGGGCTCTTTCGACCTCGTCCTTACCATTGAACAGGTCACCGCGTTTCCTCCACTGGTGATCCATGCGAAGCCACCTTCGAACCCCTGGGAACACGGTTTTCGAAGACCCGAGATCTCTTGGTAGCTAGAGATGCGGGGTCTCATCATGCACCTGACACATGCGTAGAATCTGTGGCCTACCTGGGCCGATAGATATGAGCAACCAGGATAGTCCTGCACCGTCGTGAGCAACGCGGCTCTCATGTCGAAATAATCTCTAGTTTAGGCGTCCCGCGTACGGGCTGGCGTCCCCCACAACGTGGCTAACACCTCTTTCAACAGCGCGAGATACAGATGTATGTCGACCCCTGGTTGTTTCGGCCCCTGAATGAGAATACTCATATGTATGTACCTTTGCTTCGTGCACAGCCACAGGGGAAGGTTGTAAGGCCATACAAACACGGGCCAGGTGCTATGCGTGCTACTCTGGTTGCCGAACGAATTGAGTCCATCGGTGCTCATACCCAGCCTGATGTTCCTTGCGTCGCCCCCGAAATTTTCGAAGGCGATGTCCAATGCTTCCCACTAGCTAGCGTCTGAAGCATGTGTCAGGATCCTGCCCTTCTCCGGATCTTCTTCGGGCTTCTCCCTTTCCGCATGCCATTGCATGAGCTTTGCTTCCTTAGGGTCCACGAAGTACCGCTGCAGACGGGGAGTGATAGGAAAGTACCATACCACTTTTCGAGGAACTTTCTTGTTCCCAGTACTCTTGTACCGTCCGTGGCCGCACACCGGACATGTGGTTCTGTCCTTATACTCGCCCCGATAAATTGCGTAATCATTGATGCAGGCGTGGTATTTAACATGCGGTAGGTCAAGAGGGCACACGACTTTCTTGGCATCCTCGATAATAGTTGGCAATGTATTCCCCTCGGGAAGACGATCGTGCATGAATTTCATGTTCTTGGTGAAGCTCACGTCGGTCCATTTGTTTTCCGCATTCATTTCCAGAGCATCAAGCGTTACTTGCAAGCACGTATCATGTGGCCGGCACCAGGATACGGAGTCTTCCCGTCTATCTCCATTTGCGTCAGCTTGGCTTTCTCTCTGGCTGCAGCTCTGGCGTTGCTCGTCTCCCTGAGGAGCAGTTCTTGAACATGAGCGTCCTGCAAGGCCTCAATTAGCGGGGTATGCGTGTTCGCGCCACCACCACCGTCTACTCCTTCATCATGATGATCTTGTCCGCCGACATCTGCTTCGTCATGATGATCTTGTCCGCCGATAGCTCCTTCGTCATGATGATCTTGTCCGCCGACATCTCCTTCGTCATGATAACCATGTCCGGGAGACTCTTCGTCTTCATGCGCACCATTTGCTGTCGGTGCCTGGTTGAAGCCTAGCATGAAACCGCGCCTGAGCAGGTGATCCTCCAATTGTCCGGAATCAGGGTCAATCCAGCTCACAAGTTTGCATTTTCGACACGGTCATCTTATCTGGCGCCTGTTGCACCGAATCATGTCCGCCTTCGCTTCTTCCTTGCATCCACTGATTCGACCGGAGCTCATCATGACGACCATGGTTGCCTACGTACGAGGTATAGGAGAAACGAGAGTATGTTAATTAGAACCGTAACATGCACACACACAGACACCACACACACATGCATGGTCGCCGGAAAAATTCGGCATGACCTCTCCTAAAAGTAGGACATATGGGTAGTGCAAAAATTTGCCGAAACGGAAATGAATCAATATTTCGGCAAACATCCATGCACCACACCAGCGCAAGCAACAACATGCAAATATTCATGCACACCACACAAGCTTCATGTATAAACATTGTCTCGTCATCGTGCAAACCTCCCGCGCGCGACAAGCGCTTCACCTACATGCAACAATCATCCATACACATGCACCGCCGGCCACACAAAATATTGTCGGGGGAATACTTTGTAGATTAACCCGCGGCCCATATTTGATAAAGTGTGACCCAGTTTACTCGCACAATAAAGGCCTGCATGAAAGCAAGCCCAATATCGCACCGCCACAAGGAGAAGGATCTAGAAGACATATCCTGGAAGACGTGAGGAGGAGTTAGTCTCCAAGTAGGTTCCGGTCGATGTATTCCTTGTGGAGGAAGTTTCCTTTGTAACCTAGCGAGCCTCTGTGTATATAAAGAGGACTCGCATGACTTAGACGGGGTCAAGCTATCAAGCCCCAAAAACCCTAGTTCTTACGGCGAGTACCTAGATCGGATCGCCTCCATTGTAACATCACATATATCATATCAATACCAATCTAGGGTAGGCAGGAAGTAGGTCTTTACCTCACATTGAGGGGCCGAACCTGGGTAAATCTGTGTTCATCCTTGTTCCTGCGATCCCAAGCTCGAGACGATTGACTCGCGCAAATCCCACACCTACGAAGTCATCCATGACATCTGACGTGACAAACCCACGACAGTTGGCGCCCACTGTGGGGCCTGCGGTCAAGAGCGTCACGTTCCGCGCAGGATCGGAATCAGGGTTCAAGGACATCGCCATCGGCCAAGTGGAAGATATCAATGGTGTTCCCTTCATCGACGACTCAGAGTGGGGACCTGAGGCAGATCACGTTGAATTTGGGTATATTATTCCCATCGGGTCTGTGAAAATCTTCGTCGGGTCCGTCAGTCGCAGATCTACAGACGCGACTCAAGGAGGCGAATCAGGAGAGGAACTGCGGCCAGTCAGGGTCCGCGTGCCAGAAGAACTGCAACAAGCCGCAGCAAAAACATGCCTCCGTCCCGTCAAAACCAATTTGGGAACCTCTGCCTAGCCGGGAGAAAGATCCCAAAATTGAAGAAATCGAAGCTGTCAGGGTGGAGCTTTGTGAAGAAGCGCAAAGACTCGCGGCAGAGCGCAAAAAACTCCAGGAAGAAGATCAGCGACTGAGGCGTTGGCAGCAAAAGCAGCAGGCAATTTGCACCAAGACGGACGAAGGGGACAAGAGATGAAGCAGAAGTTCCACAATAATCCGGAGAGCAATATGCACGCCGCGATCGGGATATTATCAAAAATAGCACCAGTCGGAGATACGCGAGCTGATAAGGAAGCTCGCCATGCGATTGATCTGCTACAAACTGCTGCCCTACAGCAAGCAAACATGTATGGAATCACGCCTAACGAGCCGCAACACGAGGTATCGTGGGGCGAGGAAAGATGCAACGTGGAAGAAGTAGACAACCAGCTAGCAGGTCTGCAAATATCACCAGATAAAGAGAGTAAGGCTGATGGTAAACCACAAATGCTCGAGGCGACTCAACCAACCCAGTTTGAAACTGATTCAGATGAAGATACAGCGCCCGTGAGCTCCTATTCGTTATTGAAAGGACCAGCATGTTTGGGGAGGAAATACGGCTCACTCGTTTCCCACCGAACTTTGGTGAGTCGCAGCGAGTCCCACATACCATAATGATCTAGACCCTGTCCTATGGATAGAGGATTATGAAATAAACATGACAGGAATCGGTGTAACTCAGGAGGTGCTCGCAAAGTATTTTCACTTGGTACTACAGGGAGAAGCCAGTGATTGGCTGCTAAGGTTGCCACCAAAGTCAATAAACTCATGGGAAGAACTGAAGGATAAGTTCATCAAAAGATTCCAAATAGAAGGCGTGAAAAACCTCAGGCAATGGGTCCAGAAGGAGAACGAATCAACCAGCGAGTGGATAAAACAAGTCACAGGGATCCTTGACTCCGCCAAAGATATCACGGCGCAATCTGAAGTGCAAGTTATGAGAAAGAACTGTAGATTTGAGCCGCCGGTGCGTACCTTAAGCCGCACTGGACATAAGATCGATAGTTTTGACCAACTCTTGGCGACTGCCAACAAGCACGCAGAGACAGATAAGATGGCAAGCGGCTCATCGCCAATCTCAAAGGAAACCGAACACTGTAAGTATCAACTAAGGGAGCAGGAAGAGACAAGGAGTCACTCCCCAATAGCGCCAAAGGGATTTTTGATAGTCCTTGCGACTTACACCGCAGAAGAGATGGGAGACCCGTGGGCCACACAAAGGCGCAGTGTCATTACTACAGGCGATGGAAAGAAGGTGATTCATCAATCGCGACTTACAGCGGACCAATGCAGCATAAGGACAAGGAGAGCTCCTGTCAAAAGCCTGATACATCAGTAAGAAGAAACATAGGGCAATTTCATACCGTGGATGTACAAACAGCGGGCAACAGAAGACAAATGAACAGCAGATGGAGCCGCGACCAGTCCCAACGTTGGAAAGACACCGCCGTTGGACGAACGATCGGTTGTTTGGAGTCGCGCGATCATCCCCCAGAAGTAAAAGATCCAGGACAGTTGGCTCTTGTTGTCACACCGCAAGTCGCGGGATACAGGCTGAACAAAGTCCTCATGGATGGAGGAGGAAGAGTAAACATCCTATACCAAGACACGCTCCGTCGAATGAATATACCCGAGCGGCGGCTACAGCCAACAAGGAAGGATATCCAAGGCATAATTCCAGGAATAATCACTCGACCTATAGGAAAAATAACCCTCGAAGTCAGCTTCGGGACCGAGCGAAACTTCCGCACAGAACTCCTGAACTTCGAGGTCGTAGCTGTCAAAAGCCCATACCATGCGATCTTCGGGAGAGAAGCTTATGTCAAATTCACTGCCCGCCCCTGCTACATATACCTGCAGTTAAAGATACCAGGACCAAACGGCGTGATCACGTGCATGGAGACAGACAGAGAGCACTAGAATGCGAGGAAGCAGGCTCAGTAATCGCAGAAGAAGCTTGCATCGCCAACTCCTCACACGGTCTCAGGCCATCAGTGAACCTTCGCAGCCCAAAAGAGTCGCCTTGGGGACTCAACACGGACGGACAGCAGGACGCGCCCACCAGATGGTGAATTCCAATCATACAGTCGCGAATCAGGAAGATAATACTCCAGGAATCGCTTTGATACAAAAAGAAACAAGAGATGGCGTATATGCATAGATCCAATATCAATCAACAACCCAAGTCAAAGAGGTCCACTATTGTGAGACCTTACCCCCCGCGACTCATCCTCCAAGGACGTGAATCAGCATAAGTCGCTATCAAAATATTTGACCCTCACTTTGGCATGAAAACACATCGGAGCTATCATGCTCGACCCGAGTCGCTTTTAGCGACTCAAACATGAACCAACTAGGTGTTCAACCCCACTCCGTCAGGAGTATTAATTCGCAAACAAGTGCGATGAGTATCAAGTATGCATGACCTGCGAGGAACAGAAAACTCGCATTAAAGGGTCTGCATCGTCTTTGTCACACCCTGTAATAAATTGAGTGGTTATGAAATAAAGCCGGCGCCCTTGACATTCAAGGGTTCGTCGTTTCGCCTCAACTATCATTGAGTCGCTGAGTCTTTTGAATTTCATACATCACCAACCCTGAGGGCTTTTTTACAAAGCACAGCGAGCACAGCTCGCTACCTCAACCTTTGCCAAACGAGTGGCAGTCCTTAAGCTAGAAGCGTCTTGCATTATGCGGCCAAAGTACTGGGGTGTGGCGTCAATCGAGCTTGATTGCCTATCATGGCCGCTCTCGACCCTGAACACACATGTTCCTAGGAAATACTGAGCCGCGCGAGCGTCTACTTAATGGAAGTATCATAAAAGAACCTGCTTATAGGTCACAAAAGTACTGCTTATAGTACACAAATTTTTTACAGACTAACGGGCACGTCGCTATTGACAACCCACATTACTATTGGATGTTTATTTCTGCTTTCGAGTCGCAGGAACAGAAGCCTTCGCGGCTTGTCTTGAGGTTGGAGCAGCAGGTGTCCTTATAACCAGGCACCACCAGACGAAGTAGAAGGACCACCAGGTCCGAGGATGGATTGGAAGCTCGGGATGATTCAGCCCCAGTGGATTTCTCCTTCGTAGCTTTGCTACCATCAGGATTGAACTTCCCCAGATAAGAGCCCAAGTCTAAATTCTTAACAAATAATGTGGCGTATCCACGCATACCCTTCCAGATGTCGAAATATTCACTCATTGGAAGCTCAGTACCATCCGCGCGCTTCGCCCGGTCATGACGAGCAATCTTGCCAACCTCTATTTCTGGATAATATGCTCGGAGTAATGTTAACACATGAGCAGCTCCGGAGCGAGCAGAAGACCCCTTCCAATCAGAGACATAGTGAGGAGCCTTAAACAGCCTGTTCAGCCAAAACTCACATGAATCTGGAGCATCAGGCGTAGGGGCGATTTTTGTCATAACCTCTTTGGTTACTTTAAGAAGGCAGGCTAAAATCTTGAAGATATTCCAGTTGATCCTTTAAATTGGAGCGGTACACTGGAGCACCAGGCCCTGCATCAAAAAACAAGATGTTATCAAATCAGCAACTCATGGTGGTCACCCAGATGTGAATGATCAAGAGACAAAGGACTAGGATGTACCGGCGAGTTGAAGAATGGCTGATTTAACAACAGATCCAAAACCCTCAAAAGCCTTGAGCAGCGAGTTATATTTTTCATCTCGCGCGGCGAGCTCCCTCGCATGGTCTCCTTTCAGCCGATCAAGCAGTTCAGATTTGAGATTCAACCCCTCTCGCAAGGATTTTATAACTTCATCCTTCTCCATGAGTCGCTGCTTGGAATCTGCTTCGAGCTCTTTAAATTGCTCTTCACAGGAGTCAAGTTGATCTTTGAGTATCTTTATTTCTTGCGCTTGGTTTTTAATGATCTCGCTATGATGTCCAAGGCAGATCGCATCACTTCAGGCTTATCTAAGGAAATGCCCTTGACTTTCATTGCGTCAGAGGCAGCAAGCGAGGAAAGCTCAAGCTGCGATAAACAGGGAAAAATATAAGCAATTCAGAAAGGTACTTGGGGGCTCAAAACTTGGAGAAAAGAAAGAATCAACACCCTGTCAACTGACACAAGGTCTTGATCCTTGGGGGCTACAGTATGCGTACCTGGCGACTTGAAGAAAATTGCTCAACCAGGTCGCGATAAAGCAGCGTGCTTATCTCCAGCATCGATTATGGCATCCGCAATTGATTTGGAACTACTAGCGCTTGGGAGATCAGCCGCTTCAGAAATAGGAGCTCCAACTTGAATTGGCATCCCATCAACATTAGGAGTCGCAGACGGCGCTGCGACTGGAACCATGGCAGGAGCCGCATCGGCAATACCCTCTTCTAAAAAAGGCTTCAGATAAGTCGCGCCATCGCTAGTTCCCATGTTCTCGCCAGCAACATCATCTTCGCTCGTGGTTGGCTGAGAAAGAGCAGTGAAGGAGGCAGACTTTGTATCCCCTTCAACCATGGCCCTGCAAGATATTGATGGTTATAGACTAAAGTGGCAGTGTCACAGCCATAAAAGGAAAGCAAGTCCTACCCAGAAGCAATACGGACGCTCTTCATCAGGCAACCAGAGGAAGGAGAAGTAAATCTTGCAGATCTGAGCCTACGGGATAGAAAAAAACAGCAGTGAATAAACAACCCTTCATGGAGACACATGAGTACAAAGAAAGAAGAGAATGTCACAAGGAAATACCCGAACTTGTCGAGGCAATTCTTCACAACAGGCTCGGAGGAAAGTACAGCGCTGTCAGGCTTAGCAAGCTTTAAAGATTTGGCAGCTTTGATATCCACAAGCAACGCCAAGGCCTTGCGACGTTTCTCAGGTTGCGAGGGATCTTCTGGCTCTCAGATAGAAACGCTTAGAGGACCTGCGAGGTACTTCAGGAAGCTCCAGGAAAGATGTGCCTGGAGCCGTGGACAAAAGAGCGTTGGCCATTTGTTGCTCCTCTTCAGATGCGCTACCACCAGGCTCAGAAACAGTGCCATGTAATCGTTTCCTCACCAGGATCAGCGACTTCTTCTGGTGACTTGACAGTGGTTTCTTGGCCTGAGCCGGCCTCCTCTTCGGATGGGAGAGTCCAAAAATGGGATCAATCTGAAAGAGAATCAATGTCAGAAATAGTCAACTTTGAAGGAAGAATCCTAGAAGGAAAAAGTTACAAGAATAATTACCACAAAAGGCTTGTGTTCAGCCCAGAAAGGAGCAAGACCGACGTTATCATACGAGTCAATGTCCTCGTTCGTCACTCGGCGAATGAAGTTTATCCACTCCCCTTTGTCCCAATCTTCAGGGCAAGTACGATCAACGTCATCCGCATGACAGGTGAAATCCACCATAAGTCGCAGACGGCGACTCACGGGCTGAATTCGCCATTTGGTCCAGCAAGATATAAGATCCAATCCGGTAAGGCCATGGAGCGTCAGCGCCCTCACCTTATCTAAAAGAATCTCGATGGAGGGCAACGAAGAAGGATCGGGCTTGGAAGACAAAGCAGGGTAGCCTCGAAAGGAAGTGGAGACCAAGGGGGAAGACGAATTTCGCCTCAGGAGAAGTGTCTTTGCAGTAAAAGAAAGTTCTTTGCCAATCCTTAACTTTTTTGGCAAGGGCTAGCTTTGGGAAAATACTACCTTACGGCGTTGGAAAGATATGGCGCCACATTGGAGGAAAGAAGCATATGTTGCTTCTCTTTGACTATTGCAGCCAAAGAAAGCAAGCCAGAAGTCTATTGAAGGAGAGACGCCTAAATAATCTTCGCAAAGAACGTGGAAGTTACTCACTTGCAATATTGAATTGGGACCGATGTCATGAAGGCGAAGACCCAGCCGCTGCATCAGGGAGCGAAAGAAGAGAGAACCGGGGGCTTGAATCCGCGCTCGACGTGTTCCACAAAAATCACCACTTCTCCTGGCTGCGGATCGGGAATTATCCTCGCCAGCGGCGCGCCATTCACATTGATCTCTCGGTGGAAGAAGGCCGCGAGCGGCCAAAGACTCCAAAAATACCTCATCAATCCACGAGCCTTCCCAGTTGCAACTACGGCGAGACATCTTTTCAATCAAGGGGATTTTCGCCAGAAGATTGCAAGCGCAAGAAGCGGAACCAAAGGCGGCGGAGAAGAGTAGCGGAGGCGTAACTGAAGCAGAGCGCCAGGGAGGCTGATGGGCCAAACTAAAAAGCCCAGGCGCGGAAGACGTTCAGATCTGAAAACCAACAGGCACGACCAGATGAGTCGCGCCCTTGAGCCCCAAGAAGGTTATAAGTCGCAAATGGCGATACAAAAACTGGAGTTCAGCTGGGACATTCATGTGAGCGGTTCAGCAGTTCAACAAGACAAAGAAGCCTTCATCCGAAGTCCAAGCTGAACTTGGGGGCTAATGTCGGGGGAATACTTTGTAGATTAACCCGCGGCCCATATTTGATAAAGTGCGACCCAGTTACTCGCACAATAAAGGCCTGCATGAAAGCAAGCCCAATATCGCACCGCAAGGAGAAGGATCTAGAAGACATATCCTGGAAGCAATGTTGGGGATATCGCTTATCGGGAACTTATCGGTCGACCCAAGATAAGTGATAAATCGGCCGATTTATCGGTATATCGGTCGATTTATCGGCATATCGGTGGATTTATCGGGCGATTTATCTTATCGGTAAGACACCGATAAACGATAAATCGAATGATAAATTGGAATATCGGAAGATATCTTGAACCGTGCCTGGAAGACGTGAGGAGGAGTTAGTCTCCAAGTAGGTTCCGGTCGATGTATTCCTTGTGGAGAAAGTTTCCTTTGTAACCTAGCGAGACTCTATGTATTAAAGAGGACTCGCAGGACTTAGATAGGGTCAAGCTATCAAGCCCCAAAAACCCTAGTTCTTACGGCGAGTACCCAGATCGGATCGCCTCCATTGTAACACCACATATATCATATCAATACCAATCTAGGGTAGGCAGAAAGTAGGTCTTTACCTCACATTGAGGGGCCGAACCTGGGTAAATATGTGTTCATCCTTGTTCCTGCGATCCCAAGCTCGGAGACGATTGACTCGCGCAAATCCCACACCTACGAAGTCATCCATGACATCTGACGTGACAAACCCACGACACATATGCATGTCCATCCAACAATACTCACCAAGTAAATTCGTTACCGAGACGTGACCGTGATCGATGAGAGAGAGTGTGTGGTGTTGGAGAGAAAATAGTGGTGAAAAAGAGATGTATTTGGAGAGGAGTAGAGTATATATGGAGGCTCCCCAAGCCCTCACCAATTATCTATGAAACAAAGTAGGTTTAACTACAAAAAATGGAGAAAAGTATGGGCAAAATGGGATGGGAGGGGGAGGAACACGAGCTAGGTGGAGGAGGAACAAGAAGAAAATGGGTGGTAGGTAGGGGCCGCCACTTTTTTGTAGATCTGGGAAACTAATTCTGTGGCGCATGAAATCCCATGCGCCACAGAAATGTTGCTTTCTGTGGCGCATGGGACCAGATGCGCCACAAAAATGTGGCTTTCTATGGCGCATCAGACCCCATGCACCACAGAAAGTGCGCCACAGATGTCTGGGGGCCCCGCCCCCAATGATTGGGTGGGCGCACTTTCTGTGGCGCATGGGGTCTGATGCGCCACAGAAAGCCACATTTCTGTGGCGCATCTAGTACCATGCGCCACTGAAAAGGCGTCGGCGTGTCAGATCCGAACGTGGGTGGTGGGGCCCACAACCTTTCTGTGGCGCACATGTGGTAATGCGCCACAGAAAGGACATATTCAGTGGCGCATGGGCATGGCATGCGCCACAGACATCTGTGGCGCACCAGTACACATGCGCCACTGATAAACTTCTGTGGCGCACGACATAAAAGGTGCGCCACAGAATGGCTATCCACCTATAGCTAGTTTCCTAGTAGTGGTACTATCGGGCCACTACCGCCGGTACTACCGGACCTACGCAAACCGGCGAGCTGAGTTGACCTTCGTCGGTACTACCGACCCATCTCCTCCGGTACTACCGGGCCTGCGCAAGCGCGGTACTACCGGAGACGCACCGGTACTACCGGGCCTGTGCAAACCGGCGAACTGAGTTGACCGTCTTCGGTACTACCGGACCATTCTCGTCGGTACTACCGGGGCCGCGTGAGCATGTGTGCTGAGTTGGCCCTTGAGCCATGTAATACTAGCCACTCATTTACCTTTTCGCATCTAGACTATAAATAGGTGCCTCCCCCTTCAGATCTAGGGTTAGACTAAGATTATACTTGAGTTGAGCGTTGCTCCTTTCCACCCGTTGTCGGTGTTGCCTCCTTTGGAGATGAATCAAGGCTCCCGTTGTGGAGATGATTCAAGGCCTCCCCTTGTGGAGAAGATCCCTCTAGTGGATTCAAGGCTTCTTCTTGTAGTTGCGATTATTTGCCAATCCTCCCTCTTTAGGTGACTTGATTGGACCGGTGGGATTGACCGGTAAGAGGAACAATCTAAGAGTAAGGTTGCTTGGAGTTTGAGAATCGGGGGCAGCCCTTGGGGATTAGTTACCGGTTGAATTCGTCCTAGTTGCTTTGCTAGTTATCTTGTGTTGACTTTTCCCCTCATGTGTTTTCGTGTTCGTCGTGTTCTTCGCATTCTTCCCCAATTCCCCTCAATCCGTGAAAAACAGGACCCTACATGCATCATATGGTATCAGAGCTTGGGTTGACATAGATTGATTTATTTTTCCACCCCAAATCCACCAAAATTTTCTTTGATTTTGAGAATTTCGAAAATTTCTACCAAAAATAGCCTTTCTTGGATTTGAGCCGATCTCTCGATTTGTTGCGTTTGGAATAGTTTTGATCCACGGATATGTTGCCTTAGGACCTCCTCCACCTTGGTTCCAAGTTTCCCAGCCTAATTTTGCCAATTTCCCATGAATTTGAGGATTTTTCGAGTCCAATTTCCGCGACAAATCGAAAGTCAAAATTCAGAAATCGGGCGGGTCGGTACTACCGGACCATTGCCGCCGGTACTACCGGGTGTGCAAATTTTTGGCCGAAATTTTTTCTTCCCCGTTTTCGTTTTGGCATTTCCTTTTGTGTGTTTTTGAGTTGTCCTTTGAGGTCATAACGTCTTCTACATCGACAAGCTTCCGCAAGCGTTCTACATCAACCAAAAGCGCCAACGACACCTTCGAGTCAACACAGGTTCCCCCGTCAACTATCCGTTGTGAGACCTTCTTCGTCTTTGTGTACCTATCCCATTGGAGTAGTTCGTTAATATTGCGGGCATTGCAATCGTGTCACCTTGGTATTGATTAGTTCATCAAAATGCAGCTTAGTTAGTTTTCTTTGTGCTTGTATATTTTAAAAAAAGTGACAAGTATCATCCTTTGTGAGTAGCACCTTGCGAATTCTTAGTGAAGAGTAAACGGTTGGCACGTGTGCAAATCTAGTGCCCTCACACAAGGCAATTGAACTAGTGTCCTTCTTGCGGTAGTGTGACATTAGAGCACGTAGTCTTCATTAGGATCATCATATGGTATCTTCGTAGTGCTCGCACTTTGGTCACACTATCCCCATTGTATCTTTTGTGTGTGTGTTTCCGTTGTTCCGTAACATTTGTGTGGTTGGTTTGTTCTTCGTCAATTTTGTAATTGTGGTTATTCTCTACTCTTTACAACATACTTTTCGTTGGATTTGCTTGTTTTCTTTTGACACTATACCTTCCTATCCTCATAAGTGTGTGTTGGATGTTAGAACCGGATTCTCTTTCGTCAAGCAAGTCTATTCTTACGATATAGTTTCTCTTGGTTCTCCATTTCCACACTTCTCACTTGTTCTTGAGATCATGTTTAGGCGAAGTACAAATGGAATATCAAGCTCGGAGGATGATATACATGGAGGAATTCAAGGTGATAATGGCTACGTCGCACATAACGAGTTCGTGGGCCTTCGACACCTTGTTCGTGATGGGCTAGGTCGCTATGAGCGCCGTCTTCAAGAACAAGAAGCCACCTTCAACGAACAAATGGAGCACGTGACCGAAGCTATCAACAACCTTGCGCTACATCGCTCTTCTTCAAGCTCGCGCCGCACAAGGAGCACCTCAAGGTCCACACAACCTCGCCATGCACATCATGAACCGCAACAAGCTCGTCAAGAAATTCCAAGGCGCGACGCACATGATCGACATCGCCATGAAGTGGAACACCCACCCTCGCCTCGAGCGCACCATGACAATGGGCATCAAGAACAACTTCTACCAAATGGTGGACGCCGTGAACAAACTCCTTCACCACCACCTCAACATCAAGATCGTCAAGACCCTTTGGCCAATGACAATGGTGTCCCGGGTGCGCATGACTATGACGATCAAGGACGTCGAAACCGCCATCCTCCAAGACCACGCAATAACAATCGTGTGCATGTAAACCATGAAGAGCCTCATCCTCACCATGAGCCTCGCCAACACCAAGGATTTCTAGGGTTGCCCGATCTTCAAGGATTGACAGCGGGAATGGACAAACGCACGCAAGAACACGAAGAATACACGAAGAACGCCTAGAACAAAAGAACACACACATGATACAAGGACCATTTCCCATACTAGTCGGTCCAACCGGCCCAATAGAATACACACGAGGGTGGGAGATCGGCAGGTAGATACAAGAAGGGATCTTGGATGGTTGTTTCTCCAACGGTCAACCAAACCGATCCAACAAAGTCACCGAGGATGAAAGATTGGCAAGTAGTCAAACTACAAGTAGAGGTTTTGAATCCACAAGAGGGATCTTCTCCACAAGGGGAGGAACCATCTCCCCAAGGGGAGGCAGCACCACAAGGGGTGGGTAAGGAGCCTATGCTCAACTCTCTCTCATCATAGACTCTCCTCAGATCTGAAGGGGGTAGGTGTCTATATATAGGTTTGACCACAAAGGGGTAGGTGGGAAGGGATACAAGGGAATATTCCCTGCTGGTTCCCGCAGCAGCGATAGTAACTCTGTGTGACCGGCGGTAGTACCGCTGGTGCGGGCCTTAAACTCCTGGCGTTCCGCGGCGGCGGTAGTACCGGCGTCGCGGCGGTAGTACCGCTGGTGCGGGCCTGAAGCTCTAGCATTCTGTAGCGGCGGTAGTACCGGCGTCGCGACGGTAGTACCGCTGATGCGCGCCCGAAGCCCTTTTATGTGGAAGTGGCGGCGGCAGTACCGGCGGTGCGGACATCGTCTTGGACTGGGGCCGTGCCGATAGTACCGCTGCTTCTTGGGACTTCTTCTTTCTCCTCTTCCAAGCCACCATCTTGTCGGGCTTCTTTCCTTGTGCACCTTGGTCATCCTCTCGTGTACATGTACTCATCGTGACAAACCTAGCCATGCAATGGGAACAATGGTCAAGTAGTATACCGTCCCAAAGTGTCAAATCAAAGGTCACATAGAGGAAGGAGTTCACCTTTGATGTCCATGGTGACTTGTGGTATGTTGGAGTGCTTGACATGATGGTGGGCCAAGGTTGGGCTACATCATCTCCCCCCTTCAAAAAGAGTCGTCCTCGACTCTTGCTCATCATCATGGCAAGGAGGTAGATGTGTAGACCTTGTCGTGTGGTTGACCATGTAGTCGATGGAAATGATGTGGCACTTCTTCAATGTCCCTTCGCCTTTCAAGTAACCTACAAAACTCACAAGGAAGACGAAACAACACTCAAAGAGTAGCCAACTCTTGAAGGTCATCACATGGGCGCTTATGTAGAAGGAAGTCACCTTAGCAAGATGTTTTGCTCTTCTTGCGAGATCTTCCGTCATCGGAAAGCGTGGTTGAAGCAACTCATGGAGGCTCATCCAAAGGTACGACCTACACATCAAAGACCAAGCAAACCATGTGTGTGCAAAATAGAGGAGCATATCATGAATCACATGTCCATTCTTTGTCATTACACCATTAGCACAACACAAATATATGAAAGTCAAAGCATATGCAAGATCAATGTGCAAGCAATTTCTCGAAACATCCTCAAAATGTGGGAATACAAAAACTCCATGAAAATGTGAGAAGGCAATGATATCTATCTCATTTTGATACATATGAGCATTATTGCACACAAAGCATTGGAAAGAACAATTTGTCAACATCCTTGGTGCAATAAGAGAAGAATTTGGCAAAAACACACAATGAAGAATTTCCAAAATATCATCATGTGTGTAAACAAAGCACATGAAAGAGCAAGTTTTCTTCATATTTTTTGCAACACCAAATTGGTAGAAACCAAAATACTCATGACAAGACATGCATTAAATGTCATTATGGTTGCAAACAAGCCATTGGAAAGAACAATTGTTCATCATTTTTGTTGCAACACATAAATCATCCATGTGAAAGATCAAGTAAACATGCTTGTCCTAAAGGAGACCAAAAGCATCAACATGATTGCAAACAAACCATAAGCAAGAGAAATTGTTCAACTTGTTTGATGCAAAACATGGAAAGGGCATTAGAGCCGGGTTTGACCCACAACTCAAGTGTATGCTCTCAAGAGCTCGTATTGTCAACTCATGCTCAATTGAGGTTGACATTATCATGCGGTTACCGGCACACACAAGACACCATATGAAGAAGGTATGTGCATGGTATATGAACACATCATCCATCATGAAGTATCTCTTCATTTGCACATCACCAACCACACAAAAATCAATTGGAAAATATGACATATGTGGATGGTCACTATGCAAAGTGAAGGATGGAACAAGGTCCAAAAGAGAAAACGACACATCTCTTAAATGTGAGAAAGCTATGGGGGCAATCTCATTATCAAGCATTTCAACATTATTGCAAGCGACACATGTGAAAGAGAAATTGTTCAACATGTTGCATGCCACAATGGGAGAAAAATGGAAACATTCATAACAAGGCATGTCTATGGTAGAAACATCACAATTGGGTAACTCCACATGATCAACATTGGTTTTAAACAAAGTATCACAAGGGAATAAGAACGAATCATATGATGGGGCAAGAAAATCATCCATAGCATGCAAGCAATCATAGTTCATCTTGTCCACTAGCGGGATCATGGTCACATCAACACCCATACCTTTGTAGTCCTGCTCATGTGAAGTAGGTGTTGAAGTAGTAGCGGCTTCCATGTAGCCGACTATTTCATCTTGAAGTAGACATGGGGTGGCATCATCATCATCCTACATGTACATCTTCTCCATTTGAGGCACTGTCAAGTCGAGGAGTGGCGTCTCATCATCCATGGAACCTAGCACACAATGAGAAAACACACTAGAGGTAGAGGTTAAGTTGTTAGACATCGAAATGGTCTCACAAGACCTATCAACTACCTCTCTCAACTCAAGTGGTGTATCACTCATTCCCTCAAAGTGAAAGCACTCAAACTCACATATGGTGGAGGCACTCAACTCACTCTCACTCTCACTCAATTGGGCTAAGTGGCTCTCATGCTCACATGGGATTGATACCATCTCATACGTCAAACACATGAGGGTAGGCTCAATGTTCTCAACTCCAAACGCCTCCGAGGTTGAAGGGAAACTCCATGCTCAACCTTCTCGACCATCTCGCCTCCAAAGGTTAATGCCATAGTGTAGGCATCATCACTCGACTCCTTTACGGAAGGGAAAATCCCATGCTCGGCAACTTCACTTGGTGCATCAACCAAAGTGATAGCATCATCCATGCTCGCCTCCATGGTCGAAGGGAAAATCCCATGCTCGACCATCTTCTCGCCATCTTGGTCACCAACTTGGCAATCCCACATCATGTGACCTTAACCATTGCATATTGGGCACACGAGATTGGGACATTCTCGTGGGTCATGGTCTTGGCCTTGGCAAATGTCGCATATGAGGTCTTCTTCTTGCCATATGGGTGCCATTGTGGTGGTGGCACTTGGTGTAGATACTATATGAAGAGAAGTGCTTGATAAGGGCGCCAATGGGGTTGCGGCCTCACGTTTGTGACCATGTTTCTTCCGGCGTCGACGTAGGCTTTGCTCGAAGAACTTGCCGATGTGGCCATGATCTCATCAAAGATGGAACTTGTAGCTCTTGTTGGCGCACTTGAAGTGGTAGCACGAGTGCACACCATAGGATGTGCGCTTGTCGATGTCTTGGATGTAGAGGTTCTTGACTTCTCCTCATGTCGATGTTGACGCTCTTGAGTGGAGGGGTGTCGCCGAAAGTCGTTTGGATGCTTCTCCTCATGTTGACGTCGGCGAGCTTGTTGCCTTGGCGACCTTTCCTTGGAGCTTCCACTAGAGCTTGGTGACGAGTGCGGAAGCTTGGCAAGTGTGTCGATGTCATCTTGAAGCTTGGACATGTTGTGGTCCACCGTGGCATCTTTCTTGTGGCGCCTTGATGAGGTAGATGGTCCTTGACTTGGCTTGACCTTGTCGATGCACTTTTGGGGAGGCCGTCCTGTTGTCGATGTAGAGTGGCGAGGCTTGGCACTCTTGGCGTTGTCCTTCTCATGGCGCCTTCTAGAAGTTGATGGAGAATGTCGAAGTTTGGCACTCTTGGCGATGTCCTTCTCATGGCGCCTTCTTGAAGTAGAAGGAGCTCCATAGGATGCATGCATGGTGGTCTCACGTTACTCCATCTTGAGCTTGAACCATAGTGAGTTGTGCCATGATGTTTGGTGGTGCCGCTCTTGACCATGGTAGAACCAAAGTTCTCGTCGGAGTACTTGGAGTAGTAGTCGTAGTAGTTCTCCATGTCGTTGTTGTGGTCGAAGTCGGTACCATATGATGAGGCATATAGGAAATTTCTGCCACATTGTCGTTGGAGCTTGTGTAGTCGGAGTCGTGGTAGATTCGTGTGTACTTGGAGTCGATACCATATGATGATCGTTGCTCGAAGTCGTGGTACCGCACCATGTCGTGGACGCATGAAAAGCCGGAGTCGTAGCGGAAGTCTTGGTGATGATCCATCGTGTCATGGGGGTCATTGTCGGTGTAGTAGTAGTCCCCCATGTCCTCAATGCATGAGGCATCATAGTCCATGTGACTCATCGTGTGCTCAACATCATCTTGGCCTCCATAGTTGCATTCGCTCTCCCTAGACATGTTAACTCACAAGACAAGTGTATATATGTGGAGTGGAAAGGAACTAGAGCACAACCTCTCACCTTTGTAGATAGTATTGGACGTCGTGGACAACCAAAAGGGAACGATCACAAAGTAAAGTGCTTGTGTTCAAGTATCCAAAGCAAACTTCAAAACACACACGGCTTAAAAGTCGGATAGGAAGGTATGGTAGGTGGAAAGCAAATTGAACCAACCGGAAACCAAGATATTGTAAATCCAAGCAGAGAACCACGATGATCACAAAGCAAAACAAGTCAATCTCATATGCATTGTAAAGATAGGAATGTAGTTCAAGGAAACACACGCATGGAGAGATAAATGGGACTTATGCAACCAAGAAGTGAGCTAAAGAACCATAAGATCCTAGCGAAGACTATAAGCTCGTGTTGCACAAGTACAAGGAAAGCCACTAGCTCGATTGCAATTTATTTAGTGGGCTACAAGATTTGCACAAAATGTACCACCTACTAGATGTTCATCGAGCTTGCGCACTTCCTGCAAGATATGGCAAGTGGTGTTTCTTCTTTCTTTCTTTTCTTGCACTTTTTCCTTCTTTTCTATTTTCTCTTTTGCACACCCACTTCTTTGATGCCAACAACAAGATATATGATACATGAACTAGCGTAAACAATGGTCGCTCGGAAACTACACGGTACAATTGTGCTAAGCCCAAGCAATCATCAAGATCTAGTCTCAATAGGACATGGCAATCGCAAGGATATAGTGTGGCTTTCAAAGGAATGGCAAGGGGAAAAGATTCACGATGTTATACCTTTCGTCGATGATCTTCGCCCTTTGGTGTAAAAGGTTCGTGCTTGCCCATGAATTTGGGTGGTGGTGGATGGTGGATCTTCCGCAATGGTGATGAAGGCCTTGTCCGTAGCTTCGAAACGAGCCGAAGAACACAAAAAAGGAGTCCGGAATCAAAAGATGTGACCAAAACAATTTTCTGAAAATTTCAGTTTTCTGCAGGGCGGTAGTACCGCTGGTTTGGGGGCGGTAGTACCGTTGATGCGCGCCTGAGGCCTGTTTAAGCGGTACCGAGAGAGGTAGTACCAGTACGGCGGTAGTACCACTGCACGGGGGCGGTAGTACCGCTCTGGACGAAGATTCGTGCCCGAAAACACGATTTTGCCCGATTTTGGCGGAAAAACTTGCCCAAAAACTTCAAATCGGAGGGGAAATTGATGGAATTAGGCCATGGGAACGCAAAGGAAGCAAGATCAACTAGTAAAGCAATATATCTATGGATCAAAACTTGCAAAAACGCACAAGATTCATAGATCGATCCAAAAGCAATTTGGGGCTATTTTTGTGGGATTTTCGAAATTACTCAAAATCAAAGAAAATTTTGGTGGGTTTGGGGGTGGAAACACAAATCAAATCCGTGGCAACCATGCTCTGATACCATATGGTGAAGTAAGTACTTCTAGGGTTGCCCGATCTTCACGGATTGACGGCGGGAATGGACGAACGCACGCAAGAACACGAAGAACACACGAAGAACGCCAAGAACACAAGAACACACACACGATACAAGGACCGTTTGCCTTACCGGTCGGTCCAACCGGCCCAATAGAATCCACACGAGGGTGGGAGATCGGCAGGTAGATACAAGAAGGGATCTTGGATGGTTGTTTCTCCAACGGTCAACCAAACCGATCCAATAAAGTCACCCGAGGATAAAAGAATGGCGAATAGTCAAACTACAAGTAGAGGTCTTGAATACACAAGACGGATCTTCGCCACAAGGGGAGGAACCATCTCCACGAGGGGAGGCAACACCACAAGGGTGGGTACGGAGCCAATGCTCAACTCTCTCTCATCATAGACTCTCCTCAGATCTGAATGGGGTAGGTGCCTATATAGGTTTGACCACAAAGGGGTAGGTGGGAAGGGATACAAGGGAATATTCCCTGCTGGTTCCCGCAGCAGCGGTAGTACCTCTGTGTGACCTGCGGTAGTACCGCTGGTGCGAGCCTGAAACTCCTGGCGTTCCGCAGCGGCGGTTGTACCGGTGTCACGGCGGTAGTACCGCTGGTGCGGGCCTGAAGTTCTAGCATTCCGCAGCGGCGGTAGTACCGGCGTCGCGGCGGTAGTACCGCTGATGCGCACCCAAAGCCCTATTATGCGGAAGTGGCGGCGGCAGTACCGGCGGTGCGGGCATCGTCTTGGACTGGGGCCGTGGCGGTAGTACCGCTGGTGGACCGGCAGTAGTTCCGTTGCTTCCTGGGACTTCTTCCTTCTCCTCTTCCAAGCCACCGTCTTGTCGGGCTTCTTTCCTTGTGCACCTTGGTCATCCTCTCGTGTACATGTACTCATCGTGACAAACCTAGCCATTCAATGGGAACAATGGTCAAGAAGTATACCGTCCCAAAGTGTCAAATCGAAGGTCACATAGAGGAAGGAGTTCACCTTTGATGTCCATGGTGACCTGTGGTATGTTGGAGTGCTTGACATGATGGTGGGCCAAGGTTGGGCTACATCATTGTCCGCATGATCGTCACCACCACAACAACTACGAATCAATTGATATGGACTCCACCTCTAAACCGTCGAGAAGAAGATGACAATTTGAGCAACCTTCACTTTGATATGCCCAAGTTCTATGGAACAAGCGACCTGGAAGCATACCTCTCATGGGCACTCAAGGGTGACAAGATATTCCGAGTCCGACACTACTCCAACAACAAGATGGTAGCCGTAGCATCAATGGAGTTCTAAGAGTATGCTCTCTTGTGGTGGGAATAACTTCAAGATTCACGTGTGGACAACAACCAACAACCAATAAACACGTGGGTTGAGATGAAGGAAGAGATGTACAAGCGCTTTGTGCCTAGTCACTACACTAGAGACTTGTACAAGAAGTTGCAAGAGTTGAAGCAAGGCTTGAAATCCGTTGATGAGTACTACAAGGAGATGGAACTTTCCATGATGAGAGTCAATCTATCTATTATATAATTAAAACACAGGATAACCAACGGTCAAGATTTGTCATCTAAACTTAAAGAGATATCAACGGTTCAGATCTTAGATTAGGCAATATGAAGGACGCGCCGTCAGGACTAACGCCTAAACGTTGGATGACAAGACTAGAGCGTAGGGATCGTTCGTATTCTGATTGGAGTCCAAACACACGATAGATAGCTTGATTGTTGGAGGCTTGCGCGATAGACATCGCCACGAAAAGAAATCACCCATCAACGCATACACGTGCAGTTGACTACCGCCGCCGTATAATAGGTCTCCTCACGTCGCACGCGCGCTGCCGCGGGACGTCGTATTCCGATCGCCTAGCGTGTCCTCAGGCATGGTGCCGCTGCCGCCGCCGCCAAGTTCCGATGCAATCGGCCAATCCACGCAGATTCTTAACGTGAGTGAGTTTTAATCTCATGATAACCATGCAGCATGCCTGCATACAGGATGGATCGATTGAATTAAGATTTGTGTGGTAATAGACACACGGACAGCCCAATGCAAGGTACACCATGCAGCATGCACACATACAGGATGGATTGATCGAATTAAGATTTTTGTGGGGCACATACACACGGCCGACAGCCCAATGCAAGGTAAACATACGTGCAATTTAGTTTCCTTTGAGTGCTTTAGCTACTTTACAATACATTATACACTGTCTAGAAATTTCTTAGCTGGTGTAAGATGCACATAACCTAATCAATCCTAGGTCATCAACCATCGATTTCCATTGAAACCGTATCTGCCGGAAGAGATGCCGTTGTGTATTGCCAGCAGTGAGGATAAACAATGGAGCGGGGAGTTTCATAGATTATGCACATATGCCTATGCACGGCGACAGATGAAGTTACTGAAAGAAGCTGTGCGGTCAGCCAGCGCGCCTGCCACAATCTTGCCGTCAATCTGGTCAGAAGTGTTTTCCTTGAAAGCGATGCAAAATCAGTTTGGTCGTCGACGTGCCTCTCTGCGGTGCAAAGAAAAATCTTACTACATGGGAGATAACGTCATCTTAATTCTTCACCTATGTGACCACCACAACGTGATTGTATCAAACATCTGATTGCCAACACCCAGCAGCATGTCCGCGAGGATCTTGAGACGGCTACAATGGCCATAGACAGTTATGTCGTCTTTGATCATCCCTTGAAATTCCAGAGCACATCGACGGCTTGCGGTGTCGTCCAGCTGGAGACGATGTCCAGCACCTCGGTGGAGATGACCTGTAAAAATATAAAACCAGGCGACGCTGCACTGTTGATCTGGATCCACTTGGCATCGTAAAGACCAGCGATCTGGGTCCACTCGGCATCGTCAAGACAAGGTGATCAAGGAGCTTCGTCGGTAGACCTGCGTACGTGGCCGCAAACACATGTGCCATCTTAAGCATCGAGCTTTTGCCGTACCAGCTTCATTGGACTACAACTTTGACCCCTAGCTATATCCCCGCAAAAAAAAACTTTGAGCCCTATATGACAGTAAGTTTGTGATTTTACATGGAAGTTAAGAAGTACATGTCTTCGATCTCCGGCGACAACATGCAAGCTTATCAAAAACGCCGGAGGACAGATCGAAGGAACGCCAGCATATATCTTGCAAACGTCGACAACTCTCAGTGCATCGGCAAATCGACCGCACGACTTGCGAAAGATGAGGTATGGTGATATATCTATACATGTTCGGTTGCGTCACAAATCGAAGATCCTACATGCTGGCAGCATGCTCAGGGGATCCAAGGCACATCATCAAGCTGGAATCTTCAGGTAATATGGAAATTCTTAGTAATAGCTATCAGCAATCTTCATGTGTCATCATCATCCGGAAGTCTTTGAGTAATACTGAAATCTTCATGTAAATAGCTATCTGCAATCTTTCATGTGTGTTTAGATCTTCTCATCCCAACGTGTGTTTAGGATTTAATCCTTTCTGTAGCATTAGGTCCGTTATCATGAGCTGGAAATTCATGGAATAAAGGTCAATTTGTGCACATAATGAGGCGCCACGTTTCTATTCCCAGGAATTCGAGACCATGGGCTAAACTGGAGTTAGGTTACCAACAAAGCTGTAGGTTTATGTATCTTTACGAGAATGAAAATAACACACCTTGGAAACAGATACATAGAGGTACAAATAAAGGTATACATACCTCTGATCATCATGTCACCCAGTGAATCAAAATTGCTGAAACGAATGCAATATTCATTAGCTGTTTAGACTGTCTTCTTTCCAACGATCATTAATAAGATCCACCCCTTGAACACTGCCATGGGCAACTATATGTGACATTTTAAGAGTGACAAGAACGGATGGACTGAAGGTACTGATGCCGCAAGGAGTGTCCAAGAGAAGATAAAGTGAAGAATATTATTTAAAAGTGAATTCAATTATCAATTTTATGTGAGGGAAATTAGTGCTGAGAAACAGAAGCTTCAGACTTTACGAGATGATAGACTGGAGCCTCGGTGGAATAGAATGATCAGCTGATTTTTTAAACAAACATTTTTACATTGGATATGCTAGAATCTATCGGGTTCAAAAGAAATAGGCAAAGGCCATATTTGTGTATAGTTCTCTTGCGGCCAGGAAGATGCATAGTTGGGTACACAACTGAATTTATAATGCAAATACCAAATTTTCTTGGAGGATGTCAGGCAACTTTTGCTCCATTCCGTAATATTGGTTCGTCTTACTTGATCTGTGCCTAGATTATATTCTGCATATTTGTAAATTTACAATTTCTCCACTAATGTCCCATTTGATTTCAAATGATGCACATAAAATTCCCTTGCTTGCAGATTTCGGAATTATCATAAAAATGCTGCTACTTCTGCTTGCACCTCGCTAAGCCTATGTTTATATATTTCACCAGGTGTAAGATCTTTTTGGGTAATGGGTTGTGGAATACATGAAGATATAACTTCAGGCAAATCAACTTGGAGGATGTCAGGTAACTTTTGCTTCTTGGCTTTTTTATGTTAGCTCAAAACAATAGGTCAGTTGTCTGTAGATCTGTAGTTAAATGATATACATGTTAATCTTCTGTAAATTCGGGAAAGGATCAGAGGGAGAAAATATCGGGACATGTACCAGGGCAAGAGCTCTAAAAAAAACTACATGAGCAATTATATAGAAGCCAAAAGCATTGATCTATGCAAGTGTTCTGAACTGCATCCGCAATTAGGCGTGGTGACCTGGAGCTAGCCTTGAACACACGGTCATTTCTCTCTAACCAAGCTGAGCGAATAGTGCATAAGATCAGCGAATTGACGCCCTACCGGATGGCAACTGGCTCCTCACCCACCACTCCAAGATTGTATCAGTGCTAAATGGTGTAATGTGCTGCAGCCTGATCCTTCAGGTCTGAGGTCTGAATCCGTTGTACAAAAGTTACTTCGTAGAATTCATGGATAGTGTAAATATGCAGTTTTATGTTTGCATTAGTAGCTTGATTTTGTTGTACATTTTTTTATTTTAATTAATCTGATGTCCCGATGATTTTAATTAGAATGTGAAATTGTGGAATTATAAGACCTTCCCATTTTTCATTGATGGTATGAAGTTGGTTATATTTATCGGAATGTGAGATATCAACCAATTCTTTAAGAGGAAACTGTTTGGATGTAGGTCACTTAAAATGCATGAATGTTGGGGTACTTCTTACAACACATATATGCAACAAATGTAATGTTTAATGCTCTTAGGATGCAAGTCGATGTAGCCGTGAGGAGAAGATCCTCTTCCTTCTTGACTTTTAAGCAAAAGATCCACTGAATTTACAGTGCAGATTGCAAGATCGTTTTTGGGCCTTTTTTTCGGGGGTTAATTCGGTTCATCTTCGGTGTTGTGGGAGAGAAATATTCCTCTTTATTGATATGTAACACTGAGATTAAAGCACGTTGGCTATGCACAACATGCTAAACAATGCCAGTGGTCTTTGGGTTTTCACATAACAAGGTTGTCCCCATAAACAATCTATTTATATATTACGCTAAGTATATGTAAATGTATAATTATATTAATGAAGGCATAGACACCCAGCTTTATTTCCATTATTTTCAATGATGTAAGTATGATGACTTTGAAATAAAATGCCCCAAAAGGTTTTAACCTAACAAAACCTCTTTGGTTCAATTAATAGCATATTAGTTCAATTATAGGGACAGATAAATAAAAAGAAAATTATATATGAACATACATCCGACAAAGGAATAATATAACATACTTTGTGAATATATTCCCACATCATATTAGTTCTCTTATAAAGTTCGATTGAATGAATCAAATAACAATTAGAAAAAGCAATGTACATCCAAAAAGGAAACAAATCAAAGGTACTTGGAGAATATAGCCGCGCAAATGCGCGGGCCACCCAGCTAGTTATATTATTAAGACAACAAACAATAGACGGTGGAGATTCATCATCTTCTACGTTACCATACTTTAATGGCTGAGATCCATCGTCAAATAATACGTACATAGAAGCTAACACGAAAAAAAGGCACGTACGACTTACATAAATTTCCTATTCGTGCACGTCACGGACTATCTGCAATCTAGACATCAGGGGCTGCACCTAGCCAATGTAGGATCGTAGGAAAATATGCTTTCCGTGATTGGGCGCAACTGCTCGGCTCGATTTGATCAAAATCCTGAGATCTAGGTCTCGAGCGATAGCGGCCATGCCTAGCTAGCAGCATGATGATCAGATTGCATAGCGGGACTTTGTACTAGCAAGGCGTTCAAGCGGATCGCCGGAACTTGCACGTCGGCACACCACAAAGGTCCGGACCTGCATGGTCTTTTGCCCTTCGCCGGCACCCAACACACCAGAGAATTCGCCCTTTGCCGGCGGCCGGCGGCCGGCGACCATGAGATGACACCCCACTCCTTATGCAGACGGTAATCATTCATCTACCTATTTTTTCTGTTTAAGTTCTGAATTTTATATATTATTATACACCTATAAACAAATATAAGACTAATCTATCTCGAATTCTTGATGTGATATTGGATTAAATCACATGCGTGTTCTGGTACACAATTACAAACTTTGTACGGCATACCCATCGTCAAAATCTTGGATCCACCAGTCTTGCATATTTTGGTTCAAAGCTCAATTATCTTAGATTACAATCTGTTGCAGGCTTTGCACGACCTTCTCCATCTCAGGTCTGAACTGGTGAGATGATCAATATTAGGGTCCAGTACCAAGGTTCTCCTTCTGCATAAATCTATAACGAGTCTGGGAGACAGCTACGATGATGGCAAGTCGGACTACGGCAGAAAATATAGCAGCACTCGACTCTATCACGGTAACCATTCATTGGTCTCTGATTATTTTTCGATTTTACCTTTGAGGTCCAATCCATAATCTACAAAATAATCTTCTCACAGATCCTCAATCATCAACACGAGTCAAACATGCTCCTGTTCTCTTCAGCCAGCACATGCAAGAGGCACTAGATGCATCGCCTAAATTGTAGTTTAAGGAAACAACACCATGATGCTGAAGAAACTGAGCGAGCTGAACATAAGATGATAACCATGCAACATTAAAGTGAATTCAGGGAGAATATTTGATTTGATCAATTCGTCCATTGTTCCTACTAAGATGTTTTTTTGGCTCTGAAGGTCTATAGAGTTCATGCTACTACAGATGAAGAGTAAAGAGAGTTCGCTATATGTGTACTTGAGAATTTTAAAGGTATACAGTGTGCAAGTATGGGTTGGCAAATGTTGAAATTAGAATTACTGTGTATATGGTACAAGGGCAAAGCAGGTGAAAAGATCATCATATAGTTGATACACTGAATTTGCTAAGGATCAATGCTCTACAAGAACAGTTTGAGAAAGAGCAATAATTCTCAGGTATGAAAATAGCTTTATTTCCAAGCCATACTACCGTGTTCCAAATTATTTATGTTTACATTTTATGATGTTAGCTTTCAGCCAATAGCATATGGCCTCCTTGCAGATTTTTATAATTGTGATTTGGTGCATTCAGTTTCTATGGTTTCCCTTTTTCCTGTACAACTGTTTCATCGAATTGGTCATTGATGTTATTAACATTACATGAAGGATGGACGAATAATACTGAACTTTGTTGTGTGTCATGCATATTGCAAGCTTCCCTGTTCTCTTCTTAGCATAAAATGACTCCATTGTAGAAAACTCCAAAATCTGTTAACCGGGAATGCATTCATGATGTAAATTTGCGCCCCGACATTTACAGGTTGTATTTACTCAAATACCAACTTCATATGTGTTTTCTCATTATTTGTTTTGGGTTTAATGATGGAGTTGAATCCCCATTGTTTTGTAACCGTGTACAGTTGCATGGTCACGTTTGGAAAATATCAGAAAAAACTTAATTGATTTCAAATACTTCAACACGACTTATCAAGTCGTACTTATCTTGATTATCCATTCTATTTTTGCATTTGTCCAGCTATATAAGCCACATTACTCTATCACTCACTGAAGTTTATAAAAGGTATAAGGCACTCCAACATGGACGCTCTGAAAAGTAGCACATCCAGACATCTTATGAGCATAACAAACAATTCTGCCAATATGCTCTTTATTTGATATCTGTGATGTACATTTACCAACTTATATGTGGGTTCAGACTGCTCCCTCATTCGACTCGAGTAACAAATTTCAGATGTTGAGATTGTCCTCTGAATAATTTCACCAACATTGAAGTTGTAAGGAAAACCGCTGGTTTTTCCATCAATATATATAAAATCTATACCGTAGGGGTTTTCCCTTATGGTCACTCGCTTCACCAACATTGTAATGAGGTAAGATTCCATGGATTCACTTCTAGAAGTATTACCCATTCATATTGCTAAAACTTTCCATCATCCATCACACAACTAACAGTGTTTGCTCCTGATATTTTAGTGTCTCATATTTTTTTATAATTGTTTGATCCTGTATCTTGCATTGCACCGGTAGTTCATATTTACTGTAGAGTTTTTCCTGCCTATTTTCATGGATATTCGTGGTTTATGGTGCACGCGACTATTTAGCCACCCATCTATGTGAAGCCCTACCTCCTGATATGAAGGATTTGCTAGGTATAGTGTGCGTTCAAGTGGGATTGGTTGATCAGCAGCTAGACGTTCTCAAACAGATTGCCAGTTGCTTTGCAGCGTGATGTCTGGTCTAAGCTAGCTTGCAACCATGCATTAAGTATCTAAGATAATATCTCCTGATCTTTACATCTCCAGCTTCCTCATGATCTGTTTTAAGGGGTCCTCATGAGCAGCGATGGTGGAATATTAATTGCGCCTCCCCACTGTCAGGTTCATTATTCAGGTATTCATCGGAGCGTTGACAAGGTGTCATACATCGGCTGTGAAAAAGGTATCCTACATGCTATCTCTTCGTCCAAGCATCGGCAGGATACATGAGATTTGCGATATACTCTGTCTGATTATTATAGGAACGATGGGTGTCATCGACAGAAGTCAACAGACCATGGCGGTGCTGCCCATATGTGAGGTTCAGTTGTATTTTTTCTAGAATACTTAGGTCAGTATAGACGCTGCAACATATGGTAATAGCCAGGTAAGAAAACTTCTACTTACAACTCCTCTACAATCGTCCAAATATCTCTTGCTTTCTCTCCATTCGTGTCCTACTTTGACTGCTTAATAATTCATATATTGCACTAAGTTGCGTTGAGATAGTTGTTTGATTGCTGTAATGTTGGAGTTGGCTCTTCGTGGTATGTCAATATCTGAAGTTTATGTTCAATGGGAAACTGCACCGTGCGAGCTCTATATTATATGGTTGGGCACGTCTCAGAAGCCTCACTCGCAGCAGTTCTTCGGGGTTAATTAGCTGTTGCTTCTGTCCTGCAGAGTACTCCTTCCTCCAAATCAGGGCGGTAGAGTCTCCTACTCCAGCCCACTTTAGTGGTGGACGCTGTAAAATACATCGGATGATAGCACTCTGTTTGGTGGTTACAGAATCACAGGCCGAATATGTTAGCACAGGGAAAGTAGCGTAAACGCTTCCCCTCAATTGTCCCAAATATTTTCCTTCAATTTGCAACTTTAATTTTGGTATCTGATAAGAGAAGCAACTTATATGGCAACTGGCATGTGTTTTTAGATGCATATATCCATACATGGGTCTGATAGAAGGAAAAAAGATTGTACGAACTGAAGTGAGTTGAGCAGAGGTCGTGTACTTAATTATGTGGACACCAGCGGAATTGTCATGAAAAGACAAACAAAGTTAAATTTATCAGCAATATTACGTAGAACAATGTACAAAAATGTCTTCTCTCAAACAATATATCCATGAAAAAGGAAAATTTTGGTTATATAGAACAGATTCAAAGAGATATATTGATTATAATAGTCTACCAAATTTAGCATTAATAATAAAATATTTAAACCAAACTATCAACCATATTTCCATAAAAAATACATGACTTAAGTACTTCAATTTGTTCACTATGTTTTGAAAGAAATATCAATGCCAATATTCAAAATATCAAATCACACATATTATTTCAGGAGGATTTTAAAACATAACCAGACAGAAGCGACAAAGAGCATAGTCCGATTCTGACAAATGTGAGATTTTTTAACATTCCTATAAAATCTAACAAAGAAAATGAGCGGATTACATATATTAATGATTATTGAAGTATTAAATTTATATATATCAGATAATGTTTTCAAAATTTGTAAATGAGGAGGAAAAATATAACGTAGAAAGTCTAGCCGCGCAAATGCGCGGGCCACCCAGCTAGTATTGAGGAATCGGAAGAACAATCCATGGCTCGCTTCATGAATGGCCTAAACTACCCCATCAAGAAGATTGTGGAATTCCAACCCTATGCCACTTTGGTTGAGCAAGTCCATCAAGCAACAAAGGCCGAGCGTCATGTGCTTGAAGAGTTCAAATACTTCAAGACAAAGGCATTCTTCGCTAACAAGCCTTCATCATCCACGCCTACATCCGCGCAAGCTCCTCCTCAAGCAAACACTAAAGGTCCTCCAAGAGTTTCGACACCATCCACTCAAGCTACTCAACCTTTCAAGAAGGCTCCTCCCTCAAGCAATGCGCCTCAAGGATCTTCGTCCGGTACAAGATGATTGCAATGCTACAAATGTGGAGGACAAGGACACAAATCTTTTGAGTGCACAAACAGGAAAGTCATGATTGTCAATGAGACGGGAGATTATGAGTCTATGAGTGAAGATAAGTATCATGCTTTGAACCACGCCGCCGCAACACAACATGTTGAAGAAGTCTCTAATGACATCTATTGCGATGGTGATAACAACCCCTCATTGGTTGTGGCAAGAGCATTGACCGCCAATGTCCAAGTAGAAGAAGACCAAAGATGCAACGTATTTCAAACAAGAGCGGGCATCAATGGAAAGTCTATCAAGGTCATCATCGATGGTGGAATTTGCCACAACTTAGCTAGTAAAGAGCTTTGTGATAAGCTCAATTTGAAGTTCAAGAAACATCCACACCCATACCATGTGCAATGGTTGAGCGATTCCGGATCCGTCAAGATCCAACACATGGTACAAGTGTCCTTCAAGATTGGTGCTTATGAAGGGTGCAATGCATGATGGAAGAACCAATTACTATAGCTTCAAGAGCAACAACAAGACCTTTGTCCTCTGTCCCATGACACCAAGCCAAGTGATTGCCGACAACGCCAAAACTATAGCAATAGCACAACAAGAGAAATATTCTAGTGAGAAGAGTGGAGAGAGAGAGATCCACCAAAAAGTGAGTGAGTGCCAAAAGCCAAATGAGAGTACACATGCTAAGAGAGTTCCACAAGGCATGTCCTTACTTGCCACCAAAAGAGAAATGAGAGAGTTGAGAGAAAACCCATCCACCCTCCACTATGTCCTCATATGCAAGGGAGAGGTTTCTTTAACTAACAACTTCACAAACCTTCCTCCTTCCTTGATGTCTCTTTTGCAGGAATTCGAAGACATGTTTCCACAAGAAGTGCCACCGGGACTACCTCCTCTACGCGGCATCAAGCACCGCATCGAACTCATCCCGGTGCCACTCTACCGAACCGTGCCCCATACCGCACCAACCCCGAGGAAACTAAGGAAATTGAGCGGCAAATACAAGAGCTCCTTTCCATGGGTCACATTCGAGAAAGCTTGAGTCTGTGCACCGTGCCCGTGATCCTCGTCCCTAAGGCCGACAACACGCTTTACCTATGCATGGATTGTCGCCCCATCAACGCCATCACCGTTAGGTATCGACACCCTATTCCGCGCCTCGATGACATGTTGGATGAGCTATGTGGTGCCACTATATTTTCCAAAATCGATCTTAAGAGTGGATACCACCAAATACGAATGAGTGAAGGTGACGAATGGAAGATCGCTTTCAAAACTAAACTTGGTCTTTATGAATGGTTGGTAATGCCTTTTGGTCTCTCCAAGGCACCTTCCACACTTATGCGTCTTATGAACCATGTTTTGCGACCTTTCATTGGAAAGTTTGTTGTAGTATACTTTGATGACATCTTGATCTATAGCAAATATTTGGATGAGCACACTTCACATGTTGCTCAAGTTTTGTTTGCTCTTCGAAGAGAAAATGTTTGCAAATCATTCAAAATGCACTTTTGCAACAAACAAGCTTGTTTTCTTAGGATTTGTTGTTTCTTCCAGTGGAGTTGAAGTTGATGAAGCTAAAATCGAAGCAATTCGCAATTGGCCATTTCCTATGTCACTTGCCAAGTTGAGACGTTTTCTTGGATTTGCCGTATTCTACCGCCGCTTTATTGAGAACTTTTCCACCATTGCTTGCCCTCTTCATGAACTTACCAAGAAAAATGTACCATTCATTTGGGGCCATGAGCAAATTTTGCCTTCAATGAGCTCAAAAGGTTGTTAACTGAAGCTCCCCTTCTTGCTTTACCGGATTTTTCCAAAACATTTGAAATTCATTGTGATGCTGCCTATCCACACTCCTTAGTGTGTTGATCAAGCCCAACTTTAAGAATTGGGAAGAGTGCATCCCACACGCCGAGTTCGCCTACAATCGAGCACTACACCGCGCAACAAGGAGAACACCCTTTGAGGTCGTCTATGGCTCGAACCCCTCCACCGCGCTAGACATGCTACCACTTCCACTCCGAGAGCAAGTCAACATGGACTTCGACAAGCGCGCCGCTTACCAGAAGAAACTAGATGAAGACACAAGGGCCACACTTGAGAAGCACAATGAAGACCATGCTACAAAGATGAACAAGCACAAGCGCGCCATGATCTTTGAAGAAGGAGACCTTGTTTGGCTACATCTACGCAAAGACCGCTTCCCCGACGAGAGAAAGTCTAAGCTAGCACCAAGAGGCGATGGTCCTTTCAAGGTTCTCAAGCGCATCAACGACAATGCATACAAGATTGACACCTTCAACGTGGCCGACATGATGTAGCCCAACCTAGGACCATCACCATGTCAAGCACTCCAACATACCACAAGTCACCATGAACTTCAAAGGTGAACTCATTCCTCTTAGATAACTCAATTCCCACCCTTTTGGATGGTATGCTATGTCATCTTCTATCTCTTGTTGATACTAGGAGTGTCACGACGACTACGGATACACGAGAGGATGAACAAGGTGTAAGAGGAATGGAGGACGACAAGACGGTGGCTTGGAAGAGGAGAAGAAAGAGACGCTGAAGTCCCACCGGTACTATCGGGCCCATCAGCCCGGTACTACCGCCGAAGCTTGGGAGCTACTGGACTCACCGCCGCTCTAAGCGGTAGTACCGGAAATCGACCCGGTACTACCGGACGTTCGCACGTCCGGTACTACCGGCCAGATCAGTCCGGTACTACTGGCCCTGCGCGTGCCTGTGTGTAGATCTGGGTATTGACCCATGTATTTCGTCCCCTTTGGGCCTAGAATATAAATAGGCACCCCTTGGCTAGATCTAGAGATAGACTATGTTTTGAGATTAGAGTAGAGCTAGGCTCCCCACCTCAAGACGGTCTCCTTCCTCCCCTTGTGGGGATGGTTCCTCCCGTTGTGGAGAAGATCCCTTCATGGATTCAAGACCTCTACTTGTAGTCTGACTACTCGCCAATCTTTCATCCTCAGGTGACTTTATTGGATCGGCTTGGTTGGCCGTTGGAGAAACAACCTTCCAAGATCCCTTCTTGTATCTACTTGCCGATCTCCCACCTTCGTGTGGATTCTATTGGGCCTGTTGGACCGACCGGTAAGGGAAACGGTTCTTGTATCTTGTGTGTGTTCTTGTGTTTGGGGTGTTCTTCTTGGTGTTCTTCGTGTTCCTCGTGTTCTTGCGTGCGTTCGTCCACATCCTCCGTCAATCCGTGAAGATCGGGCCACCCTAGTAGTCCCGTACTACACCATATGGTATCAGAGCCAAGTTGCCACGGATTTGACTTGTGTTTCCACCCCCAAATCCACCAAAATTTTCTTTGATTTTGAGAAATTCGAAAATTTCCACCAAAAATAGCCCCAATTTGCTTTTGGATCGATCTGAGATTTGAGTGTGTTTTGGTAGGTTTTGATCCATAGATCTATTGCTATACTTGTTGATCTACCTTCCTTTGCATTCCCATAGCCTAATTCCATTGATTTCCCCTCCGATTTGGCCATTTTTGGGCCGTTTTTCCGCCAAAATCGGCCATTTTCGCGTTCTCGGGCACGAACAGCGACCTCGGCCGGTACTACCGGCCATATTTCCGGTACTACCAGACCTGCGTTGACTTTGACCGGTACTACCGCCCGTTTTGGCCCGGTACTTCCGCAGCTGCACAAAAACAACAATTTCTGCACACGGTTTTGGCCATATCTTTTGATTCCGGACTCCGTTTTTGGTGTTCTTTGGCTCGTTTCGAAGCTACGATCAAGGCCTTCATCACCATTGCGGTTGATCCATCATCCACCACCACCAAAATCCGTGGGCAAGCACGACACTTCTACAACAAAGGGTGAAGAACATCGACGAAAGGTATAACATCGCCAATCTTTACCCCTTGCCATTCCGTTGAAAGCCACACTATATCTTTGCGATTACCATGTCCTATTGAGGCTAGCTCTTGATGATTGCTTGGGCTTTGCACATTTGCACCGTGTATTTTCTGAGCAAAAGTTGTGCGCTAGTTCATATATCATATATCGTGTTGTTGGCATAAAAAAGAAGTGGGTGTGCAAAAGTGAAAAGAAGCAAAAGAGAAAAGAAGCAAAAAGTGCAAGAAAAAGAAAAGAAAGAAACACCACTTGCCATATCTAGTAGGAAAGATCAAGCTCGATGAACATCTTGTAGGTGGTACATTTTGTGCAAATCTTGTAGCCCACCAAATAAATTGCAATCGAGCTAGTGGCTTTCCTTGTACTTGTGCAACACGAGCTTATAGTCTTCGCTAGGATCATATGGTTCTTTAGCTCACTTCTTAGTTGCATAAGTCCCATTTATATCTCCGCGCGTGTGTTTCCTTGAACTACATTCCTATCTTTTGAGATTGACTTGTATTTGCTTTGTGATCATCGTGGTTCTCTACTTGCTATGACAATATCTTGGTTTCCGGTTGGTTCAATTTGCTTTCCACCTACCATACCTTCCTACCAACTTTTAAGCCGTGTGTGTTTTGGAGTTTGCTTTGGATACTTGAACACAAGCATTTTACTTTGTGATCGTTTCCCTTGGTTGTCCATGACGTCCAATACTATCTACAAGGTGAGAGGTTGTGTTCTAGTTCCTTTCCACTCTACATATATAAACTTGTCTTGTGAGTTGACATGTCTAGGGAGAGTAAATGACACTATGGAGGCCAAGATTGTGTTGAGTACATGATGAGCCACAACAACTATGATGCCTCATACATTGAGGACATGGGGTACGACTAGACCGACAATGACCCCCATGACATGATGGATCATCACCAAGACTTCCGCTACAACTACTCCGACTATTCGAGCGTCCACGACAAGGAGCGGTACCATGACGTCGAGCAACCTTCATCATATGGTATCGACTCCAAGTATATACGAATCTACCATGACTCCGACTACACAAGCTCCAACGACAATGAGGTGTAAGTGTCTTCACATGCCTCATCACATGGTACCAACTTCGACTACAACGACATGGTGGAGCGCCACTCCTACGACTACCACTCCGATGACATGGTGGAGAACGTCTACGACTACTACTCTTGTAGCATGTGCGGCGACATCGACAACATGCAAGAGGAGAGGACCCCCATCACCACCATGTTCAAGAGCGGCACCACCAAGCGTCATGGCACAACCTACTTCTATGGTTCAAGCTCAAGACGGTGCTCCGACAAGGCCACCATGAGTTCATCCTATGGAGCTCCATCTACTTACAAGAGTGCCAAGCTTCGCCATTCTCCAACAACTTCAAGAAGGAGCCATGACAAGGCCATCGCCAAGAGCGACAAGCTTCGACATTCTCCTTCAACTTCAAGAAGGCGCCACAAGAAGCGCATTGACAAGGCCAAGCTCCAAATTCTAAAGGATGCCACGGACAAGTTTACCAAGAGCCTACGTCCTTTATCTAGCTCATCAAGGCACCACAAGAAAGATGCCAAGGTGGACCACAACATGTCACCAAGCTCTAGCGGAAGCTCCAAGGAAAGGTCGCCAAGGCAACAAGCACGCCGATGCCAACATGAGGAGAAGCATCCGAATGACTTTCGGCGACACCCCACCACTCAAGAGCGTCAACGTCGACATGAGAAGAAGACGGCGACAAAGGCGCATCCTATGGTGTCCCCTCGTGCTACCACTTCAAGTGTGCCAACAAGAGCTACAAGTTCCATGTTTGATGAGATCATGGCCGACTTTGGCAACTTCGTCGCGAAAAGCCTACGTCGACGCCGGAAGAAGCATGGTCACACATGTGAGGCCACATGTCACATCCCAAATTTAGAAACTAAGAAAAACTTAGTTTCACAAGACCCAAAATTCAGAACCAACAAAAACTTTTTGAAATGTTTCATTGATGATTGTATTTTCCTTCCCATTGCTGTGTTTGAACTTGTGTGACTTGTTGTTTAAAGTTGTTGACTAGTAAATATAAGACACAACCAATATAAAAATATATTTAACTTTGGTGATCATGTTATGACAAGAAAATATTCCATGTATCTTTTCCATTCTTATTTTGGCCAACTCCATTTCAATGACACTTGGTTTATCAGCAACCAAAACTAATACCAGTAATTGAGAAAGTAAAAGTATTTCTAGAACTATGTGTTCCTACAAATGTGGAGATCTATATGATATCTCCTATCTATCTTTTAAAACTTGATATTTTGCATTTGTATGCAACTCCCATTTTATAAGCTTTGGTTATCATTTCATTTTAAAAGAGAACACCAGTGGGAAATATATTACCCCACATATTTTGTCTTGCTCAAAACCCTTTCCAAAAGTATCAAGGTGGAGTTGAGATAGTTTTAAACATCATCTTGTCATAATTGAGTGTGATCATTTCTACAAGATAGTATTGTTAATTATGGAAATGGTGGTATGATTAATTCTTGTGGTTTGATTTGTGTGGTCATAAGTGTGATGTTGATATTGTTGTGTTTGTTGCTTGTGGGGGTAATTCCTCAGTTGTGCTTAATACTAGAATAAGACACATTTGACAACAAATTTGGTATGTGACATGAATAAAAACAAACCCTCTAGAAATATTCACACCTAAGTTGAAATCCTAAATTAAGGGAAGTGATCTTATTTAATTTCCCTCTATCTCTACTCCTCTATTTGATGAAAACAATTATATTTCCTTATTCTAGGAATGAGATGAAATAATAATCATTTCAACCCCATCTCACTCCCTCCTCAAGTAAACATACTTTTCAATTTTAAACAAAACTCTCAAAGTATTTAACAAAAGGAAATTAAGATCATGATAAATAAATGATCTTAATAAATTATTCCTCCCTATTTCTCTGTTTCTTTCAAACCAATATTTTCTCCATGAAAATATAACTTAATTGAAGTTACCTTATTTGTCAAGAAAGTTCCAAAAGTTCAAAACAATATTTTATCACTTGTTTTAAAATATTAAAGAAATGTTAATTTAGTTTTACCAAAAATCATTTATTTAAACTCTATGAACAATTTATGTTCAAAACATTTTATTTTGAAAAACCAATTTTTGTGGAGGCTCTAGTTGACAAGGGGAGCCTACCCAAATATTTTCAAATTTTTATAAAATGTTTTAGTACCCCAAATAATTCCCTAAAACCCTACTGGTTTTAAAAGAAATAAAAGAAACAGGAAAAAGGACTTAGTTGCAAATAGGAAAAACAATCCAGGGGGCGTTGTGCAAAATGGTCGTCGTCCTCCTGTAGCAGCAGTGCGCCCGACGCCGTTGTCGTCCTCCCGTGCGTCGCCGCCCGGACCCCCCTCCCCCGCGCTCTCCTCTCCTCTCCTCTGCGAACAGAATAAGAGGAGCACCACCCCCCCCCCGCTCCTCTGCTCTCCTGCTCCCTCTCTCCCCCTTTGTTTTCTCTCCACCATGGCCGCGCCTCGGCCGAGCTCGCCGCCGAGTATCGCCGGCGATTGGAGCCACCCCGAGCCAAGCGACGACCACCACCAGCTCCGCCATGATCTCCTCCACCTCCTCGTAGAAGTAATCGAGATGGGACGCCGTCGTTCGCGAGATCGCCGCCGTCTTCTTCCTCTCCGGCCGACGCACTCCGATCAAGCTCGCCACCGCCTCCGACCACCTCAGCACCAACGGAACGCACTCACGCATCTAGGGTGAGCAGGCGCACCTCCTGGACAATTCCGTTCATCCCGGTTCGCCGTAGTTCGTCGCGTCACCATTAGCCCGTAGCTCGCCGCCGCCCGACCTCGTCGCCGGAGCTTTTTGCCGGCGACCATTGGGTCCATAACGCCGCCACTAGGTAGCCCGCACTCGTGCGTGTTGAGTGCGAGCGTTAGTTGGCCTCCAAGCGCCGTAGAACATCGAACCCGTGCGCGTCGCCGCCGGTGGTCGCCGCGGCCGTGCGCGACGTCGACGAGCACCGTCACACCTCAAAAGGACGCACGCCCGTATACTATCACCAGCACCGAGCCAGCCCAGTGGCTAGCACACACGCACACGCACGCGAGGTCGCGAGTTCGATCCCCCGCGGCGCGTTGCCTTTTCGTTTATTTTCGCACGCTGACAAGCGGGCCCCACCGGTCAGCGACCGTGGTGGCCAGCACCGCCCGCACCCGCGCCCAGTCAGCGCCAGCGTGGCCTTGGGCCCGCATGGCAATGGCTGTGGCTAGCCCAGCCCTGAGTGAGAAAAGTTTCGGACGTGTTTTCTGAAAAATAAAATAAAAAGACAGATTCAAATTTAAACTTATAAAATGCATATCTTTTTGAATATTGATCCAAAAATTACAAATAATATACCAAATTGTTCAGAAAAATAAGGCCAGTCTTTTGGTGTAATTCACCTATCCAGATAAATTAGTTTATTTAATGTTTTATTAAAATAAAGAAAATGGCAGAATATAAAATAAATTGGGAAAATTCATATCTTTAAAACTAATGATCCAAAAATTAAGTTTGATCTCTTAAAATGTTCAGCAAGTGGTAACCTTTATGTCCCACCTTGTTTCCAAACGTGGATAATTATTTTGTAACGTTGTTTAAAATAAACTAACAAAAGGGCAGATTAAAAAGGGATTTTTATAAATTAATCTGTAATGATTTTTGGAGCAAACCCAATTTTGCTAGGTTCCTAGTATTTCACTTTATCATATCCTAACTTGGTATAATATTTTGACTCACAGAAAATATATAGTGACCTAACTTTTGTCTGAAGTATTTCCTGTTCAACCGGAGGTGCTTGTTGTTAACCTTCGCCTCAGATAGTTTTGTGATCGATGTACCTAGCTTGCGTATAGGCGATAGACTACTGACTAGTATAAAACCCTCGTAAGTGTAGATCCTAGCTGTTGCCCGAACGATTAGCTCGAAGCTTACGGGTTGTTACTTGCTTGTATACCACTTGTGGTTTGATTTGCTTAGTGATTGTTGTGTTACCCTCCTGTTTGCGACGCTAGATATAAACACTACCGGAGTGGTCTCTGGAACGGAGTTATTGAGGAAGGGGAATTCGTTGAACCTGAAGATCAAGACCAAGTTTACTTTGCCGAGCAAGGCAAGCTATCCTCTGAGCTTGCATTTATATACATCTATTTTTGTTCACATGTTTTACTTATAAAGAGCAAAAGTTATTTATGTGGTGTTTGCCACAAAAGCTATGATTTTGAAAACCCTTTTCCAAATTATAAGTATATTATTTTGACACCCTATCTGGAGATATTAGATGGAAATTCTTTTTCAAACTATAGGATGGGAAAAATATTAGTTACTCAAAACTCCTTTGGAAATACTTGTGTGGTTGTGGAATACCGAGATGTCGGTGGGGAAATGGAGAAGTGGTGAATGGTGGTGTTTATGAAAAATGCACATTGTGTCCTTGTACTTACAGAACAACCAATACCTGTGCGACCACATTTACCCACCTATGGGAAAGGGGCGTAGTCATATAATTTGCTCATATTAGTATGGGACTCCTCAACAACGAGGATGACCTCGTTCCATGAGGGGATGGTCATGGCGACCTACCCCCTGACCTGGGTCCTGGCATCTGAGGATGGGGGATTGAAGGGTTCGCTCGCCGGGCAGAACTACGAGTCCTCACACTTAGGTTTCCCGATGGGGAATCTGGACTAGGTGTTGATGGAAAGGATGATAATTTCGTAGCGGTAGGATCCTATACTAGCATGAGCAAAGGACAGGCTATGGTCGGTGGCTCAACTTCGCATACACCTTGTATGGCGGGACGTGGCTGACACGATGAGTTACCGGATGGGTGTGGGAAAAGCGTGCTACCTCTGCAGAGGGTTAAAACTATTCGAATAGCCGAGTCCTCGGATATGGACAGTTGGAAAGAACTGCTTTGACCATGTGCAAGTTTTGCAAAGTTTTGGGATTTGAAAATAAAATGGAGATGTGTGGTATCTGCAACTCTACCGACGGGCTGGTATGAGGTTGCTGGAGAATGATTGACCATGACGGGCTATGGTCGGGAAGTGAAGAGTTTTGTGATTTGAAAGGGGAAAATGTTTTATGCAACTATGCCAACGGGCCGGCATGAGGTTGTTGGGATTGAATGACCATGACGGGTTATGGTCGAAAAAGGAGGAGATTTGGAGAAATAAACCCAATGGTGATTTTCCAGGAAAAATGTTTATAAAAGAGACTTCTTACCTAGTTCAACAGAGATATATTTTTGGGAAAAAGTGTTAAACGAGACTTCTTACAAAAACAGATTTATGGGAAAAGTTCTAAAAGACTTCTTTCCTTTTTCAACAAAGATATAAAGATGCCTTCTCAAAATAAAGGTTTTTATTCTAATAAAAATGATGTTATTGCATGCTCATGTCGGGGGTAGTTTGCGAGTACATAAATGTACTCATGGCTGTGTCCCTGGATATTCCCATGTCCAGAGTTCAAGAAGAAGTATGCTGAAGACCGAGAGATCGATGACGTCAATGCGAACTAGGGCGCTTCCCAGTCAGCTGCCTGTGGGGTTATGGCAAACGACTTGGGCTCCACGTTGTTTGGTGATTTCCGCTGCGAGTACCTGATGAAGTTATGGCTTCAATCAAGTGAGTAAATTTATTCGGTATTTATGGGTGTTCTTTTGATACCAGTTTGATTGTGCTCAGCGGCAGACTGATCATGGGATCGCTGATGTTGTAGGCACAAGGGTATTTCGGACAGCTAATCCGGGGTCCCCACACCACAACCAAGACGGCGCCCTTCTCAAGCACTTCTCTTGATATGACATCTACACCAAGTGCCACCACCACTTTGGTTCCCATATGGCAAGATGAAGACGTCCTATGCGACAATTGCCAAGGCCAAGACCATGACCCACGAGAATGTCCCAATCTCTTGTGCCCACTATGCAATGGAAGAGGTCACATGATGTGGGAATGCCAAGTTGGTGAACAAGATGGTGAACAAGGCGATGACAAGATGGTCGAGCATGGGATTTTCCCTTCGACCAAGAAGGCGAGCATTGATGATGCTATCACCTATGACCATGGGTCAAGTGATGATGATGCCGAGCATGGGATGTTCCCTTCGGCAATGGAGTCAAGTGATGAAGCGGAGCATGGGATTTTCCCTTCCGCAAAGGAGTCGAGTGATGATGGCTACACTTTGGCATTGACCTTTGGAGGCGAGATGGTTGAGGAGGTTGAGCATGGGAGTTTCCCTTCAACCTTGGAAGCGTATGGAGATGAGGAAACCGAGCCTATCCCTATGAACTTGAGTTATGAGATGGTACCAATCCCATATGAGAATGAGGGCCACTTAGCCCACTTGAGTGAGAGTGAGAGTGAGTTGAGTGCCTCCACCATATGTGAGTTTGAGTGCTTTCACTTTGAGGGAATGAGTGATGCACCACTTGAGTTGAGAGAGGTAGTTGATAGGTCTTGTGAGGCCTTTTCGATTTCTAACAACTTAACCTCTACCTCTAGTGTGTTTTCTCATTCTGTGCTAGGTTCCTTGGATGATGAGACACCACTCCTTGACTTGACGGTGCCTCAAATGGAGAAGATGTACATGGAGGATGATGATGATGCCACCCCATGTCTACTTCAAGATGGACAAGTCGGCTACATGGAAGCGACTACTACTTCAACACCTACTTCACATGAGCGGGACTACCAAGGTATGAGTGTTGATGTGACCATGATCCCGCTAGTGGACATGATGAACTATGAGTGCTTGCATGCTATGGACAATTTTATTGACACATCATATGATACATTCTTATTCCCTTGTGATACTTTGTTTGAAACCAATGTTGATCATGAGGAATCGCCTATTTGCGATGATTTTGCCATGAGCATGCCTTGTTATGAATATTTCCATTTTTCTCCCATTGTGGCATGCAACATGTTGAACAATTTCTCTTTCACATGTGTTGCTTGCCCTAATGTTGATATGCTTGATAATGAGATTGCCCCCATAGCTTTCTCACTTTTTGGAGACGTTTCATTTTCTCTTATGGATCTTGTTCCATCCTTCACTTCGCATAGTGACTATCCACATATGTCATATTTTCCAATTGATTTTTGTGTGGTTGGTGATGTTCAAATGAAGAGACGCGTCATGATGGATGATGTGTTCATATACTGTGCACATAAATTCTTCATATGTTGTCTTGTGTGTGCTGGTAAACGCATGATAATGTCAACATCAATTGAGCATGAGTTGACAATACGAGCTCTTGAGAGCATACATGTGAGTTGTGAAACAAATCCAACTCTAGAATCTTTCTCATGTTTTGCATCAAACAAGTTGAACAATTTCTCTTGCTTATGGTTTGTTTGGAATCATGATGTTGCTTTTGGTCTCCTATATGACAAGCATGTTTACTTGATCTTTCACATGGATGATTTATGTGTTGCCACAAATATGATGAACAATTGTTCTTTCCAATGGCTTGTTTGCAACCATAATGACATTTTGTGCATGTCTTGTCATGAGTTTATTGGTTTCTACCAATTTGGTGTTGCAACAAATATGTTGAAAATTGGCTCTTTCATGTGCTTTGTTTGCCACCATGATGATATTTTGGACGTTCTTCATTGTGTGTTTTTGCCAAATTCTCCTCTTGTTGCATCAAGGTTGATGACAAATTGTCCCTTCCAATGCCTTGTGTCTAATAACGATCATATGGTTCAAGATGAGATACCTAAATGGCATTCTCATATTTTTATGGAATTTTTGTGTTTACACATTTTGAAGATGTTCCATTGGATTGCTTGCACATTGACCTTGCACTTGCACTACCTTTTCATATTCATGTGTTGTGCTAACGGTGCGATGACAAAGAATGGACATGTCATTGTTGATATGCTCCTCTTTCTTGCACACACATGGTTTGCTTGGTCTTTAGTGTTTGTAGGCGTGGTGAATTCCAATACTTCGACAACACATCTACCTTCTTTACATGGTGATAAAGAGCAAGAGTCGAGGACGACTCTTATTAAAGGGGGGGGGAGATGATGTAGCCCAACCTAGGACCATCACCATGTTAAGCACTCCAACATACCACAAGTCACCACGGACTTCAAAGGTGAACTCATTCCTCTTAGATAACTCAATTCCCACCCTTTTGGATGGTATGCTATGTCATCTTCTATCTCTTGTTGATACTAGGAGTGTCACGACAACTACTGATACATGAGAGGATGACCAAGGTGCAAGAGGAATGGAGGACGACAAGACGGTGGCTTGGAAGAGGAGAAGAAAGAGATGCTGAAGTCCCACCGGTACTACCGCGCCCATCAGCCCGGTACTACCGCCGAAGCTCGGGAGCTACTGGACTCACCGCCGCTCTAAGCGGTAGTACCGGAAATCGACCCGGTACTACCGGACGTTCGCACGTCCGGTACTACCGGCCAGATCAGTCCGGTACTACAGGCCCTGCGCGTGCCTGTGTGCAGATCTGGGTGTGGACCCATGTATTTCGTCCCCTTTGGGCCTAGACTATAAATAGGCACCCCTTGGCTAGATCTAGAGATAGACTATGTTTTGATATTAGAGTAGAGCTAGGCTCCCCACCTCAAGACGGTCTCCTTCCTCCCCTTGTGAGGATAGTTCCTCCCGTTGTGGAGAAGATCCCTTCGTGGATTCAAGACCTCTACTTGTAGTCTGACTACTCGCCAATCTTTCATCCTCGGGTGACTTTATTGGATCGGCTTGGTTGGCCGTTAGAGAAACAACCGTCCAAGATCCCTTATTGTATCTACTTGCCGATCTCCCACCTTCGTGTGGATTCCATTGGGCCAGTTGGACCGACCGGTAAGGGAAACGGTTCTTGTATCTTGTGTGTGTTCTTGTGTTCGGGGCATTCTTCTTGGTGTTCTTCGTGTTCCTCGTGTTCTTACGTGCGTTCGTCCACATCCTCCGTCAATCCGTGAAGATCAGGCCACCCTAGTAGTCCCGTACTACACCACGACATCTCGCCTTACCATGGGAACCCAAGTGATGATGTGTGCGAAGAGTCGAGGACGACTCTTTCCCAAGGGGGGAGATGATGTAGTGCAACCTTGGCACACAACACCAACGCCACCAAATGGTCCAATGACAAGATCAAGAGTCAAGGCACTTCATGAAAAGGTGACCTCGCTCCTCTCTATGTGTGATTTTGACACCCCTTTGAATGGTTTGCTACTTCATTCGGATACATTGTGTGTGCTAAGGTACAACCCTCCTGAAGCGACCCCACCAAGTGATGAAGATGGACAAGGGTCGAGCAAAGAAGATGAAGAAGAAGAGCAAGAAAACCCGTCGGCCGGTACTACCGCCGGCGACCATCCGGTACTACCGGAGCCACGCGGTACTACCGGCGCAACTACCGGAGCGACTACCGCCGAACCTCCGGAGCTACGGGTGTCTTGGAAAAACTTAAGCGGTACTACCGGAATTCGATCCGGTACTACCGCTGCGGTCGGTACTACCGGGCCACTACCGCTAGTACTACCGGACCTGCGCAAACCGGCGAGATGAGTTGACCTTCATCGGTACTACTGACCCATCTCCTCCGGTACTACCAGGGCTGCGTGATGAGGACATCCCTAGCTTTACTACAAAGTCTCCACTATTAAATCAGCAGGTGAATTCACTCTTATTAGATTGTGCTGTTTGTGATTATGAGAATGTTATACTACCTAAGCCTATGCATTATGTATTAGCAGGGTTATTGATAACACAAACATGGATGGAGGAAGATCTCAAGACATGCTGGAAACCAAGAGGGAATACATGGATGATAAACTTCAGAATATACATTGCAAGTGCTCGAGGGAGGAGAGGGAGGCAGGAGCACAGGGAGAGAGACATAGAGATGGCGCAACACAATGTTGATGCATCCAAGATGGAGCTTTACACGCCTAAGGAGAGGGACCTGCGAGTCCATTGGGCTGAACCCATGTTGGGTTTGGTTTGTAATATTATGGTTGCACCAAACCGAGTAGGAATAGGTTAGGGTTGCACCACGTCGGTACTGTAGCTACAGTACGCGTGCGCTACAGTACGTTCCCCCCCACCTATTTCTAGAGGCCTAGCCGCCATAGATGAGATCAGACTTCGTTAAAATTAAACCCTAGATTTCCAGACTTGAACAATGTTCATCTGAAATTATCCTCACCAATTTGGTGATTGTTACTGCTTGCAAAGTTTACGTGTTATCTGCTGTTCCATTGGGAATAAGGGGATACAGGACCACTCGTGATCTTTGATTACGTTATGCAAGAGTGTGTAGTTGAGAATATACAAAGGGATTGAGGGCTGTTGCGTTGGCATCAGGGTTCATCCAGGAGAGTTGTCAGTGAAGCACTAGTTATCTATCAAGTTATCGTGAGAGTTCATCGAGAAGATCGGGCCACCCCATATCACTGCGCAATCCTGTGTGCTGAGTTGGCCCTTGAGCCATGTAATCCTAGCCACTCATTTACCTTTTCGCATCTAGACTATAAATAGGTGCCTCCCCTTTCAGATCTAGGGTTAGACTAAGATTAGACTTGAGTTGATCTTTGCTCCTTTCCACCCCTCATTGGTGTTGCCTCCTTGCGGCCTCCCCTTGTGGAGAAGGTCCCTCTAGTGGATTCAAGGCTTCTTCTTGTAGTTGCGATGCCAATCCTCCCTCTTTAGGTGACTTGATTGGACCGGTAAGAGGAACAATCCTAAGAGTAAGGTTGCTTGGAGTTTGAGAATCGGGGGCTGCCCTTGGGGATTTATTATCGGTTGAATTCGTCCTAGTTTCTTTGCTAGTTATCTTGTGTTGACTTTTCCCCTCGTGTGTTTTCGTGTTCGTCGTGTTCTTCGCGTTCTACCCCAATTCCCCTCAATCCGTGAAAATCGGGACCCTACCCGCATCAAAGTGTCCAAGGGCACGCCCAGTTCTCGTGCGGCGGGGACGCAAACCGTGAACCCGGCCCCCGACCCGCACGGCGACGGGGCGCCGAGCCTTGAGGTTTCCCCCGACTTGCTGGAGAGTTTGCTGATGACCGGGCAAACTCTGATAACTTTTACCAACTTCTCCACGGACTCGGGAGCCAGCATGGAGATTGCCGAGCTGACGAGGATCAAAGAGGACCTCGCGGCTAAACGCACGAAGGTCGTGATTGCTCCCGGGAGCCCACCAGAAGCTACTCCCCGGATCACCAGCAGCGGGGGGAATACCATGGACGCTATTCTCCGCGAGATGCACCAACTGGACGAGGAGTATAACGGTCGCGAGGCAGCCATTGTAGAGGCAATCGGAAGCGCCGAAGATCTGATCCAGAGGGGAATGGGCAAACTTAACCGCCTAGCAAACCAGATTTCCAGCCTATGGCGTTCCCTTGAGACGAAGAGTGCTGAGCAAAAACCGGAGAGCAAGAGACGCGAGCAGGACATTGTCGCGAGCGAGCAGCAGTTGGTGACCCGGGAGGCTGAGCTGGCTGAGAAGGTCAAAAACTTGGAACTCCCAAAGCTGCAGCTAGAGCAGGAAACTGAGCAACGCCTGAAGGACGCCGCGGACCGCCACCGGGAGGCGCTAGAAGCCAAGGTGATGTAGCCCAACTGTTGCAGCAGTGGAACATGGGGTTCCCCTAGTGCTGCCAAAGTGGGTCCACCCCATGTGGGCCCAAGATGAAGATGGAAAAGAACAAGACTCAAGTCAATCTGGCTGGTTCACCGTCAGGACACGCAAGGCCTACGTCGACAAAGGGCTCCGGTCCTGGGGGCCTGCCGGGTCCCCGAATCAAGCAAGAAGGCAAGGAAGGACCCAAGAGCCCGAGTCCCCGGCAGGAGGCCAGGCTCCGTCTCGGGTACTTCCCCACGTCCCTGTGGATAAGCTCTCCACCTCACGCTGGAAGACCTCAGAAGACTTGGGAAGCAAGGCGAAGGCAGCGCGGGCGGGAAGCACAGCCCGTGGTGGTTCAGCTCCTGTCCACCCCAAGGCGGACGCTCCCACCTAACCCAAAGGAGATGCTAGGCTGAGGAGAGGCCACGTCTTCTCCTAAACTAGATGAGGAGGGTCCTTCACCCCGAAGGTCCCTCGTGCCCCTCACGTGACCCTGTCGCAACCCCTTAGCCTATAAAAGTAGGACCAAGGCACAGAGGAGGGGGGAAAAAAGAAACGGGAGGAGATCGAACCAAGGCACAAGTCCAACCAGAGCAAGACTAGACTAGGGCTGCGAAGGTAGAGGGGAAGGTGATCTCCTCCGGGTCAGGATCTGTCCTTCTTCTACCTCTAGCCAAAACCCTCCGGGTACCCCATCTGGGAGGTTCCATTGTAAGCTACACTATGAAGAACCCATCAATCCAGACATGCAGGAGTAGGGCTTTTAGCCTCCGGGCGGCCTGAACCTGGGTAGCTCCTTGTGTCCCTTTGGTTGCATGCTTTGATCGTGGAGAGGAGAGCTTGATCTAGACTCCGCCCGAGAAGACAATTCTCAGCCTCCTTCGCGCCCCGTGCCAAACCTAAATGGGGTATCCTATACTCCCGGTGTCCGTGCATCGAGACACGACACCAACCTTGGCCATCCATCATGTCAAGCACTCCAACATACCACAAGTCACCATGGACATCAAAGGTGAACTCCTTCCTCTATGTGACCCTCGATATGACACTTTGGAACGGTATACTACTTGACCATTGTTTCCATTACTTGGCTAGATTTGTCACAATGAGTACATGTACACGGGAGGATGACCAAGGTGCACAAGGAGCGAAAGCCGACAAGACGGTGGCATGGAAGAGAAGAAGGAAGAATAGCATGAAGATTCGGCCGTCGGTACTACCGCCTCTTGCCACCCGATACTACCAGAGACGCCCGGTACTACCGGAGCAACTACCGGAGCTACTACCACCGAAGCCCAGAAGCTACGGGTGTCTTGACCACACCTAAGTGGTACTACCGGAATTGCACCGGTACTACCGGACCTTCACCAGTCTGGTACTACCGGCCCCATCAGCCCGGTACTACCGGCCCTGCGCGTGCCTGTGTGCAGATCTAGGTCTTGACCCATGTAACCCTTTCCCCTTTTGCCCTTTAAGCCTAGACTTTATATAGGAGTACCCCTCCATCTCTAGAGGATAGAGTTGAGCATAGGCTCCTTACCCACCCCATTGTGGTGTTGCCTCCCCTTGTGGAGATGATTCCTCCCGTTGGGGAGATGATCCCTCTTGTGGATTCAAGGCCTCTCCTTAGATCATACATGTATTGTGTTGTATCAAGACCCCTACTTGTGCTTAGTCACTCTTGGTTGGATTCTACCGTCCCAGTCTCTCCTTCCTCGATTGTACCGAGTGCTTGCCGATCTCTCACCCTCGTGTGGGTTCTATTGGACCGGTTGAACCGACCGGTAAGGGAAACGGTTCTTGTATCGTATTTGTGTTCTCGTGTTCTTGCGTTCTTCGTGTTCCTCCTCGTGTTCTTGCGTGAGTTCGTCCACTCGTTCGTCAATCCGTGAAGATCGGGCATTCCTAGAGGTCATAACCTCATCATATGGTATCAGAGCAATGGTTGCCACGGATTTGACTTTGTTTCCCCCACAAATCCACCAAATTTTTCTTTGATTTTGAGAAATTCGAAAATTTCCACCAAAAATAGCCCTAAATTGCTTTTGGATCGATCTGTGAATCTTGTGCGTTTTGGTAGGTTTTGATCCGTAGATCTATTGCTATACTTGTTGATCTACCTTCGTTTGCGTTCCCATAGCCTAATTCTATCATTTGGCCCTCCGATTTGGTGCTTTTCGTCCCGTTTTTTCGCCATGTACTACCGGACATGCGTTGACCCCGGCCGGTACTACCGACCAGTTTCTCCCGGTACTTCCGCACCTGCGCAAAAACTGCAATTTCTGCACACGGTTTTGTCCATAACTTTTGCATTTGGACTCTGTTTTTTGTGTTCTTTGGCTCGTTTCGAAGCTACGATCAAGGCCTACGTCACCATTGTGGTTGTTCTATCATCTACCACCACCAAAATCCGTGGGAAAGCACGACACTTTTACAACAAAGGGTGAAGATCATCGACGACAGGTATAATCATCATGAATCTTTTCCCCTTGCCATTACTTTGTGAGCCACACTATATCTTTGCGATTACCATGTCCTATTGAGGCTAGCTCTTTATGATTGCTTGGGCTTTGCACATTTGTACCGTGTAGTTACCGAGCAACAATTGCATGCGCTAGTTCTCGATATATATCTTGTGTTGGCATAAAAGAAGTGTGTGTGCAAAAGAGGAAAGATTCAAAAGAGAAAAGAAGCAAAAAGAGCAAGAAAAAGAAAAGAAGAAACACCACTTGCCATATCTCTTGTAGGAAGCGCGCAAGCTCGATGAACATCTAGTAGGTTGTACTTTTTGTGCAAATCTTATAGGCCACCAATAAATTGCAATCGAGCTAGTGGCTCTCCTTGTACTTGTGCAACACGAGCTTATAGTCTTCGCTAGGATCATATGGTTCTTTAGCTCACTTCTTGGTTGCATGAGTCCCATTTATCTATCCTTGTGTGTGTTTCTTTGAACTACATTCCTATCTTTTGAGATTGACTTGTATTTGCTTTGTGATCATTGTGGTTCTCTACTTGCCTTGACAACATCTTGGTTTTCGGTTGGTTCAATTTGCTTTCCACACACCATATCTTCCTATCCACTTTTAAGCCGTGTGTGTTTTGGAGTTTGCTTTGGATAGTTGAATACAAGGACTTTACTTTGTGATTGTTTCCCTTTGGTTGTCCACGACGTCCAATACTATCTACAAAGGTGAGAGGTTGTGCTCTAGTTTCCTTTCACTCCACATATACACTTGTCTTGTGAGTTAACATGTCTAGGGAGAGCGAATTCAACTATGGAGGCGAAGATGATGTTGAGGACACGATGAGTCACATTGACTATGATGCCTCATATATTGAGGACATGGGGGAAGGCTACACCGATAATGACCCCCATGACATGATGTAACATCACCAAGACTTCCACTACGACTTCGACTATTCGAGCGTCCATGACATGGAGCGGTACCACGACTCCGACTACACAAGCTCCAACGACAATGAGGTGCAAGTGTCCTCATATGCCTCATCATATGGTATCGACTTCGACTACAAAAACATTGTGGAGCGCCACTACTACGACTATGATGACATGGTGGAGAACATCTCCGACTACCACTCTTCATGCATGTGCGACGACATCGACTACACCTTCGACAACATGCAAGAGGAGATGAACCCCATCACCACCATGTTCAAGAGCGGCACCACCAAGCGTCATGGCATAACCTACTATAGTTCAAGCTCAAGATGGAGCCCCGAGGACGACTCTTTTTGAAGGTGGGAGATGATGTAGCCCAACCTTGGCCACCCATCATGTCAAGCACTCCAACATACCACAAGCCACCATGGACATCAAAGGTGAACTCCTTCCTCTATGTGACCCTCGATATGACACTTTGGAACGGTATACTATTTGACCATTGTTTCCATTGCTTGGCTAGATTTGTCACAATGAGTACATGTACACGGGAGGATGACCAAGGTGCACAAGGAGCGAAAGCCGACAAGACGGTGGCATGGAAGAGAAGAAGGAAGAATAGCATGAAGATTCGGCCGTCGGTACTACCGCCTCTTGCCACCCGATACTACCAGAGACGCCCGGTACTACCGGAGCAACTACCGGAGCTACTACCACCGAAGCCCAGAAGCTACGGGTGTCTTGACCACACCTAAGTGGTACTACCGGAATTGCACCGGTACTACCGGACCTTCACCAGTCCGGTACTACCGGCCCCATCAGCCCGGTACTACCGGCCCTGCGCGTGCCTGTGTGCAGATCTAGGTCTTGACCCATGTAACCCTTTCCCCTTTTGCCCTTTAAGCCTAGACTTTATATAGGAGTACCCCTCCATCTCTAGAGGATAGAGTTGAGCATAGGCTCCTTACCCACCCCATTATGGTGTTGCCTCCCCTTGTGGAGATGATTCCTCCCCTTGGGGAGATGATCCCTCTTGTGGATTCAAGGCCTCTCCTTAGATCATACATGTATTGTGTTGTATCAAGACCCCTACTTGTGCTTAGTCACTCTTGGTTGGATTCTACCGTCCCGGTCTCTCCTTCCTCGATTGTACCGAGTGCTTGCCGATCTCTCACCCTCGTGTGGATTCTATTGGACCGGTTGAACCGACCGGTAAGGGAAACGGTTCTTGTATCGTATTTGTGTTCTCGTGTTCTTGCGTTCTTCGTGTTCCTCCTCGTGTTCTTGCGTGAGTTCGTCCACTCGTTCGTCAATCCGTGAAGATCGGGCATTCCTAGAGGTCATAACCTCATCATATGGTATCAGAGCAAAGGTTGCCACGGATTTGACTTTGTTTCCCCCACAAATCCACCAAATTTTTCTTTGATTTTGAGAAATTCGAAAATTTCCACCAAAAATAGCCCTAAATTGCTTTTCGATCGATCTGTGAATCTTGTGCGTTTTGGTTGTTTTTGATCCGTAGATCTATTGCTATACTTGTTGATCTACCTTCGTTTGCGTTCCCATAGCCTAATTCTATCATTTGGCCCTCCGATTTGGTGCTTTTCGTCCCGTTTTTTCACCCTGTACTATCGGACATGCGTTGACCCCGGCCTGTACTACCGACCAGTTTCTCCCGGTACTTCCGCACCTGCGCAAAAACTGCAATTTCTGCACACGGTTTTGTCCATAACTTTTGCATTTGGACTCTGTTTTTTGTGTTCTTTGGCTTGTTTCGAAGCTACGATCAAGGCCTACGTCACCATTGTGGTTGTTCTATCATCTACCACCACCAAAATCCGTGGGAAAGCACGACACTTTTACAACAAAGGGTGAAGATCATCGACGACAGGTATAATCATCATGAATCTTTTCCCCTTGCCATTACTTTGTGAGCCACACTATATCTTTGCGATTAGCATGTCCTATTGAGGCTAGCTCTTTATGATTGCTTGGGCTTTGCACATTTGTACCGTGTAGTTACCGAGCAACAATTGCATGCGCTAGTTCTCGATATATATCTTGTGTTGGCATAAAAGAAGTGTGTGTGCAAAAGAGGAAAGATTCAAAAGAGAAAAGAAGCAAAAAGAGCAAGAAAAAGAAAAGAAGAAACACCACTTGCCATATCTCTTGTAGGAAGCGCGCAAGCTCGATGAACATCTAGTAGGTTGTACTTTTTGTGCAAATCTTATAGGCCACCAATAAATTGCAATCGAGCTAGTGGCTCTCCTTGTACTTGTGCAACACGAGCTTATAGTCTTCGCTAGGATCATATGGTTCTTTAGCTCACTTCTTGGTTGCATGAGTCCCATTTATCTATCCTTGTGTGTGTTTCTTTGAACTACATTCCTATCTTTTGAGATTGACTTGTATTTGCTTTGTGATCATTGTGGTTCTCTACTTGCCTTGACAACATCTTGGTTTTCGGTTGGTTCAATTTGCTTTCCACACACCATATCTTCCTATCCACTTTTAAGCCGTGTGTGTTTTGGAGTTTGCTTTGGATAGTTGAATACAAGGACTTTACTTTGTGATTGTTTCCCTTTGGTTGTCCACGACGTCCAATACTATCTACAAAGGTGAGAGGTTGTGCTCTAGTTTCCTTTCACTCCACATATACACTTGTCTTGTGAGTTAACATGTCTAGGGAGAGCGAATTCAACTATGGAGGCGAAGATGATGTTGAGGACACGATGAGTCACATTGACTATGATGCCTCATATATTGAGGACATGGGGGAAGGCTACACCGATAATGACCCCCATGACATGATGTATCATCACCAAGACTTCCACTACGACTTCGACTATTCGAGCGTCCATGACATGGAGCGGTACCACGACTCCGACTACACAAGCTCCAACGACAATGAGGTGCAAGTGTCCTCATATGCCTCATCATATGGTATCGACTTCGACTACAAAAACATTGTGGAGCGCCACTACTACGACTACGATGACATGGTGGAGAACGTCTCCGACTACCACTCTTCATGCATGTGCGACGACATCGACTACACCTTCGACAACATGCAAGAGGAGATGAACCCCATCACCACCATGTTCAAGAGCGGCACCACCAAGCGTCATGGCATAACCTACTATAGTTCAAGCTCAAGATGGAGCCCCGAGGACGACTCTTTTTGAAGGGGGGAGATGATGTAGCCCAACCTTGGCCACCCATCATGTCAAGCACTCCAACATACCACAAGCCACCATGGACATCAAAGGTGAACTCCTTCCTCTATGTGACCCTCGATATGACACTTTGGAACGGTATACTATTTGACCATTGTTTCCATTGCTTGGCTAGATTTGTCACAATGAGTACATGTACACGGGAGGATGACCAAGGTGCACAAGGAGCGAAAGCCGACAAGACGGTGGCATGGAAGAGAAGAAGGAAGAAAAGCATGAAGATTCGGCCGCCGGTACTACCGCCGCTTGCCACCCGGTACTACCAGAGACGCCCGGTACTACTGGAGCTACTACCGCCGAAGCCCAGAAGCTACGGGTGTCTTGACCACACCTAAGTGGTACTACCGGAATTGCACCGGTACAACCGGACCATCGCCAGTCCGGTACTACCGGCCCCATCAGCCCGGTACTACCGGCCCTGCGCGTGCTTGTGTGCAGATCTGGGTCTTGACCCATGTAACCCTTTCCCCTTTTGTCCTTTAAGCCTAGACTATCTATAGGAGTACCCCTCCATCTCTAGAGGATAGAGTTGAGCATAGGCTCCTTACCCACCCCTTTGTGGTGTTGCCTCCCCTTGTGGAGATGATTCCTCCCCTTGTGGAGAAGATCCCTCTTGTGGATTCAAGGCCTCTCCTTAGATCATACATCTATTGAGTTGTATCAAGACCACCAATCCAATCCCTTTGACAAATCAGGTGTCATATTAGATATCATATTCTATATATATAGAAATATCATAGAATAGACATATAGAATTTTTGGTTGGGAAATTAGAATGAATCATTGAGTGAAAAAGGAGCAAAGAATGACAAAAGACGAGACTCTACTAGTCTTCACTCTTGTGGTTTCCTCGGTTTCTGTTTTCTTATTCGGGATCTTGCTTTTCATGGTTCTTATCTCTGCAACTCACGATTTTCGCGAGAGAACCAAATCCAAGTTGGTGAAGATCATGATTTGGGCTGGCATAGTAGTTATTACCTTTGTAATTGCGGTTCGAATCTATCCGATCTTTATCTTTTTACTCAAAGAACGAAGAAAACCCCTTGTCGAAGCCCTTTATGATAAGCTTCCCTGGATCTGGGAAGTTTATCTTTCACGGTATTAGGATCGTTTGATCGATTTCCTTGATTTGATCGCTACTTATGGGCGTGCGCTCACCCATGAGTAAATATTTCACCCACTAAATTTATTTTTTGCGTTTACATGATACAATGGAACATTATGAATGACGCGATCCGATCCCATATGATATAGACTTCATTGTTGTTATGTACGCATATTTCAACCTGGAATTCCTAGCCATGCGAAGAAGTAAATAGCAACAAGGCTTTGGTCACGTTACGGAGGAAGCCGAGCAGGCACAAAGTTGTATCAAAATATTAAGAGGAAGGGATTGGATTGCGATTTCCTCTGGATTCAATGACTGCTAGGATTTCTTGCTACTTCTATTTGTGGCATATAGAATTTTACGATAGATGAAGCATGGATTTCATTCCAATAACAACCCCTGGCCGTTCACTTAGAGAGCAGCACATTGTTCGACCTATTTTACTTGTGCTTAGTCACTCTTGGTTGGATTCTACCGTCCCTGTCTCTCTTTCCTCGATTGTACCGAGTGCTTGCCGATCTTCCACCCTCGTGTGGATTCTATTGGGCCGGTTGGACCGACCGGTAAGGGAAACGGTTCTTGTATCATATATGTGTTCTCGTGTTCTTGCGTTCTTCGTGTTCCTCCTCGTGTTCTTGCGTGATTTCGTCCACTCGTTCGTTAATCGTGAAGATCGGGCATTCCTAGAGGTCCTAACCTCATCACAAGGACAAGGACATCAAGAGTTGCTAGTTTAGGGAGGAGGAAGCCAACCGGATCATCGAGGATGTCATGAAATGATGAGGACATCCCTACTGTAGATGCATCCACTACTACTACACCTCCTGAAATGCAAGGACCATTAACTAGAGCTCGTGCCGTTAACTCCAACAAAAGGTACTTTCATTTCTACGAGCTACTCCTGATATACATGAGAATATGATGCCTAAAATAGATGTGTTTGTTTCTCTAAGGAATGATGGACCAAGCATGGACGAGAAGGACAAGCTATGGAGCATATGCATGGATGGAGATCGCAGATGGATAGGAAACGTTGGAGATGATGACGCCACCAAGGGAGACTGCCGCAACCTGGAGCCATGATGACTTAGACGAAATAATCACGTCTACACTTTATAATTTTGTCCATAGCTATAAATGGTGCTGCGTCACCTTTATTAATGGGCCAGACCATGTAATTTCGTACCAGACTTTTAGGATCATTTTTAGAGTCCGTATTGAGGGAGAAAAGGCCCGTTAGGGTTGGATTCGGCCGCCGCCTCATGGCTGGGCAAAATCCCCTCTTTTCCTCCTTAAATACCTCGTCTAGGGTTACGTTTAGACTTGGATTTTGTTTAGTTAAAAAGAACTCAGCTTTTGCTAGTCTTCGCCATAGGCACGAGTGTCGGCTAGACCTCCTATACTATGCACTTAGAATCCTGCCTTCATCAATAAAGCTCAACTTTCATCCGCAATTCTTGATTGCAATATTTGTTCTTACTTATTTCTCGATCGCAGGTAGAACTAGACCTTTTGGTCAGGCTGATCGTGCTTCTGCAGGATCGGTAACTCCTAGAGATTGGTTTAGCGATTGCATTGGCGCTGCGTACGTGTGCGTAGTAGTCGGATCGCCAAGGTCGAACTCCACCAGAATCGATGTATCAACATCTCATCGAAAGATCGGACATCTTTGCCCTATCAAGAAAATCCTCCACCAGGAGCAGGAGTCTGTCCGCGCTTTGCAGCAGTAGGCCAAGAAGGATGGCCTGAAGATATCAGGACTTGAAGACTCTCTGAAAGCGCGGAGCGACGAGCTTGCGGGATTGAAGGAGAACAACCAGAAACTAACCCAGGCCAACTCCCAAGCATCGACTGGGCTGTCTGAGCTTCGCCGCTTCAACCAGGAAGGTCTTGCCATGATCGCGGAGGCCAGCCAAGAGGCCACGATGCGGGTGGAGCGGCTGAACCTGAAAACTGCTCTCCCAGTGTTGGAGCCCAACTGCCAGAGCTTGCCTTCCATCGGGAGTTCATTAGGAAGGTTGCTGCCGATGTCCGGACCTTCAAGAACAAGATGGTGATGAGGACATCCCACCTTCAGTTACAACCACTAGTCCTATGACTGTATAAGGAGCTATTACTCGAGCTCGTGCGCGTCAATTAAATTATCAGGTACTTTCGTTTCTAGGAACTATTCCAAATATACATGAGAATATGCTACTGCCTAGAACAGATATGCTTGTTGCTCTTAGGAACAATGGGCAAGCAAGGAGGAGACGGACAAGCATTGGAGCATGATGATTCATGGAGAAGGCGCAAGCATTCTAGGATTGGAGATGACGCTACCGATGGAGACTTGGACAAAATACTTCGAGATCATACTTCATATTTTCGTCCATAATAGTATATGGTGCTGCGTCACCTTGATATTTGGGCCAGGCCCATGTAATTTCGAAATACCTTTTCATAGGCTGTTTTTGGAGTCCGTATTGATAGGGAAACCGACTTAGGTTGGATTTCGGGCCCCTTTTCCAAGGCTGCACAAAATTTCCTTATGTCTCCCTATAAATACAACCCTAGGTCGTCGTTTTAGGGTTGGGTTTTGTTTAGTCATAAGTTAGCCATTGTTGCAACTTCACCGTCCTTCGTCTGTGTCGCAGAGACCAGATCAAGACCTCCTTTTGGAACCCCACTTTCAATATAATCATTTCTTTATTCGCAATATCTTGATTTCCAATTCTTAGTTCTTGCTTGTTCTCGATTGATTGCAGGAGCTAGACCTGAGTGGTTGGGTCGACCGTGCTACGGCGCTGTCAATAACCTCCCAGAGTTGGTGTAGCGATTGCTAAGGCGCAACGTCCTCGCACGTTTGTAGTCGGATCGTCAATGTCAACGCCACCCAAATCGTAGTTATCCATCTCATCGAAAGATCGGACACCTTTGCCTCTATCAAGTGGTATCATATTTCAGTTTGCTCGGTGAGATTTTACTTTTTACTAGTTTAGATTGCATCTTCATACCTACAGTCCACGAAAAAGCCAAAAATACAATTAGGGTTAGATCTGTCCTACAACCAGTTCGAGCCTTTCGCATTTTCTTTTCAGTGCATTGCATTGTTGAATTTTCGTCTGGATCGTCGTGTCCAGTTGCTGGTCTTAGCGTCTAGTCCTTTAGAGTTTCGAGTTCTTTGCATAGTTGTCTCGCCGCCGCACGACACGCATCTCGCCACCATCCACCAGCCTTCCGCCGATATCCATATACCGCCACCACCCTCCATATACCGCCGCCATCACTCTTTTTCCCGTCGCCACCACATTCCTCTACCCTATCGCCGCCACCCCCCATCTGTTTAGGGTTAGCCTTGTAAAAAAAAGGCAATCCGCATACAAATTGGATTCCATCCGATTTTACTAGTCAGGGTCCGAATTCTCCAGTTTTAGTTCGAATTGGGCAGTATTTCTGACCAAATTTTGACCGGCCATAACTTTTGCATACGAACTCCGTTTTCGACGTGCGACCTATCAAAATTTTAGCAGAAAAAGATCTGTCCAACCCAAATAGTCGTTTAATGGCTTTCGGACCGTTCAGAATTGCCAAAAGAGTCTGGGAACATTGAGTTTTAGCCCTTTTAAGTTTCAGAGTCAGAAATTTTCTGTGATCCTCACTTATATCTTGCTTTTGAGCTATACCTTTGAGCTTGTTGTTGTCGCGCCTTGACTTTGTTGGTGCTATAGGCTCGCGTCTCTAGTACGGTCTAGCCTAGGACCAGCACAGTACCGTCTTTGAGCGTTTATTCAACTTGCATTCCTGACTTGATTATTGCTATTCCTTGTTAAGCCTTCCCAAAGCTCCACAGATTTCTACACCGTGTATTGTGACGTACACCTGGCAATCGCTTCATCTAATCTTCAGCGAGCGTTGACACCGTCTATTGCCAGTCACCTCCTGCTACTTGGTGACAACTTGTAAGAGCTTTGTTTTTGGTTTGACGGATTACACGTTCTTCCACCCACCACTAGTAGTTGCTAGGAACATCTTCTTGTGCTTTGTTCCTTGTTTCTACTAACCATGACAGGATCCGATGATGACTGGGAGAACTTGACGAAGGAGATGCACGACAAGTTCGCCACGCTGGTGATGGATCAATCGCATGATATCGATAAACGGCTTGGTGAGGCGCTGGACAAGATCACGGGCCTTGAGCAACGCTTCGATACCAAGCTCAACACCAAGTTCAACGAGTTGGTCGCGCGCCTCCCACCACCACCTGTTGACCCTCCACGCCCGGGTTTGCTGGACGAGCGCAACGCGTTCCACTTGAGGCCGGCCAAAACTCCGGCGTTGCAGCGGCTGTTCATGAGAACCATGATTACTATGAGGAGGAGGATGAGAACGAGGAGGAAGACGTACGGCGACAATCTGCTGGTCGTCCGCGCGCCCACATTTGCAATGCCCATGCTGCACCATGCCAGCAGGTATGGCCCGAGGACGATCATGTCGCTAAACTGAAATTACATCTTTCAACGTTTGCTGGTAGATATGATCCTGATGCTTATCTTACATGGGAATTAGAAACTGAGCAATGTTTTGCCTGCTTACATTATCCTGACGTTAGGCGTGTTAAATTGTTGTTTGTGAATTTACTGGTTTTGCCTCTCTTTGGTGGTCGGAATATTGTCGCGTGAATCCTAATGACATTCCCACCACTTGGACTGATTTAAAAACTGCTATGCGTAAACGTTGGGTGCCTCCTTATTATAAACATGATTTACTTCAAAAATTGCAGCACCTAAAACAAGGCAAAAATTCAGTAGAGGAATATTATCAGGAATTACAAACTGGGTTAGTTCACTGTGGTATTATTGAAGAAACTGAACCTATGCTTGCACTTTTTGGGGTGGCTTAAACAAGGAAATTCAAACAATTTTGGAGTATAAGGAGTATCATACCATCACCCGTTTGTTCCATCTTACTTGTATTGCTGAACGTGAAGTGCAGGATTGACAGCCTTCACGGACTAATTTTTCTGCAGGTCGGTCCACATTCTGGACTACTCGTGCACGTTCTTTTTTTAGATAAAGAGTATATATTAATATCGCGGAGATACAAATTTACACCCAGCCTGTGCAACAACGCAATAGCCAAAGCCATTACGGATGCACACAGCCGAAAGACAATAAGAAGAAGAAGAAATAAAAAGAAAGTCCCGCTACAGAGTTACAGTCCTTGCAGCAGCCGCACAACCACCACCAAGACACCACCTGATGTCCAAATCTTCAAAAGCAAAGCCTTCAAGAAGAACAGTGCCAGCACAACCAATTAAGGCCAGACCTTGGGTTTTCACCCTGAAGATAATAGTCCCCGCTCTCAAAACAATGTCTTCAGCAAGAGCATTGCCAGGCACAACCAATTAAGGCCAGGCCTTGGATTTTCACCCTGAAAGGTAGGACTTTGAACTTCACCTGTGAGTTGCCCCCACTAACATGCCGCTGCTCCACCTCCTGCAACTCCAAGCAAGTTCCTCATCACCGCAGAGCCTCCAATCGCCATTTGCTAGTCCTTTAATCTCAGCTTTCATGACATTCCCGCATCTGACTACACCATGGATTCGCCCATGATGGCAGAGAAGCAGAGCTTCACACCGCTCCCTCCAGCACGACCGAATCCCTCCGCTCCAACAATCACTAGGAATTAGCCCATGAAAGATCACCGGCGGAGCCTTCCGAAACTCGACACTCTTGCCAGATCAAGGTAGCGGCGTCAAGCAGATCTTCGTCTTCTCGCGATTTGGAACCCTAGGACCACCACCTTTATTCTCCTTGCTCTGAGCCCACAGCCCCCACGCCGCCGGCCGGCTCCTGGCGATCAGAACGTGTGGGTCAACCCCGGCTCAAATCGAGCCATGGTAGGCCCCCAGATCGAGCGGGCTCAGGAAGCAGCAAACCCGCCGCCGCCCCTGGACCGCGCCCGCCTGGCCTCGCGCCTCCGCCTCCCTGCAGCTTGCCGGCAAGAGCCGCCCATGGCGGACGCCGCCGCCCAGCCGCTTGGTCTCCACCTGCGCTGCCTAGAGTCGGCCCCCCGCGCGAAGGGAGCACGACGGGCCACGCCACCCCGCCCGCCGCGTCGAAGGACAGGCGTGGCCGCCACCGCCTGCGCCGGCGCCGGCGGCAGCGGCCGGATGGAGAGGGCGGGCGCGCTTCTCTTCTGTGGTGAGGGGCGCCTTAGGAGCCGCCCTCGCGCTGGCGCCCAGGAGGGTTTTCTGACCTACTCGTGCACGTTCTACACGCACCCCGGGCCCTCCTGCTAGCGCCGCGGCCATGCCCATCACTGACATGACAAGCAAGGCACCACCACCTTCTCGACATGTTCCTCCTGCTTCCACGCAGATTTCCGCTTCGACGGCTTACACAGGACATACTAGTAAAATACAATGTCGTCGCTGTGATGGTTGGGGTCATTATGCGCGTGACTGCGCAAACAAGCATGTGATGATCGCTCGTCCCGATGGCGGGTACGATTCTGCTACTGACTATGATGAGGAGACTTTAGCTCTTATTGCGCATGAGGAAAAGGAGGACACTGAACCTGATCCAGATGTGCAATGCATGGCTGCGGAGGCCACGGAAAGGTACGAGTCTTTGATTGTTCAACGCGTTTTGAGTGTGCAGGTGACCCAGGCTGAACAGGATCAGCGGAACAACCTGTTCCATATGAAGGGCGTCGTCAAAGAACGTGTGTACGCATCATCATTGATGGAGGGAGCTGTAATAATTTAGCGAGTGTCGAGATGGTGGAAAATTAGGCCTTCCAACCAAGCCACACCCTCGACCGTACTATATCCAATGGTTCAACAACAGCGGCAAGGTGAAAATCTCTCGTACAGTTCGTGTGCATTTTACTATTGCTGCCTATACTGACTTTGTGGATTGCGATGTCGTACCTATGCAAGCATGCTCTCTTTTACTTGGTAGGCCATGGCAATTTGATAAAAAATCTGTTCGTCATGGTAGTACGAATCAACATACTTTTGTGCACAATGATAAAAAAATTGCCTTACTTCCTATGTCTCCTGAACAAATTTTGAAAGATGACATTGCTAGAGCTAGTAAAGCGAAAAAACAGGAGCAGCAAAAGAATGAAAATCAGGTTGCGGCTAAAGAATTTGCGCAGCACCATAAGACTAATAATAAATCCACATCCAATGGTGCTAACGAAATTAAATTGACCAATCCATGTTTTTTAGCCAGCAAGTCTGATATTACCGATTTGGATGCTAATGAATCCGTTTGCTATGCTATTGTGTGCGAAGAGGTATTGTTTTCTTTTGAGGATGTGCCTCCCTCTTTGCCTCCTGCTGTTGCTAACATTTTCTAGGAGTTTGCGGACGTTTTTCCAAGTGATGTACCGCCGGGACTACCGCCCATTCGAGGAATCGAGCACCAGATTGACTTCATTCCCGGTGCATCATTGCCAAACAGTGCTCCATACCGTACCAATCCTGAGGAGACCAAAGAGATTCAACGCCAAATTCAAGAACTACTCGATAAAGGTCATATTCGTGTGTCTCTTAGTCCATGTGCTGTGCCTATTATTTTGGTACCAAAAAAAGATGGTTCTTCCTGCATGTGTACTGATTGTAGGGCTATCAATAATATTACAATTCGTTATAGACACCCTATACCTCGATTGGATGATATGCTTGATGAGTTGAGTGGCTCTATCATGTTCTCTAAAGTTGATTTGCGTAGTGGTTACCACCAAATTCGCATGAAATTAGAGATGAATGGAAAACAGCATTTAAAAATAAGTTCGGTTTATATGAGTGGTTAGTCATGCCTTTCGGTTTAACTAATGCTCCTAGTACCTTCATGAGATTAATGAACGAAGTTTTGCGTGCTTTCATTGGGCGATTTGTGGTGGTTTATTTTGATGATATTCTCATATACAGCAAATCTTTGGAGGATCATTTGACACATTTGCGTGTTGTTTTTGATGCTTTGTGTGCTGCACGATTATATGGTAACCTTGAAAAGTGCACATTTTGCACCGATCGCGTTGCGTTTCTTGGCTATGTTGTTACATCACAGGGCATTGAAGTTGATCCAGCCAAGATTGAGGCAATTTGGAGTTGGCCAATTCCTCTTACAGTCACCCAATTGAGGAGCTTTCTTGGCCTTGCTGGGTTCTATAGGCGCTTTGTCAAAGATTTTGGTTCCATTGCAGCGGCCTTACATGAGCTTACAAAGAAAGATGTGCCCTTTGTTTGGGGCGATGCACAACAGGACGCGTTCTTGCTATTGAAAGATAAGTTAACACATGCTCCTTTGCTCCAACTTCCTGATTTTAATAAGACCTTTGAGCTTGAATGTTATGCTAGTGGAATTGGTTTGGGAGGTGTATTATTACAAGGGGAAAACCTATTGCATATTTTAGTGAAAAATTGAGCGGGCCTAGTCTGAACTATTCTACTTATGATAAAGAATTATATGCTCTTGTTCGGACATTAGAAACTTGGCAGCATTATTTATGGCCCAAAGAATTTGTTATACATTCTGATCATGAATCTTTGAAGCATATTCGTTGTCAAGCAAAATTGAACCGACGACATGCTAAGTGGGTAGAATTTATTGAATCTTTTCTTTATGTCATCAAACATAAGAAGGGTAAAGATAATGTTATTGTTGATGCTTTGTCTCGTCGTTACACTATGCTTTCACATCTTGACTTCAAAATATTTGGATTGGAGGCCATCAAAACTTTGTATATGCATGATGCTGAATTTAAAGAAGTATTGCAGAATTGTAGAGAAGGTAGAACATGGAACAAATTCGTCCTTGGTGATGGATTTGTTTTGTGCTAACAAGCTATGCATTCCAGCTAGCTCCGTTCGTCTTTTGTTGTTACAGGAGGCGCATGGAGGAGGATTAATGGGACACTTTGGCGTAAAGAAGACTGAGGACTTACTAGCTACACATTTCTTTTGGCCAAAGATGAGACGGGATGTTGAACGGTTTGTTGCTCGCTGCACTACTTGTCAAAAAGATAAGTCACGACTTAATCCTCATGGTTTATATATGTCGTTACCTGTACCTAGTGTTCCGTGGAAAGATATCTCCATGGACTTTGTCTTGGGTTTACCTCGGACAAAGAAGGGGAGGGATAGCATATTTGTGGTTGTGGACCGATTTTCAAAAATGGCACATTTTATTCCCTGTCATAAAAGCGATGATGCTGCTAATGTTGCTGATTTATTCTTTCGTGAAATTATTCGCTTGCATGGTGTGCCAAATACTATTGTTTCAGATCGTGATACTAAATTTCTTAGCCATTTTTGGAGATGTTTATGGGCTATGTTGGGGACTAAACTGCTTTTTAGTACTACTTGTCATCCCCAAACTGATGGACAAACTGAAGTTGTTAATAGAACGTTGTCAACTATGCTTAGGGCTGTTTGAAACAAAATTTAAAGTTGTGGGAAGATTGTTTGCCTCATATAGAATTTTCTTATAATCGTTCGCTGCATTCTACCACTAAGATGTGCCCTATTGAGATTATGTATGGTTTTGTTCCTTGCGCACCTATTGATTTATTGCCTCTTCCATCTACGGTGCAAAGTAATTTTGATGCTACACAACGTGCTGAACTGATTTTCAATTGCATAAGACAACTAAAGAAAACATTGAACGCATGAATGCTAAATATAAAACTTATGGAGATAAAGTACGAAAGCATATTGTTTTTTATGTTGGAGATCTTGTTTGGTTGCATTTGCGCAAAGATCGTTTTCCTGATTTATGCAAGTCCAAACTAATGCCACGAGCTGCTGGTCCTTTTAAAGTGTTAGAGAAAATAAATGACAATGCATATAAACTTGAGCTTCATGCAGACTATGGGGTTAGTCCCACCTTTAACATTGCAGATTTGAAGCCATACTTTGGTGAAGAAGATGAGATTGTGTCGAGGACGACTTCAATTCAAGAAGGGGAGGATGATGAGGACATCCCACCTACAGTTACAACCAATAGTCCTACGACTGTACAAGGAGCTATTACTCGAGCTCGTGTGCGTCAATTAAATTATCAGGTACTTTCGTTTCTAGGAACTATTCCAAATATACATGAGAATATGCTACTGCCTAAAACAGATATGCTTGTGCTCTTAGGAACAATGGACCAAGCAAGGAGGAGACGGACAAGCATTGGAGCATGATGATTCATGGATAACCTCCCGGAGTTGGTGTAGCGATTGCTAAGGCGCAACGTCCTCGCACGTTTGTTGTCGGATCGTCAGCGTCGACGCCACCCAAATCGTAGTTATCCATCTCATCGAAAGATCGGACACCTTTGCCTCTATCAGTAGGTGACGTTTATTTAGATTGGACGCAGAAGAGAAAATAGAGAGAAGAACACCGGAAGTGTTCCGGTCATATCCGATGAAGTTCAGGGGCCGACGAAATGGTTTTCGGAGCCGGAATAACTTAGATAATATGTATTTAATATTAATTAGTGTAATTAATAGTTAAATATATTTTTACTTAATTATTTTCGAAATTTTTAAAGGCCGCACACCTAAATGGGCCTTGACCATAGGGAAAAGGCCCATAGGGGGAAACTTCCCCCATGGTGCGGTTTGGGAGGGGGAAGCCCTGGGTGGGCCGAACGGGGCCCACCAGGGCCGGCGCACCCCTTGGTGTGGCGCACCATGTGAGGATTAGTCCCACGTGGCTTAGCCACGAAGGGTGACACGTACCCCTCCTCCACCTATAAATAGGGGTGCCCCCATGCCTTGGGAAATTGCACCATTCTCTCTCTCTCATCCGTTTAGACGTGGCTCCGCAATTGGGGCTACGTACGGGTTGAGGTTTTCTCCACCATACGCACACCGCCGTGTTGTTGGTCTTTCTCAGTCCAAGTCTTCTGCTTCCGCTGATCAGCTGGATCGGAGCCCGGAGGTCATCATCTTCTCCGTACATGTGTAAGCTCTGCGAGGCGCCACGCTTGGGGCGCTTGGAGGATTTCCTCTTCAAGACCTCGAGGTCGGCTAAGTCAGCTTCATCAACAAAGCTTATTGCGGGAGCGTAATCCCCGCTATCGGTCTACAGGGGTATGTATATCGTTCTCCTCCGTTACTCTATATCTGCATAGTAATAGATCCTGGCTAGTTTAAGGTTATCATTGTTAGGATTTTTTTTTCTGCCTACGATCCCCTTCAACACACACAAGACAATAAGAAAGATTGTGTAACAATACTTAAAAGAACCCCGTAGAAACACAAACAAGCCTTTTCCCGTGGGTAAGACGACACACCACATGTCAACATCATCAAGAGTCCCCCAAGAAGAAGAACCCGTGGAATCATAGCAATACACACGAAGATAAGAAGGACGAACAAAATAAAATAAAACAACAAACAAGAACGATAGGTAGACGAACAAGTGTGTCCAATAAAACAGGCACTGAAGCAGCCCAACTCCATGAACCACGCGACAATCGACCAGATTGAACATTACCAACAACACAGCCAGAAGAAATAACAATCGGAGAACCTAGACAATCCCGGGAGAAAGAAGCACCATGACATGCAATGTTGCGATGAAAAACATGAGCACCTCTAGGTCCATCTCGACCACCGCACTCCACGACAACAACAAACGAAGAATGACCAGGCAAAGCGAATGGAGGTGCCCAAACAGTGAAACCAGCCCCACAACCCACAGGACCATGCCCTGCAAGCCGCGGTGGCCTACCAACTCAACCACCACCACGGGCAGGGGCAGGATCACACACCATCGTGAGAAAAACAAGAGGCACACGTAAAACTATGAAGAAATTAACAAAGGAGAAAGAAATCCACTTTGACAGCATAGAGAAAAGCTAACACGAAGAAAAGAACCGCCCCCAAAGCTATGAGAGAACCACGCAAGCACGCACAACTCAAGGGATGGTGGCAATCAACATGCGCTCAATACATCCTACAAAAAGAAAACAAAACGAAAACCCATCCAAATACATGTGAACCATACACGTAACAAGCGGCGCAACGTGTCCACGAATAATCTAGACCCACATGCAACTCAAACACGTCCACACACAAACAGCATAAAGGCCCATGGAACCCAACAACACAAAGCATCACTCGGAGACGACGCTAACAGACGACACGAAATACCACTACCACTAAACAACCATCTTGAAAACCAACCACCAAACCAACCCCATTACACAGGTCCCACACCACCACGTGTCAACGCAACAGAAATCGCCAAAGGCTCAAAAAATCGGAGAAAATAATAAACCTATGACTCTTGATCTTACTTAATATGTGTGTTCGTATTGTTAGTTGCGGTAGTTCTTCTCCACTTAAGCGTTGATGTATACCATCCAGATGTATGCATTACTGCGATGTTGTTTTTCGATGTTGTTTACATTGTCTTGGTGTTTTCCAACATTTATATTTTTGTTGGTGGCACAGGATGCTTATGAACATGGAAGTGTGTAGTTTTTGCGCACATTTTTGTGCGCAAAATGAAACATGTACAAAGAAGAAGATGTGGTTCCACTTGCCGACGCTATTGCATGATGCTGGGAGTCGACGGATTTGCTCTTGGGAAAGGCTATGATGGTGGTACCCCTAGCGTAGAGACCGGATATATCAAAGCCTTTTTGGTGAAGGGTGCACCTCTAGGGTTGCCCGATCTTCACGGATTTGATGCGGAGGGACGAAGAACGCGAAGAATCACGAAGAACACGAAGAACACAAGAACACAAAGGGGAATTCGTGGGGAAAGTGAGGGATAACTAGCAAAGCAACATGGACGAAATCAACCGGTAACAAATCCCCAAGGGCAGCCCCCGATTCTCAATCTCCAAGCAACCTTACTCTTAGGATTGTTTCTCATATCGGTCAATCCAACCGATCCAATAGCGTCACCCGAAGATGAAGGATTGGCATGTAATCTCAATTACAAGAAGAGGTCTTGGAATCCACTAGAGAGATCTTCTCCACAAGGGGAGGCCTTGATTCATCTCCATAGGAGGCAACACCACAAGGGGTGGTGATGAGGACATCCCTGCTATAGATGAGACCATGACTACAACACCTCCTCAACTGCAAGGAGCATTAGCTAGAGCTCGTGCCCGTCAACTACAACAACATGTACTTTTGTTTCTACAAGCTACTCCTAATATACATGAAAATGTGATGCTACCTAAAATAGATGTGTTTGTTTCTCTTAGGAATGATGGACCAAGCATGGATGAGAGGGACAAGCTATGGAGCATGTACGTGGATGGAGATCACAGCTGGAGTGGAAACAATGGAAATGATGACGCCACCAATGGAGACTGCTGCAACCTGAAGCCACCATAAGGAGGATTGATGACTTGGACCAAATAATCAAGTCTACAATTCATATTTTCGTCCATAATTATATATGGTGCTGCGTCACCTTTATTAATGGGCCAGACCCATGTAATTTCGCACCAAAACCTTTAGGGATTTTTGTAGAGTCCGTTTGGAGGTAGAAAAGGGTTTCTAGGGCTGGATTCGGCCGCCACTCCAAGGCTCCCCTCTTCAATGTCATCATCATGGCAAGGAAGTAGATGTGTAGACCTTGTCGTGGGGTTCACCATGTAGTCGTGCTTGATGGAAATGATGTGGCACTTCTTCAATGTCCCTTCGCCTTTCAAGTAACCTAGAAAACTCACAAGGAAGACGAAACAACACTCAAAGACTATCCAATTATTGAAGGTCATCGCATGAGCGCTTATGTAGAAGGAAGTCACCTTAGCAAGATGCCGATGTGCTCTTCTTGCAAGATCTTCGGTCATAGGAATGCGTGGTTGAAACAACTCATGGAGGCTCACCCAAAGGTAGCACCTACACATCAAAAATCAAGGAAACCATGTGTGTGTGCAAGATAGAGGAGCATATCATCAATGACATGTCCATTCATCTTCATTACACCATTAGCATAACACAAATATGTGAAAGTCAAAGCATATGCAAGGTCAATGTACAAGCAATTTCGCGAAACATTCTCAAAATGTGGAAACACAAAAACTCCATGAAAATTTGAGAGGGCTATGATAGTTATCTCATTTTGAACCATATGATAACATTGCACACAAGGCATTGGAAAGAGAATTTTGTCAACATCCTTGATCAATAAGCGGAGACTTTGGCAAAAACACAATATGAAGAATGTTCAAAACATCAACATGGGTGCAAACAAACCATATGAAAGAGCAAGTTTTCAAAATATTTGTTACAACACCAAATGGGCAGAAACCAAAGCATTCATGACAAGACATGCTCAAAATGTCATTATGGTTGCAAACAAGCCATCGAAAAGAACAATTGTTCATCATATTTGTTGCAACACATAAATCATTCACATAAAAGATGGGGGAATTTGTCTTGCCATAGTTAAAATCAACATCACCAACATGTTTGCAAACAAACCAAAAGCAAGAGAAATTGTTCAACTTGTTTGATACAAAACATGGGAAAGGTATTGGAGCCGGGTTCGATCCACAACTCAAGTGTATGCTCTCAAGAGCTCGTTTTGTCAACTCATGTTCAATGGAAGTTGACCTTATAGCATGCGGCCCAATGCACAAAAACCAAATAAAAGTTGTGTGCATGGTACATGAACACATCATCCATCATGAAGTGTCTCTTCATTTGCACATCACCAACCACACGAAAATCAACTGTAAAATATGACATATGTGGATGGTCACAATGCAAAGTGAAGGACGGAACAAGGTCCATAAGAGAGAATGAAAAATCTCCAAGATGTGAGAGAGTATGGGTGCAATCTCATAAGCAAGCATCTCATCATTATTGCAAGCAACACATGTGAAAGGGAAATTGTTCAACATGTTGCAAGCAACAATGGGAGAAAAATGGAAACACTCAAAACAAGGCATGGCTATGGTAGAAACATCACAAATGGGTGACTCCATATGATCAACATTGGTTTCAAACAAGGTATCACAAGGGAATAAGAATGTATCATATCATGTGTCAACAAAATCATCCATAGCATGCAAGCAATTATCATTCATCATGTCCACTAGTGGGATCATGGTCACATCAACACCCATACCTTTGTTGTCCCGCTCATGTGAAGTAGGTGTTGAAGTAGTAGGGGCTTCCGTGTAGCTGACTTGTCCATTTTGAAGTAGACATGGGGTGGCATCATCATCATCCTCCATGTACATCTTCTCCATTTGAGGCATCATTGTGTCGAAGAGTGGCATCTCATTATCCATAGAACCTATAACACAATGAGAGAACACACTAGAGGAGAAGGGTAACTTGTTAGAAATCGAAATGGCCTCACAAGACCTATCAACTACCTCTCTCAACTCAAGCGGTGTATCACTCATTCCCTCAAAGGTGGAACACTCAATCTCACGTATGGTGGGGCACTCAACTCACTCTCACTCTCACTCAAGTGGGCTAAGTGGCTCTCATTCTCACATGGGATTGGTACCATCTCATAACTCAAGCTCATAGGGATAGGCTCGGATTCCTCAACACCATACGCCACCATGGTTGAAGGGAAACTCCCATGCTCAACCTTCTCGACCTCGTCGCCTCCAAAGATGCATGCCATAAGAGGGGCATCATCACTCAACTCCATCGCCGAAGGGAACATCCCATGCTCAACCATCTTGTCATCGTCGTGCTCACCTTCTTGTTCACCAACTTTGCACTCCCACATCATGTGACCCTTTCCATTGCATAGAGGGCACAAAAGCTTGGGCATTCTCGTGGATCGTGTCCTTGGCCTTGGCAATTGTCGCATAGAAGGTCTTCATGTTTCCATACGGGGGCATTGTGGTGGTGGCACTTGGTGTAGAGACCGTATCATGAGAAGTGCTTGAGAAGGGCGCCGTCTTGGTTGTGTCCTCACAAGTGTTGCCATGCTTCTTGCGGCGTCGACATGAGCTTGACCATTGCTCGAAGAACTTGTCGATGTCGGCCATGAACTCGTCAACAATAGACTCAACACTAGGAGACACCATAGGATGTGCACTTGCCACCATCTTGGATGTGAGCTTGGCGAGTGTGTCAATGTCGTCTTCAAGCTTGGACATGGTGTGGTCCACCTTGGCATCTCTCTTGTGGCACCTTCTCGAGCTAGAATGGCCTTGGCTTGGGTTTGCCTTGTCGATGCACTTCTTGTGGCGCCATCTTGAGCTTGAATCTTAGAAGGTTATGCCGCCCTTGAACACGGTGGTGATGGGGTTCATCTCCTCTTGCATGTTGTCGAAGGTGTAGTCGATGTCGTCACACATGCTTGAAGAGCGGTAGTCGTAGACGTTCTCCACCATGTCATCGGAGTTGTAGTCGGAGTCGAAGTCGTGGTAGTCCATGTCGTTGGTGCTTGCGGAGTTGGAGTTGTAGTAGCGGAAGTCTTGGTGATGCTCCATGTCATGTACGCTTGCGGAGTCGGAGTCGGTACCATATGATGAAGGTTGGTTGAAGTCGTGGTACCGCTCCATGTCGTTGACGCTTGTATAGTCGAGTCGTGGTAGCGGAAGTCTTGGTGATGCGCTGTCATGTCATGGGGTCATAGTCGGTGTGGTATTCCCCCATGTCCTCAATGCTTGAGGCATCATAGTCGATGTGGCTCATCGTGTACTCATCATTATTTTCGCCTCCATAGTTGGATTCGCTCTCCCTAGACATGTTAACTCACAAACACAAGTGTATATATGGAGTGATGGAGAACCAAGAGAAACTATATCTAAAGAATAAAGTTGCTTGATGAAAGAGAATCCGGTTCTAACACCCAACAACACACTTATGAGGATAGAAAGGTATGGTAGGTGGAAAGCAAATCGAACCAATCCGGAAACCAAGATATTGTAAAGGCAAGTAGAGAACCACGATCATCACAAAGCAAAAGCAAGTCAATCTCAAAAGATAAGAATGTAGCTCAAAGAAACACACGCATGGAGAGATAAATGGGACTTATGCAACCAAGAAGTGAGTTAAAGAACCATATGATCCTAGCGAAGACTATAAGCTCGTGTTGCACAAGTACAAGGAGAGCCACTAGCTCGATTGCAAATTATTGGTGGGCTACTAGATTTGCACAAAATGTACCACTACTAGATGTTCATTGAGCTTGCGCGCTTCCTAGTGGCTTGGGTTTGCCTTGTCGATGCACTTCTTGTGGCGCCATCTTGAGCTTGAACCATAGAAGGTTATGCTGCCCGTGAACACGGTGGTGATGGGGTTCATCTCCTCTTGCATGTTGTTGAAGCTGTAGTCGATGTCGTCGCACATGCTTGAAGAGTGGTAGTCGTAGACGTTCTCCACCATGTCATCGGAGTTGTAGTCGGAGTCGAAGTCGTGGTAGTCCATGTCGTTGGCGCTTGCGGAGTTGGAGTTGTAGTAGCGGAAGTCTTGGTGATGCTCCATGTCATGTACGCTTGCGGAGTCGAGTCGGTACCATATGATGAAGGTTGGTTGAAGTCGTGGTACCGCTCCATGCCGTTGACGCTTGTATAGTCAGTCGTGGTAGCGGAAGTCTTGGTGATGCGCTGTCATGTCATGGGGGTCATAGTCGGTGTGGTATTCCCCCATGTCCTCAATGCTTGAGGCATCATAGTCGATGTGGCTCATCGTGTACTCATCATTATCTTCGCCTCCATAGTTGGATTCGCTCTCCCTAGACATGTTAACTCACAAACACAAGTGTATATATGGAGTGATGGAGAACCAAGAGAAACTATATCTAAAGAATAAAGTTGCTTGACGAAAGAGAATCCGGTTCTAACACCCAACACACACACTTATGAGGATAGAAAGGTATGGTAGGTGGAAAGCAAATCGAACCAATCCGGAAACCAAGATATTGTAAAGGCAAGTAGAGAACCACGATCATCACAAAGCAAAAGCAAGTCAATCTCAAAAGATAAGAATGTAGCTCAAAGAAACACACGCATGGAGAGATAAATGGGACTTATGCAACCAAGAAGTGAGTTAAAAACCATATGATCCTAGCGAAGACTATAAGCTCGTGTTGCACAAGTACAAGGAGAGCCACTAGCTCGATTGCAAATTATTGGTGGGCTACTAGATTTGCACAAAATGTACCACCTACTAGATGTTCATCGAGCTTGCGCGCTTCCTACAAGAGATATGGCAAGTGGTGTCTCTTTCCTTTCTTTTTCTGGCTCTTTTTGCTTCTTTTTCTTTTGATTCTGTTCTCTTTTGCACACTCACTTCTTTGATGCCAACAACAAGATATATGATATATGAACTAGCGCATACAACGGTCGCTCGAAAACTACACGGTACAATTGTTCAAAGCCCGAGCAATAATCAAGAGCTAGCTGTAACATCCCAAATTTATAATAAGAATTATTAACCCAAAAATGAGGGCCAACAAAAACTTTTGTTGTAATGATTGTATTTTCTTCCCATTGCTCTGTTTGACTTGTGTGACTTGATGTTGTTTGACCAATAAATATTAACCAAATAACCTAACCTAAGTAAGAATATATATTAAACTTTGGTGATCATGTCATGACAAGATGAACAATCCATATACCTTCCCTAATCTTATTTTGGCCAAATTCCATTTCAATGAAACTTGGTTTAGCAACAACCAAAACTAATACCAGTGTTTGAGAAAGTAAAAGTATTTCCAAAATAATATGTGTCCAAAATTATGGAGATCTATATGCTATCTCCTATCTATTTTCCAACCTTGATATTTTGCAGGTGTATACAACTCCCATTTTATAAACTCCTATTTTCACTCCATTTGAAAATAACACTAGTGGGAAATATGTTATCCCACATAATTCCCTTCTCAAACCTTTTTGAAAACTATTAAGTTATGAGTTGAGACATTTCCTAAACATCATCTTGTCATAATTAAGAGTGGTCACTTTCCCATAAGGTAGTATTGTGGAAATGGTGGTATGATTAAATCTTGTGGTTTGATTTGTGTGGTCTGATTGTGATGTTGATCTTGTGGTGTTTGTTGCTTGTGAGGATAATTCCTCTGTTGTGCTCAACACTAAAATAAAACCCACTGATCACAAATTTGACTTGAAAATAAAACAAGACCTCTATGTTTCCACACACCCTCAAAATAAAATCTGGATTAAAAGAAAGGATCTTATTTAATTTCCCTCTCTACCTATTTCTCTATTTGGTTATAACAATTATTTTATCTTATAAAATCCAGGAATGAGATGATAACCATCTCATTATCATATTGCTCTCTCCTCAAAATATCTAATCTCCAATTACAAAGATAATTCAATTTGTCAAATTGGTTTTATCCAAAAACAACATATTTAAACCCTATGAACAAAAGTTGTTCAAAACATTTTATTCTAACACCCCAATTTTTGTGGAGCTTCTACATGTTATGGGGAGGCTACCTGATTTTTCTCATAATTTTCTAAAATGTTAAATGCCCCAAATAAATCCCTAAAGGCTACTGGTTCTAAAAGGAATTAAAAGAAAAGGAAGAAAGAAAAGTCCAAGGGGGTTTTCAGAAAAGCATCATCGTCTTCCTGTAGCGACGTGCACCGACCTCGCGACCGCTCGCCGTGTTCCTCGCGCAGCTTGCGCGTAGCACCGCGCCGGGGCCCCCCTGCTCTCCTCTCCCCTGCGACAAGGATAAGAAGAGCACCGCACTCCTCTGCCCCCCTCACCCCTCTGTCGCCCTTCCTCTCTCTCTTTTTCCCCACCATGGCCGAGCCCGAGCTCGCCGTTGACGCACATCACCGTCGTCTGAGACCTCCCCGAGCAAATCGAAGACCGCCATCTGCACCGCCTCGTCGTCCTCTGCATCCCCGTCCAAGGAATCGACGCGTGAAGCTGCGGATCAAGCAGGCCATCCTCATCCCCTTCTGCTCCGGCCGCCACCTTGCCGGGAAGCTCGCGAGCAACCTCATCCATCATCCTCCGCCATTTTTGTGCCTCTGAGATCCCCTCATCGCGAGCTTTCTCATGAACCTTGCCTTTTCTTTTTAGGATCACCGGAGCCGCCGACGCCGACCTCGCCGTGCTCCCTGCTGCCTCGCGCCTCTGTGCGTGTCGAGAGGAAGGAGAAGAACCCGTACCGCTTCGCCAGCGCAACGGGCCGGCCCAGCACGGTGCTGCTTGGCCCAGCTCCAGATCTAGCCCGTCTCTCTTTTTTCCAATAGATCTATTATCTGTTTTATTTCCTGTTTAATTTTACAGTGAAGCTTTAATTCATTTGTGGTGGATGTGTGCTAGCAATTTGAGTGATTTAAATTTTTTAGTGTTCTTATATGTTTTCTTAAACATCCAGAACTGGTGTCTTGCAAAAATACCTTTTTAACTGATGTCTAGATTAAATATTGTAAAAAGTATCCTTTTCACTAAATATTTAATATCTAGAGTTTTACAACTCCAAAATTTGCAAACTAAAATTCTATGGAAAGCCTGAAGTGATACCTTTCCAGATCTGTTGTCCTTGCTTGCAAATAAAACAAAACAAAAGTTCTATTCATTCTTGTAAACACACCAGTGGCACTTTGATGATTTTTGTAGATTTTTGTGAGATGATTTTTAGAGTAAATCCAATTGGCTTGTCTTCTATATGTGTAGGAGAACATATCCCTAGCTTGGTTTGAATTTAGGAGTCACTGTTTGACTGTGCTACTAATTATAAGGTTTAGGCCTTTTCTGCCCATTTTTATTAGGCCTTTATTAATTGTTGTGTTATAACTTATTGTTACAAATGTGTTTCCAGCATGTGTAGGGTGATAATCCACTGTTGTGACATGTTTCCTTATTTTACTAACATGTTAGGAGAACTACTTGTGAGTCATTATTAGTTAGGGTTTTATCCCCTATACAACTTTTCCTCTAGTAATTAGGAATTTGTTAAGCTTGTTTATTTTGATGCTAAATATTTTGTGTGAATAATATGTTTGTCTTGCTTGTTAAACTTGGTTGTCCTTAAGTTGAATACTATCATAGGTATCTGGTTAATGTCTCCACCTTAGCTTGGTAAAATATCTTGCATTACAGAGGATAGTTGGTAACTTAACTTTTGTCGGAAGTATTTCCTGTTTAGGGAAAAATGTTTGTTAGGTACCTTTAATTGAGGATGTATTTTTTCCCTTTTGTTTTGGCATGTGTATGGTGTTATACTCCTGCTAGTATAATGCCTTTATAATTTTGTCTGAGTAAATTGGCTTGATAAGTAGATTGTTTTATTAGCATATAGATAAACATGTGGTTATGTGATGTTTTGCTTGTTGGATAAATTTCTTGTTAGCACCTAGCTAAATGTGGTGATTGTTGTTTAGTGTTTGTTTTTAGATTAACTTGTATCCTTTCTTTATGAGAGATGTAGCATTAGTAAATAAATTGTGCTAGGCTTGTTATTAAGGTAGTTTTCCTTGAAGTGTTCTTAGAGTAGATTTTAGTTTGTTGCTTGATTAAATTAGTACTATGTTTTGGTATGATTCTTTGTTTGTATACCACTTGTGGTTTGGTTTGCTTATTGAGTGTTGTTTTATTTTCATGTTTGCGATGCTACAGATAAACGCTACCGGAGTGGTATTTGGAAAGGATTTATCGGAGAACGATGAGAGTTTATTTCTTTGATCAATGAGGAGAAGTCCAGGAACATCATGCTGAAATCAGGCAAGCTACTCTTTGAGCTTGCATCTATATACATCTATTTTGGTTCACATGTTTTACTTATAAAGAGCATAAGTGATTTATGTGGTGTTTGCCACTAAAGCTATGATTTTGAAAACCCTTTTTCCAAAATACAAGTATATTATTTTGACACCCTATATGGAGATATTAGATGGAAATTCTTTGTCAAACTATAGGATGGGAAAAATATTGTTTACTCAAAACTCCTTTCAAAATACTTGTGTGCATATGAAATGCCGAGATGTCGGTGTTGAAGTGGAGAAGTGGAGAATGATGGTTTTTGATAAAAAGCACATTGTGTCCTTGTACTTACGTCGACCAGCCGATAACCTGTGCGACCACATTTACCCACATATGGGAAAGGGCGTAGTCATATAGTTTGCTCATATTAGTATGGGATGTCTCAACAACGGGGATGACCCCGTTCCATGGGGGGTGGTAGGAAGACCTACCCCTGACCCGGGTCCTCTAAAGTGAAGAATCCAGCTGGGCTGTTATGAATAAATTGGAGATAGTGGATTGTGTAGGCCTTTAAAATTCGTAGGGCAGAACTTCGAGTCCTCACACTTAGATTCCGACGGGCTGGGTTAAGTGTGTTGGAAAGTTTCGTTGCGGCAGGGTCCGATACTAGCATGAGTAAAGGACAGGCTGTGGTCGGTGACTCAACTTCGCATACACCTTGTATGGCGGGACGTGGCTGACACGATGAGTTGCCGGATGGATGTGGGAAAAGCGTGCTACCTCTGCAGAGGGTAAAACTATTCGAATAGCCGAGTCCTCGGATATGGACAGTTGGGAGGCCCTACCTTCACCTATGTGCAAGTTTTGTAAATGTTTTAAGATTTGAAAAGAAAATGGAGATGTGTTGTATCTGCAACTCTACCAACGGGCTGGTATGAGGTTGCTGGAGAATGATTTGACCATGACGGGATATGGTCGAGAAGTGAAGAGTTTTGTGATTTGAAAGGTGAAAATGTTTTAGGCAACTATACCGAAGGGCTGGTATAAGGTTGTTGGGAAATGATTTGACCATGAAGGGCGGTGGTCGAAAAAGGAGGAGTTTTGGAGAAATAAACCAAAGGGTGTTTTTTTGGGAAAATGTTTATAAAAGAAACTTCTTACCTTTTTCAACAAGGATGTATTTTCAGGAAAAAGTTTTAAAAGAGACTTCTCACACAGAGAGATTTATGGGAAAAAGTTCTAAAGCCTTCTTTCCTTTTTCAAATAAAGTTATAGGAATTTCAAACAAAGGTTTATTAAACAAAAGTCTATCCTTCTCTTTTCAACAAGGATGTAGAGTTTTCAAAGCAAAGAAAGTTTTTATTTAAACAATAAAAAGAGTAATGCATGCTCATTTCGGGGGTAGTTTGTGAGTACATTCAAATGTACTCATATTGGTTTCGTCCCTGGCTATTGTCTGAGCCAGATTCTGAAGAGGAGCAGTTCGAAGGAGAAGTTTTCAATGACGTCAATGCGAACTAGGGCGCTTCCCAGTCAGTTACCTGTGGGGTTATGGCAAATGACTTGGGCTCCACGTTGTTTGATGATTTCCGCTGCACGTACCTGTTGAAGTTACGGCTTCAATCAAGTAAGTATATTTATTTGGTATTATGGGTGTTCTGTGATGCCAATTCGAGTTATGTGCAACAACAGACTGATCATGGGATTGTTGCAGGAAACATAACGAGTATCTCGGATAGCTAATCCGGGGTCCTCACAGACTTGGTATCAAAGCCATCCTGACTATAGGAGACCTTAGTTAGCATGGACGTCAGTTAGGAAAGAAAATATTTTGTTAAAAATATATTACTACCAAAATACATTTTTATTAAGGAAGCCCAAGAAAATAGCTTCCACTCTTCTCACCTTCTCAAATATTTCCGAGTCTCATCCCTCTATTTTAAGATTTTCCAAGGATTTCTCTATTCCCCCTTACCCGTTCAAAATACTTGAAGATGAACCTAAGTGAGACCTAATTAGCCAGCACCTACAAGAAGAAGCTTCCATCTCAAATATTCAACGTTTAACATCAAGGTGGTTGATCTGCAAATACCAAGATCGCCAGTATCAACAAAGCAAGAGACCTCGAGGACCTCAACTCAATAGCGATAGGAGAAAAGTTTTGGGGGTTTCTAATTTATAGCCGGGGCTCAGATGCCACTCCTCGGCACGTATTGCGCGGGAAAAAGGGAAGGAATCGCGAGCAGTGCTCGCCCATTGGCGCGAAACCATCGAGGCGTTGTTCCCCAAAGCCGTGATGGCCGCTGCGTCAATGGACTACACGCGTAGCAGTACCACGGAGGAGTGCTCTGCGCACTAAAACCCGGGCGTGTATGGTGCAAGAAAGAGCAAGGAAGAAGAAGTTAGAAGGAAGAAGGGACTGCCAGGTGGGCCTCGGTCCCAGATATCAGTGAGTAAGCAGATAACCTCCATGTCCTCCTATCCCTTATCCCTCGCCTTTCCTGTGTCCATCGTGAAGAACCCTTGCAGAAATGATTTTTCGAACAGTCCAATTCCACTGTGCCTGTGAGCCAATTATTGGTGGCACAATTATTTTCTTTTAAAAGAAACCCTGTTATTTTTAAACCTGTGTATGTATGAAAGTAAATAAATAGTTTTTCTAAAAATAAAACCGAAAACTTTTGTTTTCCCCAAATTTGAGATAATTATCTGATCCGAGCGTATAAGAGTTGCTAACCTATGAAGACTCAAGCTCAGAGGACGAAGGAAGTCAACAAGGGTGTTCCTCCTTTACTCAGCTGAAGACGGAAGCACCTACTGTTGACAAACATCAACCACCAAGCAAGTTCAGACGCACTTAGAAGATTATAACATCCCTCTACTAACTAGAACCCGGAGGGAGTCAAGTATGCAGACTTGACGCATCTTGAGAACAACGCGTCCCCATCAGCAACCCTCGTAAGCAGAAAATATCAGGACGTGATTCTGCACCAAACCCAAGCACCAAGGCGCGACACCCAAGACGAAGATTGTCAAGCTACCCAAGAAGAACAAATGCCTCCAAGTCAACCCCAGATACAACCTTCGGCATGACCCTTCAAACCCTTTTTAAGGGGGAAAGACCTGCAATAGGTGTACCAGAGCATATTAATAATTAGCTCCTTGCGCTTTAACCTTGTAGTATCCGGAAACAACCAACCCGACTATCCATCAGAGTCGATCGTCATGTCAACCCTATCATCAAGGATCTGAACTCAGCCCAGAAATTTATCGACAAAGAAAGCCTCGCAACATCAATTTGTCAAGATCTCACCTGGCCACTTCACTGAAAAAGCAATGTCCTCGGAAGTTGAGCCAGCTCAAAAGCCGTGCTCTCGTAATCCCCGTTACCCCACCTAGCAAATCTCGGGATGAGATTTATTTTAAGGGGGGAAGGATCTGTAACATCCCAAATTTATAATAAGAATTATTAACCCAAAAATGAGGGCCAACAAAAACTTTTGTTGTAATGATTGTATTTTCTTCCCATTGCTATGTTTGACTTGTGTGACTTGATGTTGTTTGACCAATAAATATTAACCAAATAACCTAACCTAAGTAAGAATATATATTAAACTTTGGTGATCATGTCATGACAAGATGAACAATCCATATACCTTCCCTAATCTTATTTTGGCCAAATTCCATTTCAATGAAACTTGGTTTAGCAACAACCAAAACTAATACCAGTGTTTGAGAAAGTAAAAGTATTTCCAAAATAATATGTGTCCAAAATTATGGAGATCTATATGCTATCTCCTATCTATTTTCCAACCTTGATATTTTGCAGGTGTATACAACTCCCATTTTTTAAACTCCTATTTTCACTCCATTTGAAAATAACACTAGTGGGAAATATGTTATCCCACATAATTCCCTTCTCAAACCTTTTTGAAAACTATTAAGTTATGAGTTGAGACATTTCCTAAACATCATCTTGTCATAATTAAGAGTGGTAACTTTCCCATAAGGTAGTATTGTGGAAATGGTGGTATGATTAAATCTTGTGGTTTGATTTGTGTGGTCTTGATTGTGATGTTGATCTTGTGGTGTTTGCTGCTTGTTAGGATAATTCCTCTGTTGTGCTCAACACTAAAATAAAAACCCACTGATCACAAATTTGGAATGTGACTTGAAAATAAAACAAGACCTCTATGTTTCCACACACCCTCAAAATAAAATCTGGATTAAAAGAAAGGATCTTATTTAATTTCCCTCTCTACCTATTTCTCTATTTGGTTATAACAATTATTTTATCTTATAAAATCTAGGAATGAGATGATAACCATCTCATTATCATATTGCTCTCTCTTCAAAATATCTAATCTCCAATTACAAAGATAATTCAATTTGTCAAATTGGTTTTATCCAAAAACAACATATTTAAACCCTATGAACAAAAGTTGTTCAAAACATTTTAATCTAACACCCCAATTTTTGTGGAGCTTCTACATGTTATGGGGAGGCTACCTGATTTTTCTCATAATTGTCTAAAATGTTTTAGTGCCCCAAATAAATCCCTAAAGGCTACTGGTTCTAAAAGGAATTAAAAGAAAAGGAAGAAAGAAAAGTCCAAGGGGGTTTTCAGAAAAGCATCATCGTCTTCCTGTAGCGACGTGCACCGACCTCGTCGTGCGCTCGCCATGTTCCTCATGCAGCTCGCACGTAGCACCGCGCCGGGGCCCCCCTGCTCTCCTCTCCCCTGCGACAAGGATAAGAAGAGCACCGCACTCCTCTGCCCCCCCCCCCCTCACCACTCTGTCGCCCTTCTCTCTCTCTCTTTTTCCCCACCATGGCCAAGCCCGAGCTCGCCGTTGAGGTACGCATCACCGTCGTCTGAGACCTCCCCGAGCAAATCGAAGACCGCCATCTGCACCGCCTCGTCGTCCTCTGCATCCCCGTCCAAGGAATCGACGCGTGAAGCTGCGGATCAAGCAGGCCATCCTCATCCCCTTCTGCTCCGGCCGCCACCTTGCTGGGAAGCTCGCGAGCAACCTCGTCCATCATCCTCTGCCATTTTTGTGCCTCTGAGATCCCCTCATCGCGAGCTTTCTCATGAACCTCGCCTTTTCTTTTTAGGATCACCGGAGCCGCCGACGTCGACCTCGCCGTGCTCCCTGCTGCCTCGCGCCTCTGTGCGTGTCGAGAAGAAGGAGAAGAACCCGTACCGCTTCGCTAGCGCAACGGGCCGGCCCAGCATGGTGCTGCTTGGCCCAGCTCCAGATCTAGCCCGTCTCTCTTTTTTCCAATAGATCTATTATCTGTTTTATTTCCTGTTTAATTTTACAGTGAAGCTTTAATTCATTTGTGGTGGATGTGTGCTAGCAATTTGAGTGATTTAAATTTTGTAGTGTTCTTATATGTTTTCTTAAACATCCAGAACTGGTGCCTTGCAAAAATACCTTTTTAACTGATGTCTAGATTAAATATTGTAAAAAGTATCCTTTTCACTAAATATTTAATATCTAGAGTTTTACAACTCCAAAATTTGCAAACTAAAATTCTATGGAAATCCTGAAGTGATACCTTTCTAGATCTGTTGTCCTTGCTTGCAAATAAAACCTAAAACAAAAGTTCTATTCATTCTTGTAAACACACTAGTGGCACTTTGATGATTTTTGTAGATTTTTGTGAGATGATTTTTAGAGTAAATCCAATTGGCTTGTCTTATATATGTGTAGGAGAACATATCTCTAGCTTGGTTTGAATTTAGGAGTCACTGTCTGACTGTGGTGCTAATTATAAGGTTTAGGCCTTTTCTGCCCATTTTTATTAGGCCTTTATTAATTGTTGTGTTATAACTTATTGTTACAAATGTGTTTCCTAGCATGTGTAGGGTGATATTCCACTGTTGTGACATGTTTCCTTATTTTACTAACATGTTAGGAGAACTACTTGTGAGTCATGTATTAGTTAGGGTTTTATCCCCTATACAACTTTTCCTCTAGTAATTAGGAATTTGTTAAGCTTGTTTATTTTGATGCTAAATTATTTTGTGTGAATAATATGTTTGTCTTGCTTGTTAAACTTGGTTGTCCTTAAGTTGAATACTATCATAGGTATCTAGTTAATGTCTCCACCTTAGCTTGGTAAAATATCTTGCATTACAGAGGATAGTTGGTAACTTAACTTTTGTCTGAAGTATTTCCTGTTTAGGGAAAAATGTTTGTTAGGTACCTTTAATTGAGGATGTATTTGTGCCCTTTTGTTTTGGCATGTGTATGGTGTTATACTCCTGCTAGTATAATGCCTTTATAATTTTGTCTGAGTAAATTGGCTTGATAAGTAGATTGTTTTATTAGCATATAGATAAACAAGTGGTTTGTGATGTTTTGCTTGTTGGATTATTTCTTGTTAGCATCTAGCTAAATGTGGTGATTGTTGTTTAGTGTTTGTTTTTAGATTAACTTGTATCCTTTCTTTATGAGTGATGTAGCTTTAGTAAATAAATTGTGCTAGGCTTGTTATTAAGGTAGTTTTCCTTGAAGTGTTCTTAGAGTAGATTTAGTTTGTTGCTTGATTAAATTAGTACTATGTTTTGGTATGATTCTTTGTTTGTATACCACTTGTGGTTTGGTTTCCTTATTGAGTGTTGTTTTATTTTCATGTTTGCGACGCTAGAGATAAACGCTACCGGAGTGGTATTTGGAAAGGATTTATCGGAGAAGGATGAGAGTTTATTTCTTTGATCAATGAGGAGAAGTCCAGGAACATCATGCTGAAATCAGGCAAGCTACTCTTTGAGCTTGCATCTATATACATCTATTTTGGTTCACATGTTTTACTTATAAAGAGCATAAGTGATTTATGTGGTGTTTGTCACTAAAGCTATGATTTTGAAAACCCTTTTTCCAAAATACAAGTATATTATTTTGACACCCTATATGGAGATATTAGATGGAAATTCTTTCTCAAACTATAGGATGGGAAAAATATTGTTTACTCAAAACTCCTTTGAAAATACTTGTGTGGATATCAAATGCCGAGATGGTGTTGAAGTGGAGAAGTGGAGAATGATGGTTTTTGATAAAAAGCACATTGTGTCCTTGTACTTACGTCGACCAGCCGATAACCTGTGCGACCACATTTACCCACATATGGGAAAGGGCGTAGTCATATAGTTTGCTCATATTAGTATGGGATGCCTCAACAACGGGGATGACCCCATTCCATGAGGGGATGGTAGGAAGACCTACCCCTGACCCGGGTCCTCTAAAGAGAAGAATGCAGCTGGGCTGTTATGAATAAATTGGAGATAGAGGATTGTGTAGGGCCTTTAAAATTCGCCGGGCAGAACTACGAGTCCTCACACTTAGATTCTGACGGGCTGGGTTAAGTGTGTTGAAAAGTTTCGTAGCGGCAGGGTCCGATACTAGCATGAGCAAAGGACAGGCTATGGTCGGTGACTCAACTTCGCGTACACCTTGTATGGCGGGACGTGGCTGACACGATGAGTTGCCGGATGGATGTGGGAAAAGCGTGCTACCTCTGTAGAGGGTAAAACTATTCGAATAGCCGAGTCCTCGGATATGGACAGTTGGGAGGCCCTACCTTGACCTATGTGCAAGTTTTGTAAATGTTTTAAGATTTGAAAAGAAAATGGAGATGTCTTGTGTCTGCAACTCTACCGACGGGCTGGTATGAGGTTGCTGGAGAATGATTTGACCATGACAGGCTATGGTCGAGAAGTGAAGAGTTTTGTGATTTGAAAGGTGAAAATGTTTTAGGCAACTATACCGAAGGGCTGGTATAAGGTTGTTGGGAAATGATTTGACCATGAAGGGCGGTGGTCAAAAAAGGAGAGTTTTGGAAAAATAAACCAAATGGTATTTTTCGGGAAAATGTTTATAAAAGAAACTTCTTACCTTTTCAACAAGGATGTATTTTCAGGAAAAAGTTTTAAAAGAGACTTCTCACATAGAGAGATTTATGGGAAAAAGTTCTAAAGCCTTCTTTCCTTTTTCAAATAAAGTTATAGGAATTTCAAACAAATGTTTATTAAACAAAAGTCTATCCTTCTCTTTTTCAACAAGGATGTAGAGTTTTCAAAGCAAAGAAAGTTTTTATTTAAACAATAAAAAGAGTAATGCATGCTCATTTCGGGGGTAGTTTGCGAGTACATTCAAATGCACTCATATTGGTTTCGTCCCTGGCTATTGTCTTAGCCAGATTCTGAAGAGGAGCAGTTCGAAGGAGAAGTTTTCAATGACGTCAATGCGAACTAGGGCGCTTCCCAGTCAGTTGCCTGTGGGGTTATGGCAAATGACTTGGGCTCCACGTTGTTTGATGATTTCCGCTGCACGTACCTGTTGAAGTTACGGCTTCAATCAAGTAAGTATATTTATTTGGTATCTATGGGTGTTCTGTGATGCCAATTCGAGTTATGTGCAACAACAGACTGATCATGTGATTGTTGCAGGAAACATAACGAGTATCTCGGATAGCTAATCCGGGGTCCTCACACTAGCCTCAATAGGACATGGTAATCGCAAAGATATAGTGTGGCTCACAAAGGAATGGCAAGGCGGAAAAGATTTGTGATGTTTATACCTTTCGTCAACGATCTTCACCCATTGTTGTCGAAGTGTCGTGCTTGCCCACGGATTTTGGTGGTGGTGGATGGTGGATCTTCCGCAATGGTGATGTAGGTCTTGTTCGTAGCTTCGAAACGAGCCAAAGAACAACAAAAACGTAGTCCGGATGCAAAAGATATGTCCAAAACCGTAGAACTGAAATGCTGATTTTTGCTCTCTGGAAGTAGGTCGGTAGTACCGGGACTAAGTGCCCAGAAGTACCACTGTACAAGGCCCGGTAGTACCGCCCAACGCCCGGTAGTACCGCCAAACACGGGATTTTTCAGATCCGAACTCGGGACGCGATTTCTACGCGATTTGGGCGAAAAAATGGACGGAAAACGGCAAATCGGAGGGCCAAAAGATGGAATTACGCTATGGGAACACAAAGGAAGGTAGATCAACAAGTTTAGCAATAGATCTACGGATCAAAACCTACCAAAAAGCACATGATTCACAGATCGGTCCAAAATCAAATTGGGGCTATTTTTGGTGGAATTTTTGAAATTACTCAAAATCAAAGAGATATTTGGTGGATTTGGGGGTGGAAACACAAGTCAAATCCGTGGCAACCATGCTCAGATACCATATGGTGAAGGGTGCACCTCTAGGGTTGCCCGATCTTCACGGATTTGATGCGGAGGGGCGAAGAACGCAAAGAATCACGAAGAACACGAAGAACACAAGAACACAAAGGGGGAATTCATGGGGAAAGTGAGGGATAACTAGCAAAGCAACACGGACGAAATCAATCGGTAACAAATCTCCAAGGGCAGCCCCCGATTCTCAATCTCAAGCAACCTTACTCTTAGGATTGTTTCTCATATCGGTCAATCCAACCGATCCAATAGCGTCACCCCAAGATGAAGGATTGGCATGTAATCTCAATTACAAGAAGAGGTCTTGGAATCCACTAGAGGGATCTTCTCCACAAGGGGAGGCCTTGATTCATCTCCATAGGAGGCAACACCACAAGGGGTGGGAAGGAGCAATGCTCAACTCTATCTCATCATCTTAGCTCTAACCTAGATCTGAAGGGGTAGGTGCCTATTTATAGGTTTGACCACGAAGGTGTAGGAGAGAGGATAAGATTACATGACTCAAGGGTCATTTCAGCACGCAGGCACGCGTCAGGTCGGTAGTACCGACTGTGGAAGTTGGCGCGGTAGTACCGAGGCTGGTGGCCCGGTAGTACCGAGCGCCCAGCAGTACCGGGTCCTTCGGTGCGGTAGTACCAAGCTGAATCCAACCGAGTCCAGTAGCTCCCTGGCCAACGTAGTAGTACCGGACAGGGGCGGTAGTGCCGACCATGGCTCGGTAGTACTGGCCATTGGAACTGTGGCTCTTCTTCCTTCTCCTCTTCCAAGCCACCGTCTTGTCGGGCTTCATTCCTCTTGTACCTTGGTCATCCTCTCGTGTACCCGTAGTCGTCGTGGCAAGCCTAGTATCATCAAGGGACGGAGGATGAGGTAGTATACCATCCAAAAGGGTGGGAATTGAGTTCTCTAAGAGGAATGAGTTCACCTTTGAGGTCCATGGTGACTTGTGATGTGTTAGAATGCTTGACATGGTGATGGGCCTAGGTTGCACTACATCACTTTTTCAATAAGCACGGTGGAGCTCATGGTCCTCGTCGTCTTGCTCGTTCTGGTCGCCTTGGGAATTTTCGGGAATAAATTGGAATGAAATAATATAGATTCATAAAGAGGAAAAGGTTCTCTATTGATGCAAACGCAATGGCGTCCAAAAGGTCGAGGCACTTCCAGACGTCACGAGCTTCGGATACGCTGCAGGCGCCACAGTGCTCGGGCACGCTGCAGCCGGAATCGGATTTAAAATTATGAGTTCGTCATCACAGAGCCCCCCGGGAAGGAAGTGTTTTCAGTTGATTTGTTGTTCGGGCACGCCTTGAGGGTGGAAGGATGGGCGGCACACTGGGATCCGAAGCTTCTACAGAAAGATCATGCAGTTGCAACATGCGCGGAGCCCATCAACGGTGACATGATGTATTTCTGCTATGTGCGGCCACCAAGGAGTTCCACTCCGAGCTAGGGTGCGTTCTCCATAGCCCCTTCTTCCTCCTGGTCGGGTGCCTCTTTGGAAGATAATCTATGTTATCGGCCCGGCTCCAAGTGGTCTCATCTCTGGCGACGACACTGGAGGCCGTGACGTTTAGCTCATCGATGGCGTCAACAGTGAAGGACTTGATAGTGTTTCTTGCAATCTATTCTAGGTCATTATTTTGTAAAAGTCGATGGATTGGTTGTAATTTTTATTTTCTCTATGGTCCTCTATGTAAATTGTATGCCCATTGAGTAATGTAGTTTCTAGACCCTTCAGGTCCTTCCTTTGTTAAAAAAAAGATTTATTTGATACTTGAGAAAGTCTAATGCTTTTAGGCCTCCTTCCAAGCCTATCGTTCTGTGCTTCTATTTCTGCACACTGAACTGATCTCTCTTTGGTCCCAAGTTTGATGCTTCTAGGATCGACTCCAGTTATTATGTTACTAAAGAACCCTCACAGTGTGTTCTTGGATTTATAGGTCTTCTTGGAACAAACCGCATCAAGTAATATGCCAACATATCATGCCGTTGGTACTAGGCTTACATAATTTCTCTTATTGCAGGTTACAAATATAATTTTCTTCTTTCAGAACATGCTAAGCTTTGTGCTTGCATTCTGCGGAGAAACCTGGTGCAGTGAATTTAAATGTTGTTCTTGTGGAGTATATGAAGCCTTTTAAAGAGTTACAGTGCTTCACAAGAACAAACCAATCTATGTGATTTCTGGAAAACTACTGCCTCTATATGATACATATACTGGCTACCTGTGTTAATATTTACAGTATGTTGAGCAGCACTCACCACTTTAATTTGCACACCGCAAAACTTCAAATGAAACAAACAAAACTCTTCACCATTCTCGAATGCATCCGCTCTTGAAATTACAGCAAAGAATCAAGAATATAACCAATGCCTGGTGGATGAGGATATCCAGAATACTGAAAGTCACATCATGCCCTTTGATCTATCTAGTTCCACTATCATCGATCGATGATTCAGACGCTGAATCATCTAAAGTTGAGACGGAGCTTGTCTCACACAAACTACAGTTTTCAGGGTCCAATGAATATGATTTTGGCCTTTTCAAATGCCAATACATGATACTTGCTGTCAAAGTCAGCATCATCTTCTGGTTCACCTGAGAGTTCGTCAAAATCAGATTGCAAATGTTAAGTTGGTTGATATCACTTGAGAGATAGGGTTTAGCATTGTGCACTTGACATTGATTGGGTACTCTAGCAAATGGGACATCAAACAACCAAAATGGTCTAAATTTGTTCTTTCTTAAAGAAAAGGCAAATTTGGCTAAAATCGCAGTATGCGTAGTCTTCAGTTTATTTTACTAATCTAGCTGCGTACAAACTAAAAGTTCTGATAAACACTCGCAAGTTCAATTTGTAATAAATAGCGTATGAAACAAGTGTTGGCTTACAGCCTTTAGTGAAATGTCTTACCTCCAGTATATCTTCTGGCAGCAAGAAGATGGAGCAACCAAGCTTTCTAGCAACAGAGATGATGTATGAAGCCTTCATTTGTTTTTCTTCATTTGTGTCAAAACCATATAAATTATTTTAGTTCTGTTCAAGGTATCAATCATGCGAAGTACTAATCAATCTAGTGGTTTGTAAACTGGTTACAAAGATAAGGAATCATGACTATAAAAATATTGCCTATGAGGATATATCAAGTGTGAATATTGGGATACACTCTCATAACAAGAATATACCACCTAGTGAATCTCCGTGTCGCATTTCTTCAGAAAGTGGCAGGGTTTCATAATTCCATTTTATAAGAAATGAGATAAATTCTGAATCATGATGAATTAGGGAAAATTTGAAGAAGAATCAGAGCATGAGACATCCAACCTTTTTCTCCATTGGTTACACGGCTCCAATTCACTACTCGAGGCTCCACAGCACCGAGTAAGTTGAAAAAAAAAATGCCACTCGAAAGGCTTCTATCCTGTAGATAGTACGTGTGGTTTAACATATATACTCTGAGCACAATTGAGTGGGAGAAACAAAGGATGCACACTATTATACTAGAAGTGATAGTGAACAGTACTTATGCAAATAGTGGCCCTTCATACTAACATTGCAAAAATGACATCATTCAAATGTAGGCGACAATTGAACATAATAAGATGATCTTGATCTATTGATATAACCTAAACTAGAGTAAACAAACCTATCATGTTAGCGCTGCACAAAAAGATCTAGTTAGAAAAGGTAGCATAAGTTCATGGTGTTTTAAGATCTGTGCTAAGCATTTCAAATCAAGAAGTACTTCCCAGGCCGCTATGTTCGATAAGGAAGGTGATACCTCCCAGCCTCTATGTCCTCGGATGCACACTGCCACAATTTTATTAAATAAGCAGAGTACATGAACCGACGAACAAATGTCGACTCATTACAAGATATGAAAAAAAAGCACCTACGACTAAGTCGCCATCTTCCGCCACAAGCAAATTAACATAATGTAATGTATGATACGGTATTTTCAAAGATGGCATGCATTATAAATATATTGAAAGATCAAACCTTGAAACTTTCCATCCGAGTCTGCTTTCCAGAATCCTTAACCAGTTTGTTGGCCCACAACAGTATATCAGTATCCGTCATCTCCTTTCCATTCGAACGAAATCTAAGATTCTTCAGCAGTTGAAGGATGTTGTACCGCATCAATTGCCAGAGAAAAGCTAGAGGGAGGGGAGTGTACCTTGTCATTATATGATCAACTGGACAGTTACTAGACTAAATACTATGTGCAAAAGAATCATGTTCGGATGAACAACGGTATGTTGATAATTTGAAATGTACTTAATAATGAAAATTATAATAGTTGTTTTCCTGACGGATATCCTAAATTTGAAAAATGTCTTTCGTTCCTCGACTGATTGGCATGCTCCATGAAAAACAACTTATAAATCATTTAATCAAAAATCATATTTGTGTGACAAACTTTTTAGCATAGAGGAAATAACAGGAGCTTTTTAGCAAAATCATTTAACCAACCAATAATTTAGCACATATCATAACATTCAAGCATAAATTATGTGTACAAGCAATGGTCCAAATTGCTCTGTTAAGCATGTGCTGATTTGCTCACCTAAAAAATTATGTGCAAAATCTAAGTATGTTTTGTCCTTTGCAACTAAACCGAAAACACATACCTAATATCAGTTTCTTGTTTCCTTGCACAATATCAGTACCAGCAATATTCACCAATGAAAATTTAATGTCCTTTCCGATCTTCAGAACTTGATTACAGTTTTCAACTTTTCTAAATGGTTGTTTTATTGGGGGTCGGTTCGCCATCTTCCAATTAACTGAGCGAGGAGCAACCTTATCCATGACCTCAAGGAGCACCCATCTATCGTCCCAGGATGAAATAGAAAAGATAGAATCAGCTTGATTTTAACAGAAGATTAAGATAGAGGTGAGCAGAAGTGTGGCCTACCCATTTCTAAGGTCTTCAAATACATTGTTGATATAAGTGGAAATTCCAAGGCTATTAATCCATAGCCTAAATGACCTTTCTTCCCTTGAAACTTGAGCATCATCAGTTAGTCCATCCACAAAGGAAACTTGCTTCATTTGTTTGGACAACCCATTCCTGCAACAAAAGGACTACAAGTGTAGAGCTTAAACTGTCAAAATAGGACACTACAAGGTATCATCAATTCATCATCGGATCCATTTAGGCTGCTGTAGCATTTGTACCTAGATGTAGTACTGGTACAAGTCACTGGTAATCAATGGCCCTAGACATGTGACCCAAGTGTTTGGTGAATAGTTCGTTAATTAGCACTTCTAATAGCACTGGTACATTGATATACTTTCAATCTTTGTATTAATAATAATAAAAATAGAGTTAAGAGTTTTCCTAGGGACTCGGCTAATTAATCAAGTGATGGCGAGGTGAAACAAATGTCCCATCCGATATTACTAAGTGATTGCTATTGAATGTTACCAAGAACAAGGACTGTGAAAAAGTAAACTACAGGATGTATAACTATCGCGTGCTAGCAGCAGTTTTAAAATTATAGCATATCTTCATTATCCCAGTGTGATAAGCATCAGTAGAAATGTGAGTACGGTGGAAAACTAGAACTTGAATGGGTACATCAATTCTGAGCAGAAGGCCTGCTCACAATACATACCTTTTTTGGAAAATATGAGCCACAAAAGCGAGATTTAGATTTTGTAAACCATCAACTATGTCTTTTGGAGCCAGATATCTTTTGCAGCCCATCCTATCCGCATGCTCAAGAATTAATCTTGCTCTATGTAGAAGATCTTTTACTAACATTGGGGACGGTTTAGCGCTGCATTCAGGAGCCAGGACATTTAACAAGCAAGCATAAGCCTCACTGTCCTGCATTTTCATGTCACCAATGCAAATAAATATCCATTCTCCATACAAAGCCACAATTGGAACTAAAAACATGATTGGTATATTACTATATATGTAGTCATTAATCAATATTCTTACTTAATACTCCTCAATCCCAGAAACAATTTCAAACGAGATGAATGGTGAACGAGGCAAAAGTATATCCTGAAGTTTGATGATTACCAAGAATTGTAAGGATTTGTGGAACGAGAAGAATCAAATAGTTATGATTTTGTGAAAATTTTGTACAACAGTCTGCATAAAATTGGATATGTAGCACAACTTGCAAAATTGCATTTCTATGTTTTGTTCTTACACTACAGTAAACATGCTTACTCCTACCACCCCGTTTTCCAGCTAAATGTTTAACTACATAGACCAAACCTCCTACTGCAAGAATGACTGTCGTGCATATAGCATCAATTAAAGAAGACTGGTTTTGCATTGGAAATAGAATGAGCATACTTTTATATCCGATGAGAAGTTTGTTACTGTTCTCTGGAAACCTCCTTTCTTCAGCTGAAAGTTCATCCACCTTAGTAGTATCTTCTCAGGAGAAAGGTTCATAAGCTCCTCCATCTCCTGCAATAACAAATCAACGGGTTGTCATAAAGTTAACATATTGCACAGACCAAAGTTGTCTACAATATATATTAGAATGAACTGAAATGATGAACTACCTGGCTGTCTTCAACCAATTCAACCAACTGAGGTGTGCTCTTCAGGTTTACATCCGCCAATAGTTGTATCTGGTAGTTATTGTGAAAATAGGCTATCACTGATAGTTACATACATACAACAGAAACAATGTTGCCCAGACAAAAAGACATGTACTGGTCAAGAAAATAGTGCACAAGACAAGAACTTACCTTGATAATCTGGGATATCAACCCTAGGATAAGATGAGGCTGCAATATGTAAAATAAATCTTTGGTAAGCTCATCATACAACTATAGAGTAAGTCCTATATGTATACAAAAAGGAGTGTAAATACAGAACTGCAAATGAAATGCATATTAGAACTGGTGCTTAAATGCGAACTGGCAATTAAGTAGAAGACGCAACCTATTATTACAACACGGACTGAGCTTGATTGATTCTTTCGTACTAAGTTCGATCACAGTCATACGAAAAAGGCATAGGAGCACTCAAATCAACCATACGTTACCACTCTCACTTTCATAAAAATGATCGTGCCATTGTGTTCCAGTCCACTGATAACCACCAAAAAGTACATCTATAAAATTAGAAAAGTAAAGAGAACCACACACGGTGCTTTACAGTCCTGTCTGTACATCACATGGACTCCACAGCAGAATGAAACCATATACCCAAGTAAAAAGGAACACACTGAAACAGTCACCTTCGCTCTGAATTTCATGAGATCGTAAATACGTAATGATAACCACTAAAAAAAGCAAGAAAATAAAGAATCCTACCCTCCCCTCAGCGAGGTCCTGCGTGCCGATATTGACAACAGTACAGCCGATGGCCTTGGCAGAGTTGAGGCAGAGGGTGTGGTTCTCGTTCTTCTCCCACAGGTTGAGCAACCTCTTCGTGTTGATGGCGCGCTCGTCGATCGTCCCCGGCACGGCTAGGTTGATGAGCTTACTGGACCAAACAACCGAAAATGAGTGGAACCAGATCAGAGCAAAGATCACTGGATCGAAAAAACAAATCTGATTGATGAGGACCGCACCATAGGAGCACGCCGTCCTTGGTGAGGTGGAATAGCTGATCAGTGGCCGGATCAACAGGGAGTGCGTTCTTGAGGAAGGGATCCTCAGCGAGGTAGGCATTGATGTGCTCCATGTAGGAAGCCTTCTCAGACTCGCTGATTGTGTGCAGCAGAGTGGTGGTGGACGCCGTAAGGAAGGCTGCCGACGAGGAGGATGATCGCTTAATGCCTCCGCCGCCGCCATCGCGGGCCTTCTTCCCTCCCTTGAGCCGCAGCAGCATCTCGGAGTAAACACGCAGGAAGAGCTCGAAGTTGACGTCGAGCAGCGGTTTCTCGTCCGCGCGGGCAACAGCCTTGAGCGCGGAGGCCCACTCCTCTTCAGTGAGTTCCGCCTCCGGCGAGCTGTTCTCTTTCTCGCCGTCCGTAGCGGTGGTGCTCCGCAGGCTGGTCAACGCGGCGGGGAGGTCCCGCAGCCGCAGCCTGCCGGTGGGCGCCGCATCCCGTAGCCCCGCGTACTGCCAAACAACAACGAACAACGGCAAATTAGCACCGGTGAGCCTACGCAGCGCCATCACAAACACGACCCGCCCACCGCCAGCGCGGTGGAAGATGACGAGCAGAGAGAGAGTGCGGGTGTACCTGTTGCTGGAGCGCGCAGAGGTCGGCCTGCGTGAATGATGCGGGTAGGTCCCGATTTTCACGGATTTGTGCGGAGGGAAAGATGAACGCGAAGAACACGCGAAGAACGATGAACACAAAGAGGGGAAATCAAACACACAAGGGTAAATAGCAAGTAGCAACCCGGCAAGAATCGACTGGTAACAAATCCCCGTGGGCAGCCCCCAATCCTCCTCTCCCAAGCACACCTTACTCTTAGGATTGTTTGTCCAATTGGTCAATCCAACCAACCCAATAGAATCACCCTAGGATGAAAGATTGGCAAGTAGCAAACTACAAGAGGAGCCTTGGTATCCACGCAGGGATCTTCTCCACAAGGGGAGGCCTTGGTTCATCTCCACAACGGGAGGCCTTGAGTCATCTCCATAGGAGGAAAGAGACACTTTGAGAAGAAGGAGCAAGGCTCTACTTTAGTTCCCAAATCATAGTCTAACCCTAGATCTAGTCCAAGGAGTCCTATTTATAGTCTAGATCCAAAACGAGGCGAAAGGATAAGGTTACACGGGCCTGCTGCCCGAACTGCTCCCGCACTGGCGGTAGTACCGCTGGGTTAGCCGGTGGTACCGCTAGTGCGGGAGGGCTTCACACTTCCCACGTCCCCGGTACCGTCCAGTACCGCGGCCGGTACCGCTGGCGGTACCAGGTAAGGGGTCCAACGGGCTGATTTGGCGGTAGCATGTGGCGGTAGCGAGCGCTGCCACTGAGGTGGGCGCTGATCCTTCCACGCTCGCGGTACCAGGCGGTACCGCTGCCGATACCGCTGGCGTGGGGCTGGTTCGGCCTGTCTGGACCAGGGGCGGTAGTACCGCTTAAGCCAGCGGTAGTACCGCCGCCTGGGGAGTTCTTCTCCATCTCCTCTTCTTCTCCTTCATCATATTGGCTCGACTCTTGTCCATCTTCTTGCGTCTCCTCTTGGCCATCTTCATAGGGGTCTTCAGGTCCACCATAGCTGAACACACACAAGGTATCGGAATGAAGTAGCAAACCATTCATAGGAGTGTCGAGATCACACATGGATAGGAGCGAATTCACCTTAGCATGTATAGCTTTGACCCTTGCTCGTGTCATTGGGCCACTTGGTGTAGATGCCGTAGGCGGGCTACATCATCTCCCCCCCTTGGAAAAGAGTCATCCTCGACTCTTGGTCCTCTTCATCTCTTGATGTTCCATAGTATGGCGAGAGGTCGGCGACGTTGAAGGTGTCATGGACCAAGTGTTTGGAGTTGGAGATGTCGATCTTGTAGGCATTGTCGTTGATGCGCTTGATAAACTTGAAAGGTCCATCTCCACGAGGGTGAAGCCTGGACTTCCTTGCATCCGGAAAGCGATCTTTGCAAAGATGTAGCCACACAAGATCTCCTTCTTCAAATATCAGTGTGCGCTTGTGTTTGTTCATCTTCGTAGCATGGTCTTTGTTGTGCTTCTCGAGAGTAGTTTTTGTTTCCTCATGGAGCTTCTTCATGTAAGCGGCTCGCTTGTCAAAGTCCATGTGAACTTGTTCGCGGAGTGGAAGTGGTAGCATGTCTAGCGCGGTGTAGGGGTTGGAGCCATAGACGACCTCGAAGGGTGTTTTCCTTGTTACGCAGTGTAGTGCTCGATTGTAGGCGAACTCGGCGTGTGGGATGCACTCCTCCCAATTCTTCAAGTTAGGCTTGATCAACACACGAAGGAGTGTAGAGAGGCTTCGGTTCACCACTTCGGTTTGGCCATCGGTTTGAGGGTGGTATGCGGTGGAGAATAGTTGCTTGATTCCCATCTTGGCCATCAAAGTCTTCCAAAAATAGCTCACGAACTTGGTGTCACGATCCGACACAATGGTCTTGGGCACTCCATGAAGACGGACGATTTCCCTGAAAAACAAAGTAGCAATGTGTGAAGCATCGTCGCTCTTGTTGCAAGGTATAAAGTGTGCCATTTTAGAGAAGCGATCAATGACGACAAAGATGGAATCCTTGTTTGTTTTAGTGCGTGGGAGTCCTAAGACAAAATCCATAGCTATATCGGACCATGGGTGATGTGGAATAGGGAATGGTGTGTATAACCCATGAGAGTTTAGAGTAGACTTAGCTTTGAGACATGAAGAACATCGTCGAACTAGGCGTTCCACATCACGCTTCATTCTAGGCCAATAGTAGTTGGTGGTGAGCATGGCGTAGGTCTTGTCACGTCCAAAGTGACCCATGAGTGTTCCTCCATGAGATTCCTTCAAAAGGACCAAACGAAGCGATGACTCGGGTATACATAGTTTGTTAGCCTTAAACAAGAAACCTTTGTGCAAATAGAAATCACCAATTCCTTTGTGCTCCGTGCATTGAGCAAAAATGTCACCAAAGAAAGCATCGGTAGCATACAACTCTTTAATCTCATCCAAACCCAAGACACTAATGTCAAGACGTGTAAGTAGGTTGGCCTTGTGGGATAGAGCATCCGCGACCACATTGTCTTTACCTTTCTTGTATTTGATTACAAAGGTAAAAGACTCAATGAACTCAATCCACTTAGCATGTCTTTTGTTCAAATTTGTTTGACTTTTCAAATATTTCAACGATTCGTGGTCCGAATGTATGACAAACTCCTTAGGGCGAAGGTAGTGTTGCCACACATCTAAAACACGAACCAAAGCAAATAGTTTTTTTATCATAAATGGGATAGTTTAAACGAGCTCCATCTAGTTTCTCACTATGGTATGCGATGGGTCTACCGTTTTGCATAAGCACTCCACCAATTCCCAATCCGCTTGCATCGCATTCGATCTCAAATGTCCTAGAAAAATCCGGAAGGGCAAGGAGTGGTGCTTCGGTTAATAACCGTTTGAGCTCATTGAAAGCAAAATCATGTGCATTGCCCCAAATGAAAGTTACATTCTTCTTTGTAAGTTCATGTAGGGGGCAAGCAATTGTGGAAAAATCCTTGATGAAAAGGCGATAAAATCCGGCAAAACCAAGAAAACGTCTCAACTCCTCAAGTGATGTCGGAAAAGGCCAAGTCCGAATTGCTTGTATCTTTGCTTCATCGACTTCGACTCCATCCGAAGAAACAACAAAACCCAAGAAAACAAGTTTGTTGGTGGCAAAAGTGCACTTAGAAAGATTAGCATAAAGCTTTTCATTGCGAAGAACCAACAAAACTTGAGCAACATGAGAAGTGTGCTCTTCCAAAGACTTGCTATAAATAAGGATGTCGTCAAAGTATACCACAACAAAGAAACAACAAAACCCAAGAAAACAAGTTTATTGGTGGCAAAAGTGCACTTAGAAAGATTAGCATAAAGCTTTTCATTGCGAAGAACCAACAAAACTTGAGTAACATGAGAAGTGTGCTCTTCCAAAGACTTGCTATAAATAAGGATGTCGTCAAAGTATACCACAACAAATTTCCCAATGAAAGGACGCAAAACATGATTCATGAGACGCATAAAAGTAGAAGGTGCATTGGAAAGACCAAATGGCATGACGAGCCACTCATAAAGACTAAGCTTAGTTTTAAAGGCGGTCTTCCATTCATCACCTTCACACATGCATATTTGGTGATATCCACTTTTAAGATCAATTTTGGAGAATATAGCGGAACCACAAAGCTCATCGAGCATATCATCAAGGCGAGGGATAGGATGGCGATACCGAACGGTGATGGCGTTGATGGGCGACAATCCATGCAAAGGCGAAGAGTGTTGTCGTGCTTGGGTACCAAGATGACGGGCACGGCGCACGGACTCAAGCTCGCTAGGTTGTGGCAACTTCCACCATCTATGATGACCTTGATGGACTTTCCATTGACACCCGCTCTTGTATGAAACAATTTGCATCTTTGGTCTTCTTCTACTTGAACATTGGCGGTTAAAGCTCTTGCCACAACCAAGGAAGGGTCTTTGTTGTCGCCATCACAATAGATTTCACTTTCTTCTTCTTGCGCACTTTGCATTGTGGCGACCTTGTTCAAAGCATTGTACTCATCTTCACTCATAGATTCATACTCTCCCATGTCATTGATGATCATGACCTTCTTATTGGTGCACTCAAAAGATTTGTGCCCTTGTCCGCCACACTTGTAACATTGCAATAGTCTTGTGCCGGATGAAGATCCTTGAGGTGCCTTGGAAGTAGGAGGTACTTTCTTGAAAGGTTGAGGCGCTTGAGGTGTCGATGTAGATACTCTTGGAGGACCTCGAGTATTCGCTTGAGGAAGAGCTTGTGCAAGTGTAGGAGTTGACGAAGAAGGCTTGTTGGTGTAGAATGCCTTTGTCTTGAGGTATTTGAGCTCTTCAAGCACGTGGCGCTCGGCCTTGGAAGCTTGATGTACTAGCTCAACCAAGTTGGTATATGGTTGGAACTCCACGATCTTCTTGATGGGATAGTTGAGTCCATTCATGAAACGAGCCATGGATTGCTCTTCGTACTCGTTGACATTGGCTCTCATCATGGAAATTTCCATTTCCTTGTAGTACTCGTCAACCGACTTCAAACCTTGCTTCAACTCTTGCAACTTCTTGTACAAGTCTCTAGTGTAATGGCTCGGCACGAAGCGCTTGTGCATCGTTTCTTTCATCTCAACCCAAGTGTCAATTGGTCGTTGGTGGTTAGCGACGCGAGCATCTTGTAGTTGTTCCCACCACAAGAGGGCATACTCTTCAAACTCCATCGAGGCTAAGGCAATCTTCTTTTTGTCGGAGAAGTGTTGCACGCGGAAGATCTTGTCAACCTTGAGTACCCATGAGAAGTAAGCTTCCGGATCACTTGTGCCGTAGAACTTGGGTATGTCAAAGCGGACGTTGGTCAAGTCATCATAGTCGTCACGGTGGCCACCACGTGGGAATGCACGTCCACGTCTCCTTCGGTTGAGTCCATCACCATTGTGTTGGCTAGACTCGTTATCACTTGACTCGGAACGTTGGTGTTAGTGACGATCATGAGGAAGCTCTTGACGATGCGCATGTTGAAGAGGTAGCTCTTGTCGAGGAACGGGTTGCTCGACATTGTTCGCATTGTCATGGTTTTGATGACGTGGCCTTGAAGGATGACGAGGGTGACGTCCTTGTTCACCAAAGTCATGCGCACCCGGAACGCCATTGTCATTAGCCAATGGGTCATGACGATCACGTTGAGGCGGTGGTGGCGATGGTATGCGTGCGCGACGATCATCATTTTGGTGAGGTTGTTCTTGATGCGCATTGGCATTGTTCGCGTGAAGATCATGTGGTTGTTCAACGATAGGAGGAGGTCGTTCATGGGCGTCGCTCCTTGAATCATGTTGACGTTCTTGTCGAGGTTCATGACATCCATGATGTGCTTGTGTCGACCTTGAGGTGCTTCTTGTACGGCTTGAGCGTGAAGGAGCTCGTTGTCGCGCAAGGTTGTTGATAGCCTCGGTCAACCTCTCCATAGTTGCTTCGTTAGCACTCATGCGGTCGTTGAAGGTGATGTCTTGATTTTGAAGACGGCGCTCGAAGCGGTCGATGTTACCACGAAGGAAGTGTCGCATGCCCACAAGCTCCGATTGTGTGACATAGCCATGATCACCGCGAACTCCACCTTGGACTTCCTCATCCGAGCTTGAGCTTCCGTTTGTACTTCCACTAAACATTTTCTCAAGAAACAAGTGAGATGTGCGGTAAGGAAAAACCAAGACAAACTATATCCCAAGTATAATGTGGCTTGAGAGGAGAGTATCCGGTTCTAACACCCAACACACACACTTATGAGGATAGGAAGGTATGAAGTGGCAAACGAAACAAGCAAACCCGGCGACTAGTATATTGTCAAAGGTAGAGAAAATCCACAATGATCAAATTACCAAAGAAACTCCAACCACAAATGATGAAGAAACACACACAAAAGTGAATAATGGGGTTGGGCGACCAAAGGGCGAGCACTCGAAGATAGACAATCTAACGAAGACTACGTGCTCAATTGTCACCCAACACAAGAAGGACGTTAGCTCAATTGCTTTTTGTGGGCAACGGATTTGCACAAGAGTTAACACTCACACTCACTTTGGCGGTCTTATCTTTGTCGCAACCTACAAGAGATGAGACTTGGCACCACTTGATTCTTTTCTTTTCTCTCTTCTTTTTTTTTGATTTTTGCTTGTTGACGATGATTCCTTCAACTTTTGCTTGTGCCAAGCTCTCTAACGATACACACTCGCCAATACTTGAAGACAAACACTCAACACGTGCAATGCCTCGCAATATCACCGAGCTAGTCCAATAGGTTAAGTTTCACGAAAGGAAGAAGGGCTCACAACGGAAATGATGGTGGGGGAATGTCGAGTCCTTGGCGGCGTCGTCGCTTGGCGTCGATGAAGTCGCTGCGGAAGCCTGTCGATGTCGTAGACGTGTGGAACACACCAGCGAAGGACCCAAACAACAAAGGAGAATTGCCAAAACGAACCGAGGAAAAGAAAAAAAAATTCTGAAAAATTTGTCCCTGGCGGTAGTACCGCTTAAGCTGGCGGTAGTACCGCTGTCAACTTTTCTGCTCGAATTTTGTGCGATTTTGGGCTCCAAAACTTCCTCGAATCCATGGGAAATTGGCAAAATTAAGGCTAGGGAACGCAAACAAAGGTGGAGGGGGTCCTAAAGCAACAGATCCATGGACAAAAACTACCAGAAACGCAACGAATCGACAGATCGGCTCGAATCAAGGCAAGGCTATTTTGGTGGAAATTTTCGAATTTCTCAAAAATGAAGAAAAATTTGCTGGATTTCGGTGGAAACACAAATCAAATCCGTGTCAACCTAGAGCTCTGATACCATATGATGCGGGTAGGTCCCGATTTTCACGGATTTGTGCGGAGGAAAGATGAACGCGAAGAACACGCGAAGAACGATGAACACAAAGAGGGGAAATCAAACACACAAGGGTAAATAGCAAGTAGCAACCCGGCAAGAATCGACTGGTAACAAATCCCCGTGGGCAGCCCCCAATCCTCCTCTCCCAAGCACACCTTACACTTAGGATTGTTTGTCCAATTGGTCAATCCAACCAACCCAATAGAATCACCCTAGGATGAAAGATTGGCAAGTAGCAAACTACAAGAGGAGCCTTGGTATCCACGCAGGGATCTTCTCCACAAGGGGAGGCCATGGTTCATCTCCACAAGGGGAGGCCTTGAGTCATCTCCATAGGAGGAAAGAGACACTTTGAGAAGAAGGAGCAAGGCTCTACTTTAGTTCCCAAATCATAGTCTAACCCTAGATCTAGTCTAAGGAGTCCTATTTATAATCTAGATCCAAAACGAGGCGAAAGGATAAGGTTACACGGGCCTGCTGCCCGAACTGCTCCTGCACTGGCGATAGTACCGCTGGGTTAGCCGGTGGTACCGCAAGTGCGGGAGGGCTTCACACTTCCCACGTCCCCGGTACCGTCCAGTACCGCCGCCGGTACCGCTGGCGGTACCGGGTAAGGGTCCGACGGGCTGATTTGGCGGTAGCATGTGGCGGTAGCGAGCGCTGCCGCTGAGGTGGGCGCTGATCCTTCCCACGCTCGCGGTACCAGGTGGTACCGCTTCCGATACCGCTGGCGTGGGGCTGGTTCGGCCTGTCTGGACCAGGGGCGGTAGTACCGCTTAAGCCAGCGGTAGTACCGCCGCCTGGGGAGTTCTTCTCCATCTCCTCTTCTTCTCCTTCATCGTATTGGCTTGACTCTTGTCCATCTTCTTGCGTCGCCTCTTGGCCATCTTCATAGGGGTCTTCAGGTCCACCATAGCTGAGCACACACAAGGTATCGGAATGAAGTAGCAAACCATTCATAGGAGTGTTGAGATCACACATGGATAGGAGCGAATTCACCTTAGCATGTATAGCTTTGACCCTTGCTCGTGTCATTGGGCCACTTGGTGTAGACGCCGTAGGCGGGGCTACATCAGTGAAGCGGCGCTGTAGGTAAGGGTCGGACACCACCACCAGCCCGTTGAACCCCATTAAATCAAATCAAAGCCCCGTCGCGGCCGCAGCTCGCAATCGGCGGCCGGCGTTAGGTAGGATGGCCGAATCGAGACGGAGACGATCTCTCTCTCCGGTCCGGCCGGAGTGGCAGCAGTACTGCCAGTAGGGTGGTGGAGATTGGGGCTTGTGTTGTAGGGCTCTGCGGCAGCTCAGAGGAGAGAGAAAGAATAGGAGAAAGAAAAGGACGGATCGAGGAGCGTTGGTTCAAAATAAAGGATGCGATCGGTGAAGTGGTTTGCTTCCTGTTCCTCTTTCTTGAGTTTCTTGCGAGCTGCGTGGTTCATCTGCGATGATGAAGCCGGCTCGACATCTTGCGCAAGTCGGGGCGAGCCCCCCGCCGATGCTCCATCCTCGTCGCCAAAATCTTGCTGTGTTCGGCAAGTGTCTACTACGGCGAATCCAACGGGATTCAGTTCCCTAAAGGCTTGTGCAAGTGATACAGCAGCTCCCTTGTTCCTCTTCGTCTTCTGGAGATGTGGCGACGGCGAGGTCAAGGTCGGCGGCGGAAATGGCGATGCAGAGGATCCCAGGGAGACGTGCGTAATTTCTTTTTTCCTTGGGGTGTTTTCTGTAAAAGAGGGATAGCTGGACTGTCTCTGGATGTATCCGGACTTTGTTGAATATTAATCCAGATTCGGTTGGTCAAAAAAAAAAGGATGCGATGGATGATTAGGGAGGGTGGGGAGCCTTTTTCCGTACCCAGCGAGTTATTGTTTTTTGGAGGTACCCAGCCAGCTGAGAGATAGGGCAAATACGGAGGGGGATTCAAATCTCTCCAAGCCACTGGCCAGCAGGGGCCAGCGGACTGGTCACGACTGTTGCTGTCGTTAAAGGAGGATGACACTCACATTGGCTATTCGTGAGGAGGATGTCTACGGAGCAATTGAGATTCCAGCTAATGCTCCTAAATGATCAGTGAGTTAAAGTGTTCGCATGGTTTTACACATGAGTTGGCAATGTGCTACCACACTTCAGGACCACGCGAATTCCGTGGGTTTCGACGAGCATGGCAATATAGGCTTGATCCGTGTCCGCGTCCAACAATTTCGTCCGTTTCTGTCTAAAATTGTCCGTTTCGGGGAAAAGCCACGGCCCAACGCGCCGACGTAAATGGATCGAGATTCATTTTTCTGTTTGTGCGGATCCATTTAGTAGCCCAAATTTTAGCCGGGTTTGCGTCAGCGCGGACATGCGCAGGCGACTGCGGTGTTCTCCCTCTGTCCCACCTGTCAGCCACACAATTCACCACTCCTGCCATTTCGTCTACCGCCTCCCTCCTAGCTCTTGTCGCGAAAAACCCAATGGTCGACGAACCAGCTGTCGCCGCCACTGTCGCCGCCGCAACTAGAAAGGGCCGCGTCGGTGCCGCCTTGTTGAAGCCGAAGAAGGAGCCCACCCCGACGCAGAGGGTGGCGCCGAGGATGAAGCGGAACAACCAGAGGAAGAGGTGAAGATCAAGACCGAAATGGCGCCCGTTGAGGCTGCCGCCATGGCCGCCGCTGCTGATACGGAGGCCATCGCAACCAAAACTACCACGGCCGCCCTCCTTATACTTGGGCTAGGGTCTGCCCGCGCCATCTCCACTATCGCATTCACCGCGGGGCCAGCTCGGTGTCCTCGGCAAAATCACCCAGGAAGCTGTTCCCGGGCCTGTCAACAACTGAAAGAACATTTCTTAATCCCTTATGGTTTTGAGTGTTAGGCAACAACACTAGTTATGATTTTATCATGGGTTAAGTGATGCACGTTTTTAGTTGATTAAATCTTATCAGCATTGAACCCCAAAAAGTTCAAAGAGAAAAGAGCTCGCATTGTTTGCAAATAATCCGGCCCTCACGATTTTGACTATGGACTCATTTCGAACAAGTATGCGGCTCTGTGGAATGGGGCCGGATTATTGGCCGGATTATTGGAAAACTAGATATTATGGCCCCCACTACCGGAATTAAACCCTTTGTCTCCGCGTGCTTCACTCTGGTTACTTCTTTCCTTAGTGATGACGTGGAACACACATTCGTTGGGAAACCCCAAGACGAAGTTATGAAGTAGTTCAGTGACAATTTTCCCTTGAGAACAAAACCAAGGTTATCAATCCAGTAAGAGTTGGAAGAGCTTCAACAAGGTGTCAACCAACCCCGTTGCTTTGAAGGTTGACGTGGACCTGCACACAACACAATCAAACTACTTTGCCAACGAAACAGGAAGGTTGCCAATCTCCCTAGCTTGCTGAATAAAAAGGATTAAACGTATGGTGTGGAAAATAAATATAAATGCAAAAATGAAAAACGAGAAAATGATGGTGGGAAGCAGTGGAAATGGTGTTTCTATCAGTGTAAAAAAATGGACTGGGCTCCACAGTTCACTAGTGGTGTCTCTCCATAAAACAGATAAACAAACATGCAGGGTAAACAATTACAGCTGGGCAATTGACAAATTGCAAGGGCGTGACAATGCTATTATGACAAGATATAGTTCACTGTAGTATTTTAATTAGGCATTGCAACAAAATACATAGACCGCTTGCTAGCTGCATCTATGACTAATAATCCACCCCTAGGATGACATCCGTGTCTCCTGAAAGTATTAAGTTGCAAGCAACAGATAATTTCAATAAGCAAATTGTGTAATGTAAGCAATGCAAATGACACATAGACTTAGCACCGTTGTTTTCTCCCTAGTGGCAACATCACATCCAGAGCCTTAGTCGTTTTTTTCATCTCGAGCCCGGGCAACCGGAGACATGAATCCACTATCTAGCATAAATACCCCCCCTCTAGGAGACACTAGCAACTACTTGGCCAAGGCGACCACTAGTATCGGAGAGCATGCAAGATCATAAGTCAAACATATAGATAGATAGATGAACAAACTTGATCATAACTTCACAATTCATCGGATCCGAGCAAACACAACATGTAGCATTACATAAAGATGATCGTGATCATGTTAGGTGATGACCCACAAGTATAGGGGATCTATCGTAGTACTTTTGATAAATAAGTGTGTCGAACCCAACGAGGAGCAGAAGGTGCTGGCAAGTGGTTTCGTGCATGGTTTTACTGCAAATACTAACAGACAAGTTTTTATGGGTTTTTGTAATAGCAAGTAAATAAAGTGCGAGTAAATAAAAGAGAGCAATAATAATTGCAGAAAGTGACCCAATCCTTTTTAGCACAAAGGACAAGCCGGTGGTGTTACTTATGATGGCAAAAATGTTCCTGAGGACACACGGGAATTTCTTCAAGTCACTTTCGCTTCATACCGCTGCTTAGTCTTTAATATTTTCATAAGTGTTGTGTGGGTGAACCTATGCTAATGCACCGCCCTTACTTGGACCAGTACACACTTGTGATTAAACCTTCTTACAAGCATCCACAAATGCAAGAAAGTATATAAGAATTAACTAACCACAACCTTAAACTCTGAGATCCTACACTCGCTTGTGCAACAGCTTATCGACGGGGGTTTAGGTTTTTGTCGCTCTGGCAACACCACAATAAGTAAACTAAATACACAATGCATTCTCCTAGGCCCATAAAGGTGAAGTGTCATGTAGTCGACGTTCACACGACATCACTTGAAGAATAACACCACAACTTAAATATCAAACTATTAAATACTACTCAACATAATTCCACTACTAGTGTCAAGACTTCTCCCATGTCCTCAAGAACTAAATGAACTACTCACAAGACATCATATGGATCATGATCAGAGGTGATAAAGTGATGAACAACAATCTGGGCATAAAAGTAATTCACCGGTAAAACTCAATAACATCAACTACAACAAGTAATCGACACCGAGAAAGTAATCCCAGTAAACTACACAAGGAGGAACCCTAGATGTCTCAGCGGAATGAAGTGGAGCGGTGGTGATGATAGTGCTGGCGGTGGAGACGGTGTGGATGATGATCCCGATGAAGCCCGTGGCGATGATGATGGCGACGATTTCCCCCTATGGGAAGGAATTTCCCTGGCAGATTTCTCCCTGCCGGAGAGCTTTTCTCTCTCTGTGGTTTCTGCCCCCAGGCGGCGGCGGAATATTTCCTTGAAGCGTCCCCATAATTTTTAGGTCATAGGGAAGATATACGCGAGAGGGGGGAGCCGGAGGCGACCCAGGGCCGCCAGGTGGGCCCAGGCACGGTCTAGGATGGACCGCGGCCAGGTGGTATCTGGCCACCATGTGGCTCCCCTCTGGTCCATCTTCTGGCTCCCCTCGTCTTATGGCGAAATAATATTCTCTGAATTTTCTTGGAATTTTTGGAGTTACAGAAATATAGTATCTTGACGGTGATTTTTCCAGCTGATTCCAGACTCCGGCAGTTAAATACCAATAATCATCAAATATGCAAAATGAGGTAAAATAACATAAGTATTGCATTTTAGTATGAAATATGTCAATGAATAATAGTAAATTATGATATAAAATAGTGATGCAAAATGGACTATGTATCAACTCCCCCAAGCTTAGACCTCGCTTGTCCCTAAGCGAAACTGAGCTCAGTAAACATGACCACAGGTTTATGGAGTGAAAGTGTCGATAATAAAGAATACAAACATGAAGCATCACTTAATTAACAAGCACTCATGCATTTTACACATCAACCTTTCTCATAAAATTTAACTTCAAACAAATGAAGATAAACATACATGTTAAGGTGAATCAAGAAAAGCTTACTTGAGTTATAGCAACTATGTTCTTGGTCAGAGAACAATCAACATTTCATACTTTTTATATTTCAAGAGGAATCTTTATATAAGAGCTATTATTTAGCAATTTTCACATGTTTAATTAACAAAAGATCCTTACCATACGTTGTGAACCTCCAAAGTTATGAACCTGCAATTTAGAATTAGGATGCCAACAAGATGAAAAATAGAACTTACAATATATAAAACATAATCAAGCACATTGCAGCTATATAATTGATTGTATCTCAACAACTCTAAATGCTTACTTGTGAAGAATAAGAAAGATAGGTATACTGACTCAACATAAAAGTAAAAGATAGGCCCTTCGCGGAGGGAAGCAGGGATTAAATCATGTGATAGAGCTTTTTGACTTTTGAAAACTGAAGCAAAAATTGTTTTTAAGGGGTGGTTGTCTACGTCATCTTCCATACCAAATAAGTTTTAAGAGCGGTTCCGAGATATCATACTTTATAGTATATATATATATTGACACTCCTCCCCACCTTTGCTTACACAAACCATGGTTAACCGAATCCTCGGGTGTCGTGGGTTTGTCACGTCAGATGTCATGGATGACTTCGTAGGTGTGGGATTAGCGCGAGTCAATCGTCTCCGAGCTTGGCATCGCAGGAACAAGGACGAACACAGATTTACCCAGGTTCGGCCCCTCAATGTGAGGTAAAGACCTACTTCCTGCCTACCCTAGATTGGTATTGATATGATATATGTGGTGTTACAATGGAGGCGATCCGATCTGGGTACTCGCCGTAAGAATTAGGGCTTTAGGGCTTGATAGCTTGACCCTGTCTAAGTCCTGCGAGTCCTCTTTATATACACAGAGGCTCGCTAGGTTACAAAGGAAACTTCCTCCACAAGGAATTCATCGACTGGAACCTACTCGGAGACTAACTCCTCCTCACGTCTTCCAGGATATCTCTTCTAGATCCTTCTCCTTGTGGCGGTGCGATATTGGGCTTGCTTTCATGTAGGCCTTTTCTGGTGCGAGTAAAGTGGGTCGCACTTATCAACATGGGCCGCGGGTTAATCCACAGAGTATTCCCCCGACATTAGCCCCCAAGATTGGTTAGGACTTCACGGTGAGGATCCTCTAGTTACTTGAGGTAGTTGTTGAGCCGCACTGTGAGCGTTCTGACTAATCTCTGACTGATGCGATTCAAAGCCGTGACTCATTTGCGTGACTCATCCGTTCCTTCTAAAATATTCTGTTTCCTTCTATTGCGGGCCGTTCCTCATTCTGCGGGTGCAAATCGTTCCGTCGATTTTGGGCATCCCAGTTTTAAGCTGCGGCGGCCTAGGTCAATATTCACTTGCCTCTGCTCTCTCCTCGCTTCCAGCTGCGCCGCCGTCTTCCTCAATCGAGCTTAGCCCCCGATCCAATCTTCTCGCAATGGCGCCCAAGGCAAAGCCATCCGATGATAAACACAAAATCTCCTGCAACTAGGAAGGATCCTGGGTAACGGAGCAAACTCTTATGGATCTCGCCGATGCTGGTTTCTTGCCGCCGAAGGAGGACAACGTCTGGTGGGCGCCAGGCGATGAATCGAGCCGCGCCCCAAGCCCAACGAACTGGTGATGTTCGTGGAGCATGTGGAGCGTGGATTCACGCTGCCCGGCTCCCTCTTCTTCCACAACCTGATGCAACGCCTAGACCTCCGTATTCATGACATCGGGCCTAACTCAATGCTCCAGGTGAGCAATTTCCATGTACTGTGCGAGGACTACCACGGCATATCCCCCAATATCGATCTGTGGCTGGCCTCCTTTTCTTGCAATAGCCAGCTTGTCTCCAAAGGTGGCGCCTATGTTCAGGTCGGCGCCATCTCTCTACAGCGCCATAGAAACTCTTGTCTTCCCAAGCTAGCCAGGCAAATCGACCCAGGGCTTGGCAAAAGTCTTTCTTTTACTGCCAAGATACTTCTCCGGAGGGCGAAACTCGCCTCCCCACTTGGTCCAATTCTCTTTTCGTGCCTTCTGAGGCACTAAAATCCAAACCTCGGGATGCCACAGCATCCTTCATAAATGAATCGCTGATCAAGGTCCGCGCCTTAATTGGTCATGGCCTTACTAGCCTTGATCTTCTTTCTTGCTGGACGAAGTGGCGCATCCAACCAGTAAGTCCCCGTCAACGGTCCTTCCTCGAGTGCTCTGGCACTTCTGCCGATGTTGATCGTGTCAAGGCCGCTGACTGGGAGCCTGAAGACTGGGTGGAGTTTGTCGCCCGTGTGACTGAGGAGAAGAATATCTCCTTCAACAAGGTGGGGCTCGCCCCTTTTCAGTGTTAACAACAAGCCTTTTGAGGTAACCCTCCTTCTCTAGTCCTTTGTCCTTGTAGCAGAATTGCATTTCTTTTTTATACTAAAATCTTCCTTTTTCTGTATCAGGCTGATGAGAACTACTAGTCGCTTCCCGCGGCTGATGTGGGCACTGCTGCTCCCAAGCGTGCCGCGAAGAGGAAGTTACTGCCCGCTTTAGAGGGCAGTGAGGTCGCTGACATCCCATCTGTTGCTACTGCAGCTTCAGATGGTGAAGATACTGAACTGGAGGAGGACGACAGTCCTGTGCCAGCCGCGGGTCCTCCTGATGCGGCTGATCCAACTCCCCGCAGGGCCTCAAAGAGACTGTCCCAGGAGGAGCCAGAGCTTAATGCTCTGGAAAATCCTGAAGTCGTCAAGCGTCGCAAACCTGCGAAGGGTGCGACTCCTCCTGTTGCCAGGCGTGTGCTTAGTGTAGGAAATATGCCCAAGAGGCAATCATAGAGATGATGATATTTCAATGTATCCATGATTTATAATGTGCCTTGAATAATGTCTTGTATTGATTGGCGAGTTGAGGACTTGTCTGTGAAACTCATTACTTGTATGGTTATTCTAAATATGTCCCTAGTCGGAGTTCATGTGAGGACACACTTGAATATTAGACTAGCACATGTATTAGTAGATGACTATGTTTCACAAGTCATAGACATGGAGATGTCAAAACTAATAATGTGGACTTATGTTGTGAACATAGAGTTGGGCTGACCCACCTTGAGACAATGAAGCAAACGTTCATAGCTCTCTCTCTACACGATGTGTTTGCTTTGTCCCTAGACCTGAGATTGTCGTATGTACTTGAGATGTGAATTGACCTACTTTGGGGCTATCCAACGCTACACCGTGAAAGGGTAGCCATAAAGGTAGCTTACGGGTTTGTCATGAAACATGCTGCAAGGCATAGTCAGTCAAGATGGGATTTGCCCCTCTCTACTTGAGAGAGATATTTTTTTGGGCCCCTCGAGTGATCGGATCCAGAAATGCATGGCCGTGCTACATAAGGTTAATGGTTAACCTAGTATGGGATTCCGAATCACAGGATCGAGAAAGAGAGGTCAGCTGGAGGCTTGACCTAATATCGTGAGGCAAAGGGAATGGCATAAACATTGTGATGGTTCGTCCGATACGATCTTTATGTGCGTTTGGGAGTTGGCACGTTTTGCTAGAAGCCGCTACCAACTATTGGCCGAGTAGGTGTACTCGTGTCATGTCTAAACGTGCGTGAACCTATAGGGTCACACACTTAAGGCAGTGAAGGCAGAATTCGGATTGGATCCGAGTTGGGCTGGAATAGACTCCAGAATGGGCTTCGGTTGAGGCAGCCCAATATGGGGAGGTCTATATAAGGAGAGGAGGCTGGACGTTTTAGGGTTGCCCAATTCCGCACCACAATCCACCCAGCCACCGTCTCACCACGCCCCTGCCGCCCGCGCGGACCTAGCAGTCCGGCGAGCGGCGCCTCCACGCCGTACGTGTGGATACCGATAGAGGTGCTGCACTTGGAGCACTTGGACGAGCCGCCGAGAGGAGCTGTTCGTGGGAGCTGTTCGTGGGAGCGACTGGATCGGAGAGGATTGTACGTCTACCCTGCCCCGACTCGCTTCACCGACTTCGGCACGGCACAGCGCGTCTAGTGGTAATCCCGTGATCTATAACTGCAGCAGTTCCTTGGATGTCGCGGTAGAAAATTTTGATTTGCGCTAGTGTAGCCTACACGCGACCCTTCAGTGGTATCAGAGCCGATGCTGCCTCGTTATAGGTTCGGATCATTTGCATATGTGATATGTAGATGGGGTAAGGCCGATGTGATCGGCAGTCTGTTGTAAATGTCTTGATCTGTGATCTGATTTCCGTGATCGTGTTGCAAGAGGTCGTCGAACGACTTACCCCTACCGGTCGGTTTCCGCCATCGGGGTAGACTGTGACACGTAAATCCAACAGCAGCACGCGAAGATCAATTGGATTGGTCGAATCGGAATTTAGATCATATTCATGGTGCATGAGATGCGCGGGGTGATAGATCGGATCTATCGCCGGTAACAGGTAATCTGCCAAAACGAACAGTTTCCGGTAATACGGCTGTAACTTTTGCAGACGACCTCGGATCGAGAAAAGGTCTGAATAAAAGTTGTAGATCTTTTTATTTTGCTTCAAATTTGGCAAATTCGATTGATAAAAGCAAGTTTTAGGGGTTGCAAGTTTCGGCGTTAGAACGTCTAACTCGTTTTTGCAGATTTGTGTTTTGTGACCAGTATGGCCCATGTGTATGTGATGCATGTGTGTAATTTTTCATGACCTGCGTGTCGTGAGTATGTCAACACGGCAGGAGCCAGATGTGTTGTCACTTATTGTATTAACGGCCTGCGTGCCGACTTGTGATGATCCCACACTTCATGTAATTTACATTACTAGCTGTTAGGCGTAATAGCTTGTAATAGTTCTTGGAGGACTCATCACTCGGAGGGATGGCGCACATGGACCATGGAGATGGAGATCACCATGGTGGACAGGTTCTATGGAGATGGAGATCACCATGAGAAACGGGCCATACTGTGTCACAACTATGTGATTGTTATTCCTATTGTTTTACTCCTATGCATGTTAGATTCGTGGAAGTAGAACGATCCCTCACAAATGTTAAGTTAACATGCCCCCCAACTAAACCTTGCACCATCCCATGTCTTCTACGATCGATGGTGGGCCTATGACAGTAGGGTGCCATCGGTTTTCGTTGGCTAGATGGGTTTGTATCGGATACTTACATGCATAAGAGTTGGTTAGCTCAACAAGGTAATCTTAACGGTTAAGCGCCTTGGGGCATAAAGGTTGGGTTTTGACATAGAGATGTCACCCAACAACAAGAGTCATATGTGATATGATTAGCAAAGTGTTGCTTACCAAACTACCTCGTTTTCTAGCGGTGAAGCGTCCGGCTCACTAGGAGACTTGTTCGTTGTGGATCTTGAATCACTAAGTATCAACAGAGGGATGTTGGTTTTAGTGGGAGTAGACCATATTAAATTGTTTAATGTTTTACTCTATCATGGATTTTTGTCTTAGTATTTTGCATGTTTTCTGTTGTAGATCAATGGCACGTAACCAACCCACCCCTTTTGCTTTGCGTTCCATCCTTGAGAAAGAAAAGTTAACTGGAACAAACTATTCGGATTGGATCCGGAATCTGAGAATTGTTCTCAGGGCTGATAAGAAGGAAAGTGTTCTGGATACCCCAATCCCAGATGAACCTCTTGACACCGACACTGCTGCCATTAGGGCTGCCTACAAGAGAGCATGTGATGAGTCTCTTGAGGTTAGCTGCCTTATGCTTGCTTGCATGGAACCCGACCTTCAAAAGCAGTTTGATGGTCAGGAAGCGTACGATATGATCGTTGCGCTTAAGGACATGTTCCAGACCCAGGCCAGGACTGAAAGGTTCAATGTCGCTAAGGCCTTTGGTGAATGCAAGCTAGCTGAAGGAGCAGCAGTAGGCCCGCACGTGATCAAGATGCTTGGTTACGCGCAGACTTTGGACAAACTTGGTTTTCCATTGGGCCGAGAGTTGGCCACTGATTTTATTTTAGCGTCGCTTCCAGCCAGCTATGGGCATTTCATTTCGAACTACCATATGCATGGGGTGGAGAAGGACCTTAATGAACTTTGTGGAATGCTCAAGACGGCAGAATGTGACATTAAGAAGTGTGCAGGGCATGGCCAAGTGTTGGCTGTGCAGAACAAGCCTAGCTTCAAGAAGCATGGCAAGTCCAAGGCAAAAGGAAAAGCTAAAGATGTGATCTCTAAGCCAAAGCCTAAGCCTAAGGATGGACCTAAACCTGACACAGAATGTTACTACTGCCATGAGTCTGGACACTGGAAGAGAAACTGCAGCAAGTACCTTGCTTCTTTGAAGAAGAGTGGGAGTAAGACTTCTAGCTCAGGTACGCTTGTGGTTAATGTTATAGACATTTTTCTCGCTGACTCCATTATTAACTCTTGGGTATTTGATACCGGATCGGTTGCTCACATTTGCAAATCGATGCAGGGGCTAGTAAGGAGTAGAAGCGTGAGACAAGGAGAAGTTGATCTTCGCGTCGGAAATAATGCAAAGGTTGCTGCGTTGTCCGTTGGCGTCATGCAACTGCACCTCCCTTCAGGATTTATTATGGAATTGAATAATTGTTATTATGTTCCAGCTTTAAGTCGAAACATTATTTCTCCTTCATGTTTGATGCGAGATGGTTATTCATTTGCGAGTAAAAACAATGGTTGTTCTATCTCTAAGAATGATATGTTTGTGGCTTTTGCTTCCATTGTGAATGGGTTGTTTATTTTGAATCCTGATGATGTTCATGATGATGAGCAAGTTTATAACATAAGTGCTAAAAGGCTTCGGCCTAATGATTTGAATCCCACCTATGTTTGGCATTGTCGTTTGGGTCATATAAGTGAAAAGCGCATGAAGAAACTCCATTCTGATGGACTTCTAACTTCGTTTGATTTTGAATCATACGAGACATGTGAAGCTTGTTTGCTTGGGAAGATGACCAAGTCGCCTTTCAATGGTTCTCCTGAAAGGGCGACGGACTTACTGGAACTAATACATACTGATGTATGTGGACCAATGAGCACGACCGCTAGAGGTGGTTTTCACTACTTCATAACTTTCACTGATGACTTTAGTAGATATGGATATGTCTACCTAATGAGGCATAAGTCTGAAACTTTTGAAAAGTTCAAAGAGTTCCAGAATGAAGTAGAGAATCAACGTGGCAAGAAAATTAAGGCTCTACGATCAGATCGTGGAGGAGAATATTTGAGTCACGAATTTAGCAATCATCTGAAGAGTTGCGGAATTGTTCCTCAACTTACGCCGCCCGGAACGCCTCAAAGAAACGGGGTTTCCGAACGACGTAATCGGACTTTGTTGGACATGGTTCGATCAATGATGAGCCAGTCAGATCTACCATTATCGTTTTGGGGTTTCGCTCTAGAAACAGCAGCTCACACACTAAATAGGGTACCATCTAAATCCGTAGTTAAGACACCATATGAGATGTGGAATGGGAAGAGTCCCAAGTTGTCTTTTCTAAAGATTTGGGGCTGTGATGCGTTTGTCAAGCGACTTCAGGCGGACAAGCTCACACCCAAGTCGGATAAATGCATATTCGTAGGATACCCCAAGGAAACCTTGGGATATTACTTCTACAACCGAGAAGAGGGCAAAGTGTTTGTCGCTCGAAGCGGTGTTTTCTTAGAGAAAGAGTTTCTCAAGAAGGAAACAAGTGGAAAGACGGTGCTGCTTGAAGAAGTTCAAGTTGAGCCTACCGGGGAGGACTCAATGGGTGATGCCATCATGGCAGAACGAGTTGAGGAACCCGTGGCAAGAGAAACACCAGCACTACGAAGGTCAGAAAGGATTCGCAATGCGCGAGAAATATTATTGATAGACAATGATACGCGTGAAATATTATTGTTGGACAATGATGAACCTTCGACCTATGCGGAAGCAATGATGGACCTAGACTCTGAGAAATGGCAAAGTGCCATGAGATCCGAGATAGATTCCATGGATGAAAATCAAGTTTGGAACTTGGTTGACCTGCCTGATGGTCATAGGACCATCGAGTGCAAATGGATCTATAAGAAGAAGATTGATATGGATGGAAATGTTCACATCTATAAAGCTCGACTTGTTGCAAAAGGTTTTCGACAAGTTCAAGGAGTTGACTACGAGGAGACCTTCTCGCCCGTAGTGATGCTTAAATCTATTCGGATAATTCTAGCTATTGCTGCATATTTTGACTATGAGATATGGCAAATGGATGTCAAGACAGCTTTCCTGAATGGAAACCTTGCCGAGGACGTGTATATGATGCAGCCCGAGGGTTTTGTCGATCCTAAAAATGCTGGAAAGGTTTGCAAACTTCGAAAGTCCATTTATGGACTGAAGCAAGCATCTCGGAGTTGGAATATTCGTTTTGATGAAGTAGTCCAAGGATTTGGCTTCACCAAAATCGAATCAGAGTCTTGTGTTTACAAGAAAGATAGTGGGAGCTCGCTCGTATTTCTAATCTTGTATGTGGATGACATACTGCTGATTGGAAATGACATTCCTATGCTTGAATCCGTAAAGACTTCGTTGAAGAATAGTTTTTCAATGAAGGACTTAGGAGAAGCAGCATATATTCTGGGAATTAAGATCTATAGAGATAGATCGAAGAGGCTAATAGGATTAAGCCAGAGTACATACCTTGACAAGGTGCTAAAACGTTTCGGCATGGAAGAGGCTAAGAAAGGGTTCTTGCCTATGTCACATGGTATAAACCTTAGCAAGACTCAGTGTCCTTCGACTACTGATGAGCGAGAGCGCATGAAAAATATCAAATATGCTTCGGCAATTGGATCTATCATGTATGCTATGATTTGTACTCGCCCAGATATTTCTTATGCTCTAAGTGTTACGAGCAGGTACCAAGCTGATCCCGGTGAGAGTCACTGGACAGCGGTAAAGAATATCCTTAAGTACTTGAAAAGGACTAAGGATATGTTCCTAGTTTACGGAGGTGAGGAGGAGCTCGTTGTAAATGGTTACACCGATGCTAGTTTCCAAACTGATGTGGATGATTCCAAGTCGCAATCGGGCTATGTGTTCACGTTGAACGGTGGGGCGGTTTGCTGGAAGAGTTCCAAGCAGGACACAGTTGCTCATTCTACAATGGAGGCCGAGTATTATGCTGCGGCAGAAGCTAGCATGGAAAGTGTTTGGATGAAAATGTTCCTTACTGATCTTGGTGTTGTCCCTAGTGCGTCCAGTCCAGTGGATCTCTACTGTGACAACAGTGGAACCATTGCGATAGCAAAGGAGCCAAGGAATCACCAGAAGACCAAACACTTTATGCGGCGGTTTCATCTCATTCGGCAGTACATCGAACGAGGCGAAATAAACTTATGCAAAATACATACGGATCTGAATGTGGCTGATCCGTTGACAAAGCCTCTCTCACAGAAGAATCATGATAAGCACACAAGAGCTATGGGTATTAGATATCTTCTAGATTGACTCTAGTGCAAGTGGGAGACTGTAGGAAATATGCCCAAGAGGCAATCATAGAGATGATGATATTTCAATGTATCCATGATTTATAATGTGCCTTGAATAATGTCTTGTATTGATTGGCGAGTTGAGGACTTGTCTGTGAAACTCATTACTTGTATGGTTATTCTAAATATGTCCCTAGTCGGAGTTCATGTGAGGACACACTTGAATATTAGACTAGCACATGTATTAGTAGATGACTATGTTTCACAAGTCATAGACATGGAGATGTCAAACTAATAATGTGGACTTATGTTGTGAACATAGAGTTGGGCTGACCCACCTTGAGACAATGAAGCAAACGTTCATAGCTCTCTCTCTACACGATGTGTTTGCTTTGTCCCTAGACCTGAGATTGTCGTATGTACTTGAGATGTGAATTGACCTACTTTGGGGCTATCCAACGCTACACCGTGAAAGGGTAGCCATAAAGGTAGCTTACGGGTTTGTCATGAAACATGCTGCAAGGCATAGTCAGTCAAGATGGGATTTGCCCCTCTCTACTTGAGAGAGATATTTCTCTGGGCCCCTCGAGTGATCGGATCCAGAAATGCATGGCCGTGCTACATAAGGTTAATGGTTAACCTAGTATGGGATTCCGAATCACAGGATCGAGAAAGAGAGGTCAGCTGGAGGCTTGACCTAATATCGTGAGGCAAAGGGAATGGCATAAACATTGTGATGGTTCGTCCGATACGATCTTTATGTGCGTTTGGGAGTTGGCACGTTTTGCTAGAAGCCGCTACCAACTATTGGCCGAGTAGGTGTACTCGTGTCATGTCTAAACGTGCGTGAACCTATAGGGTCACACACTTAAGGCAGTGAAGGCAGAATTCGGATTGGATCCGAGTTGGGCTGGAATAGACTCCAGAATGGGCTTCGGTTGAGGCAGCCCAATATGGGGAGGTCTATATAAGGAGAGGAGGCTGGACGTTTTAGGGTTGCCCAATTCCGCACCACAATCCACCCAGCCACCGTCTCACCACGCCCCTGCCGCCCGCGCGGACCTAGCAGTCCGGCGAGCGGCGCCTCCACGCCGTACGTGTGGATACCGATAGAGGTGCTGCACTTGGAGCACTTGGACGAGCCACCGAGAGGAGCTGTTCGTGGGAGCGACTGGATCGGAGAGGATTGTACGTCTACCCTGCCCCGACTCGCTTCACCGACTTCAGCACGGCACAGCGCGTCTAGTGGTAATCCCGTGATCTATAACTGCAGCAGTTCCTTGGATGTCGCGGTAGAAATTTTTGATTTGCGCTAGTGTAGCCTACACGCGACCCTTCACTTAGGACCACCGCCTCAGCTGAAGATGATATGGAACCCACTCGCGTAATTCTCGCTGCCTTGGCATCCTGACTGCATATTCCTTCATTTCCTTTTATTAACATACAGACCTCTGATTGCAGACTCAGGGTTCCAAGGTCAGTCGTCGTCGTCAAGCGACGGCCTTATGGCCTCTGTGAAGATGGCTCCTGTGTTAGTAACTTCCTTTGCTCTCATAGCATTTCTCTTCAGCTGCACGTGCTTCTTTCTTACATAATTGCCTTGTTCTTGCAGAGTTGCAGTTGAGGCTACAACCGCAACTGATCTGGGAGTTGTCCCCGAGGCTGCGGTTGAGCCGCCTAAGGCGCTTGCGGCTCATACTGCCATGGTGGAGGGCGTGGCCACCACTGATGACTTGGCGACGTCGCCTGCCCCTGACACGGCTGCCCAGGAGGTGGCTCTGAAAGATGGGACAGATCCCCTCGTTGCCCAAGACACAGAGGGGGTGGATCCCACAACCACGGTTGTGGTGGCTAAGGATGCCGAAGCACCGCTGGTTGAGTCGCCAGCGGCTGTTAATCAGAAGTCGCCGGTGCTGTGCCTTGAAGTTGCTTCCTCTTCCTCATCCTTGAGCCGTGCTGAACAGTTGTCGCAAGCCATCATTGCTTCAAGTGACAAACAAGCCGCAGAGCTTCGTGAAGCACTCTCCAATTTATCTGCGGCTTACAAGGTAATAATCTCTATAATGTCTGTCCCTAGCCCCCAAGGATCAAGGTCTTCTTTGACATAAAGGGGAACTTGGTACTTCTTGTAATTGTTGTTTTTTTGTAGTAACTCCTCACCAATTACTGCAAACTTCTCCGCTGCCCTTTATCTGTTGATGTTCTGTCTTTTAGGAAGAATTATATACTGTGACTGCAGCGAAGCTGGCTTTTGAGAAGCAATTGCAGGAAACTCCCTCTGAGCTTGAGAGTCTGCGCGAGCTCCTTCTCCAACGCGAGGCTGAACTGAAGAAAAAGGACGCCAGAATTGGCGATCTTACTGATGAGAGCTATAAGCTGTCTGAACAAGCCAAGGCCACTGAGCTGCGGCTTAAAAAGTTGGAGGAGAAATCTCATGAGAGGATCCAGCAGCAGGATTGTCAAATCAATGCTCAGAAGGATACCATTACTCAAGCCAATGAGGATGCGCGGCTTAAAGCTGTGGAGATTGGGCACCTTCAAAAGGAGCTGACGAAGGTATCGAACGCTTCCAACCTTGTCCATGGCAAGGTGTGCATTATGACGCAGGAGCTGGCTGGTATGTTTTGTTAGACCTCTGCTTTGTTTGTGATATTGAACTCTTGTGTATGCCTCTGTACTCACTAGTGGGTGCTTTTTTCCAGGCGAGGATTCTTCATTACTAAACCATAGCACCCAGGAGCAACTTGACCATATTCGCGAGTTTGCGCACAAAGCTGTCAATGCTATGAAGAAATTATCGGCTTGCCTTCTGCCAACCAAGGATGTCCCTGCCGATGCTGAAGGACTATTGAAGAGGCTGCTCAAAGCACCTCAGTACTTCTTGGACTGGAAAGAATCTTCGGCTCGCTCTGGCGCGGTTCATGTGCTTGCATTGGCTAAGACATATGATCCATCCTTCGATGCTGCCAGGGTTGCGCAAGGCAGGCCTCCAAAGAAGACGGACGGCACCGTGCTGACACCCTCAGAGTATGCGGCGACATGGAAGAGCATGCGAGGCCACGCGACTGAACTTGTGGACGGAGTGGACCTAGCGACCTTTCTGGGAAAGTATCATCCAGATGGGTCGAGATTCGATAGATTACCCGCTGCATCAGCCAGCGTGGCTGCTCCTCAAGAAAAGAGCTCCTCTCCAGGCGTGTCCAGCTCCTCAACCCCCAAGCCCGCAACTGATAAGCCTTCCAGCGAGCCTGCGACTGCTGCTCCTACCAAGCTTGGTAAGCCGCCGGTGCCTCCTACTCACAAGCCAAAGGCTGGGAAGAAGTGAGTAAAAAACAATGATATGGTGAAGTTAGCCCTTAGTGGCTTGTAATAATTGTTGAAATGATGTGTTAGCAACAATGTTTTATGATTATTAAGTACTCTCAGTAGTACAAGTTCCGACCAATAGTCTGGTCCTTATGATTTGTCTTGGTTTTCCTTACTTAGGCCCTTGTGCGGCTCAGTATTTCCGAGGAACATGTGTGTTCAGGGTCGAGACCGGCCATGATAGGCAATCAAGCTCGATTGACGCCACACCAAGTACTTTGGCCGCATAATGCAAGTCGCATCCAAGTGAAGGTTGAGCATAATCACGATAAATGCCACTCGTTTGGCGATTCCAAGGTAATAGGCCACGCTCAGAAAGCTGCCGCACCCCCAAGGAACCAATGATTAGAAAATGAAAGACTCGCAACTCAATTGGTAGTTTGAGGTGAAACGATAGCCACCTACATGGTAAGGGTGCTGGCTTTATTTCAAAATCATTATATGATACATAGGGTCGGTCGCGCCTGAGTGGCGACCAGAAGTGATTCATGGGTCGGTCGCGCCTAGGTGGCGACCAGAGATGATACAGGGGTCGGTCGCGCCTGAGTGGCGACCAGAGGTGATACATGGGGTCGGTCGTGCCTAGGTGGCGACCAGATTTTTGATGCACAGGTACGCCCGCGCCTGAGTGGCGGCTAATTCCTGATACATGGGTTGATCGCGCCTAGGTGGTGATCCAATTTGATACATATGGTACGGTCGCGCCTAGGTGGCAACCGGTGTTGAGGTTTGAGCCCTGAGTGGCCAGCTTGATACTGTGAACCCTTGTTGGTTCTGTTGCGATCGTTGATGGCGACTCGCGGTGGTTGGGGTATACCCTTATTGCCGATGGCCTGCAGCTCTTGCCCTTCTTGCGGCTGTAATCTGAAGTCGTAGGTCAAGCAGTGTGTTTTTGATGAGGACATCCCTAGTCCTTTTCCATTTTCTTCCATTGATGATGTTGCTGTTCAAGATAAGCCCAATGAAGTGAGGATTGGACCAATAACAAGAGCTCGTGCCAAGCTACTTGGACAACAGGTGAACTCACTCCTAGTTGAATTCGATGTTTGTAATAATGAGAACTTTATACTGCCTAAATCTATGCACTTGTGTATGATCAGGGTTATTGATAACACAAGCGTTGACGGAGGGCTAGAGGAGCAGCAAGGATTGGAGCACGACGTCCCCAATGGTGCGAGGGAGGAGCGGGAGGCATGCGCAAGAGGGGAAGGCAGAGAAGAAACTTTCTGGACTCAGTCGGATTATCCGAATTCACCATGATTCGGATTATCCGATTTAAGTCGTGGATTACGCACAGAGGTACTGGACTCAGTCGGATTATCTGATTTTTCTGTAACTCGGATTATCTGAGTTAAGTAGTGGAATACGCCCGAGGTACTGTAGTCCATCGGAATATCCGATTTTATCGTAACTCGGATTATCCGATTTGAGTGAAACGGGCATGCGCGCCCAGTTCGAGGCCGAACTTATTTAGGTCGGTTTGTATCCAGTTTAGGTCGAACCAAACTATGTTTTTGAGTCGGTTTGAGCCCAGGTCGGCTGGCCCCCATATAAGGGCAAGTCCGGCGGCTAGATTAGGTTAGACAACGTTTTGATTTAACCCTAGATTGGATTGCTAAGCATTCATCTATCAGAATTCCCCTTTGTTTTGATCGGGATTTCACCCCTCCACTTTGTTGCAATCTGGAGGTTCTTTTTACCAAAGTTTGAGTGTGATCTGTTGTTCCACTGGGAATTAGTAGATTGCAGAAACCGCTTCGTGGTCGGCGGCTACGTTGCATCGGTCTGAGGCGTCGTGAATATCCATTGGATTGAAGAGCTGTTGCATTGGCAACAGGGGAGCTGCCGGAGAGTTCGTCGGATTCTCGCAAGTTATCTTCCACCATCATCCATCCACCGCAGCTCACTGAGAAGATCGGGCAACCCCTTATCATCTTGGTATCAGATTTCCAGCGTTTACTCGGTGAGCATCCACAAATCCATCCCCGTAGATTTACTGTTTTTCGTCCTATCCAGAAAAAGCCAAAAAAAAATTTAGGTTTAGTTTTCGCCTTAGCCCTAGATTGCATCATTTTACAAGTTTTAGTTGCTGGTAGTTTTTCCTTTGCGTTGCTTGTTCTTGTCCGAGTCGTAGAAGTCTAGGGTTTGTTCCGAGTCGTTTCCATTTTCCTGCCGCGAGTCAGTTTTCGTCAGGTTTCGGTTGACGGATTCGTAGTTTCGTCAGTTTTCTGCGTCGTTTCCGATTTTAGTGTTTCGTCGAGTTTCGTCAGGATTTCGCCAGCGCGTGACACAGTTTCGTCAGTCTTTCACTGCCGTGAGTCGGTATCGGAGACTGTTTCCGACAGTTTTCCGACAGTAACTTTGACCGGCCATAACATTGGCATACGAACTCCGTTTTCGACGTTGGACCACTCAAAATCATCGTGAGAAAAAAGCGCTTCTAGCCACACAAATTGCGCTGGTGTACGGCTTTCGGACCGCTCAGAATTCCCAAAAGAGTAATGGAAGGTCGAGTTTTTGCCACTTCTTTGAAAAACATAGACACAGCCTTTCTACAGCCCGCGTTAGGAGCTTCCCCAGATAAGACTAGCTAACGTTTTACGCTCACAGGCTGCTCATTGTCCTGTGTCTTTGTCGGCCCAGTGAAATCCAGGGTGTGCTGGGCCTATCCTTTACGGCCCTCGACAGTTGATGGCAAATTTTTGCTAAGGACCAAGCCTACGGCTTGGAGAGCCTCGCGAGGGCTTTTGAGGCAGCAGAGGCCTGCGGAGGCCATATCCACTACTGCCCCCTCTTCAAGGAAATCTCCCCTGGGGAGAGGTCAACGCCGAATTCTCTACAGGGTGCCCAAGCCCTCGTGGAGATCGCTTCGCTGCAAAGCAACCCCTGCAGAGCGCACATGGGCTCTGCAGCGGCCGCAGAGTGACGCGCGCCCCTGCGCGCGGTGACGACAACGCCGCAGTTGCCGTTTTGGTGATTAAAGGGGTCAACAAAGCTGTGCCATCCGCACCGGACTACAAGGGTTTCCTCTTTGGTGATAAGGGGACCGGCCGGCGCTACGCTCCACGGCCAACGTCATCGTGGGCACCCCCACGTTCCTCTGCGGCCCCAGCTGGCCGTCCCGCATGGACGGTGGTTACCCTGCTACAGGAGTCAGCTTTTCGCCCATGGACCGCGTCCATGGACAACCGGGCTGCGGTGCACCGCGCTCGACCTTCTGCACCACGTGACAGCCCTACCATAGTGCAAGTGCAGGGAGGGAGCACGGGGCGCCTATAAAAGGGGGATGAGCAGCACCGTAGCAAGGGATCGCATTCTCATTCCAGCATAGCCACTTACGCGTAAGGAAGGATCGGATTCTCATTCCAGCATAGCCACTTACGCGTAAGGAAGAAGAAGACCATAGCTTCCCTTCCTTGTGTACACCATTGCCAAAAGAGAGCCCTCGGCAAGCTCATTGTACTGTAACCTGGACAAGCAGTGCAATACAGACAAGCAGGAGTAGCGGTGTTACCTCCACATGAGGGCCGCGAACCTGGGTACGGGCTGGTGTTCATCTCTGTCGTGATGTCCCTCCACTTGCTCGACGAGCACCGTCGCCGTGCAGGTTGACGGTTGTTTGACCAACGTGTTCAGTCCCTTACACGAACTCTCTTCGTGAGCTTGACTATCCCTGTTTCGTGGGAGTCATTCTCCGACAATTGGCGCGCCAGGTAGGGGCTGAGGCGCGTCTTCAACCTTCATCGACCTCTGCACCATGGCAGACACTCGTGCAGCTCGCGCCACCCGGCGGGCATCAGGCAGGGCAACCACCGAGCCCGCTGCCAACGCCACCAACCCTCGCGGCCGTCCCCGTGCCAGCCGCGCCACGGCGCGCAACACCGCTGAACCGCGTGTGGAGCACCCCGAGGACGACGACGGCCACCACGACGACCGCTTCGACGACGACGTCGACCACGGGCACGGCGAGGACGCTGAGTCCTCGCATCCGTCCTAGTGCCAGAGCGCCTCCACTCTTGGGCGTCCAGCGCCCAGCCCGAACACCGCGTTGCTCATGGCCGCGGAGCTCTATGGCTACCGCCCCACCGCCGAGGCGCACGACAACTGGCTTGGCCGCCTCCAGCACCTCGTCGACATCGCGGCAGCACCGCGCACTCCTCCTGCGGCGTCGCGCTCTCTGGTGCACCACAACTCCGGATGCGCTGGAACCACCGTGCATGGCGCACCTCCACCGCCGCCTCCGCCGCCGCCTCCGCCAGGTCTGCCTCCAGATGCGGCGCACAAGGCCGCGTCCCATGCGTCTTCGCCCCGCGATTGCCAAATCGTGTAGCGAACACCCCCAGACGCGTGGGTGGAGATGGAGCGCCAGAAGGACCTCCAGAAGCGCATTGTCGAGGAAATCAGCCAAGCAGGGTGACAGAACCGCTGTGCTCTTCAGGGTGACGTCGCCTCGTATGCCACAGGTTGCGCGGCCTTCACCCGCAACCCGCGTCGCGTCGTCTGGCCACAGAAGTTCAGGCCCGACCTACCCAAGGGCTACGACGGCACGAACAACCCCATCGAGTTCCTGCAGCTCTACACCACCTCCATCCAAGCTGCGGGGGGAGACGACAAGGTCATGGCCAACTGGTTCTCCCATGCTCTCAAGGATTCCGCCTTGCCGTGGCTCCTGAATCTTCCCGAGGACTCCATTGACTGGTGGGAGGAGCTCTGCCAGCAGTTCGTTGCGAACTTCAAGGGCACGTACGAGCGCGCCCTCACCTACAACGACCTGCGAGCTGTGCGCCAGAAGCCTGGCGAGACCCTCCGCAGGTACATCCAGCGCTTCATCCAAGTCCGCAACAAGATTCCGAACATCCCGACTCGCATGTCATTGCGGCCTTCAGAGAGGGCGTCACCAACCACAGGATGCTCAAGAAGCTCGGCATCCATGATACCCTCTCCTCCGTGGTGAAGCTCTTCGACATCGCAGACAAATGCGCCAAGGCAGAGGAAGGGCTCCTCTTCGTCAAGGTGGGCTCGACAGACGACCCTGTCGAGGGATCCAAGACCCAGAAGAGGCGTGATGAGGTAAAGCGCAAGCCTACCGCAGTCCTGGCAGCTGAACCCGACGCCAAACATGTTCGCGAGGACTCTCCAGAGGTTGGCGAGAAAAAGGTGGACAACCGCCCATTCTGCATCTACCACAACAGGCGCGGCCATGCGACGGAGAACTGCTATGACCTCAAGCAGCTGAGCAAGAAGCGTGAGCAAGAAAGATCACCATCGCCTCAAGTGGTCCCAGTACACCATCGCCTTCGACGCCAAAGATCACCCCAAGTCTACAAAGACTGTGGGCACCCTCCCGTTGGTGTGCACCCCACCATCAACAACATCGCCGTCGGCAAGACGCTCATTGATGGGGGTGCAGGCCTAAACGTCATCTCTGTCGAGACCTTCGAGACGCTTCAAGTGCCCTACGAGTGGCTCATGCCCTCCAGGCCCTTCACCGGGGTCACCAGCGGCTCAATCTCGCCTCTGGGGCAAGTGAGGCTCGCGGTCACTTTTGGCACGCAGGAGAACTACCGCACCGAGCTAATTGACTTCGACGTCGCGCACATTGGCCTGCCCTACAACGCCATCCTCGGCTACCCCGCCCTCGCGAAGTTCATGGCCGTCACGCACCACGCCTACAACATGGTCAAGATCCCTGGCAGCGGTGGCACCATCACCATACGTGGTCACGTACAGGACGCCACGCGCGCTGTCGAGATCGCCTACAAGGCCGCTGCCATGGCATTCCCCGCTGACGAGGACATGGAGCCTCTCGAGAGGCCCAAGAAGAAGAAACAACTGTTCACTCAAGAGCAAGCATCTACAAAGAAGGTGTCGCTGAGCACCAGCGGCTCGGGGGCTGAGGGCTCGGGGGCTAGCGTCACCATAGGCGCTGGCTTGCCTCCCAAATAGGAAAGCGCGCTCGTCGCCTTCCTTCGGGCAAATTCTGACATGTTCGCATGGACTCCGTCAGAAATGTCCGGTGTACCAAGGGAGGTGATCGAGCACCACTTAGCCGTGTGTCCAGACGCACGCCCTGTAAAGCAAAAGCGCGGAAACAAGCCCCCGAGAAGCAAGCGTTCATCATCAAAGAAGTAGAGAAGCTGAAAGCAGCAGACATCATTCGAGAAGTTGCCCACCCCACTTGGCTCTCCAACGGTGTGGTTGTCCCAAAACCCAATGGAGGAGGCCGGCTCTGCATCGACTACACAGACGTAAACAAGGCTGCCCCAAGGATCCATACCCCATGCCAAGGATAGACCAGATTGTGGACTCCACCGCCGGCTGTGATCTCCTCTGTTTCCTGGATGCCTTCTCAGGCTACCACCAGATCAAAATGGCCAAGGAAGACGAGGAGAAAACAGCATTTCTCACCCCTTGTGGTGTATTGCTACACTTGCATGCCCTTTGGCCTGAAAAATGCCGGCGCCACCTTCCAGAGGCTCATGAGGATCGCCTTGGGGGCTCAGATGGGAAGAAATGCAGAAGCTTATGTCGACGACATCGTGGTCAAGTCTCGCGAGGGAGACACTCTCTTGAAGGATCTCGAGGAAACCTTTGCCAGCCTGCGCAAGGTGAACATCAAGTTAAACCCCGCCAAGTGCGTCTTCGGGGTGCCTTCAGGCAAGCTCCTCGGGTTCCTCGTGTCCCACCGCGGCATAGAAGCAAACCCTGACAAGATCAAGGCTATAGAAGACATGCAGCCACCTCGCCGCCTCAAGGACATGCAGCGCCTAGCAGGATGCATGGCCAGCTTAGGCCGCTTCATCTCCAAGTTCGGCGAGAGAGCCTTGCCATTTTTCAAGATCATGAAGAAATCCGGCACCTTCAAGTGGACTCCAGAGGCCGACAAGCATTTGAGGACTTGAAGAAATACTTGGCTAGCTCACCAGTCATGGTAGCCCCCAGGGCAGGCGAGCATCTGAAGCTGTACCTAGCAGCCACTCCACAAACTGCAAGCGCCGTCCTGGTGGTGGAAAGAGAAGAGCCAGTTCTCCCAAGAAAAGCACTGCCACACCAAGTCCAGAACCTCCCGACGAGGAACAGTCTCTCCAGACCCAGTGCCAGGCCCACAGCCTCAAGTCGAGTCCTCCACGAGCGCCCCTGCCGAGGCTCCTCCACAGGCAAACCTCGCCAAAGGTCCTGAGGAGCCTCTCGAGGGAGCCGACGCTGCCGCACCATCAACGACCCTCGTCGAGCATCCAGTCTACTTCGTCAGTACTGTACTGCGAGATGCTCGCGAGCGGTACCCAGTGCAGCAGAAGCTCCTCCTCGCGCTACTCATCGCCTCCAGGAAGCTGCGCCACTACTTCCAGGGCCACCCCATCACGGTGGTCACGTCCTTCCCCCTGGAGCAGATCCTGCGCAACCCCAACGCTACTGACCGCGTCGCAGGATGGAACATTGAGCTGCAGCCATTCAACTTGCGCTTCGACACCACAAGAGTCATAAAAGGGAGAGCGCTGGCGGATTTCGTCGCCGAGTGGACAGACCCAACTCCTGAAGAGCCTCGCGAAGAAGAAACCGCGTCATCGGGAGATACAATGCCAAGCCACTGGACCATGCACTTCGATGGAGCTTTCGCCTGCCGCAATGGTGGGGCTGGCGTTGTCTTAACCTCACCAAAAGGTGACAAGCTCTACTACGCCATCCAGCTGTGCTTCACAATAGACAAGATCTCCAACAACATCGCCGAGTACGAGGGCCTCCTCGCCGGGCTCAGAGCCGCAATCGCCCTTGGCGTCAAGCACTTACTCATAAAGGGTGATTCCCAGCTCCTGGTTAACTTCTCCAACAAGAGCTACACGCCTAAAGACGACCACATGGCCGCCTACCTTGAAGAGGTCCGCAAGCTCGAGAAGCACTTCAGGGGCATGGAGCTCATGCACATCCCGCGAAAGGAGAACCAGAGGCAGATGACATCGCCAAGCGAGCATCACGAAGGCAGGCCCAGCCGGCCGGCGTCTTTGAAGAGAGACTCTCCAAGGCGTCCATAAAGCAGCCACAAGAAGCAGCAGCCGCAAGCACAGACGAAGTACTCCCACCACCTCCTGTAGGTGGGGCACCCAACTGCGGTCCATCCTCAGGGGAGCGTCTGCTGCTGGCTATGGTGCATCAAGAGACAGGCTGGGTTGACGAACTCAAAGACTACCTGCTGAAGGGAGTCCTTCCTGAAGAAGACGCGGAGGCAGAACGAGTGGCTCGACAAGCCAAGTCATACTACATCCTCGAGGGAGACCTGTACCGCAAGCGCCCAAATGGAATTGCACTCAAGTGCGTCCCCCCCGAGGAAGGCCGCATGCTGATCAGAGACATTCACAGTGGAGAGTGTGGCCACCATTCCTCTGCACGCACCCTGGCAGGCAAGGTCTTCAGGAGCGGTTTCTACTGGCCCCAAGTGCTTCAAGATGCCACCACCATCGTCCAGTCTTGCGATGCGTGCCAATTCCACGCCAAGCAAGTCCATCAGCCTGCACTGGGACTCCAAACCATCCCGCTCTCGTGGCCTTTCGCGGTCTGGGGCTAGACATCTTGGGACCCTTCCCGAGATCACAAGGGGGCTACCGCTTCCTCTTCGTGGCAGTCGACAAGTTCACCAAGTGGGCAGAGGTTGAAGCAGTGCGCAGCATACCGGCCAGGGCAGCAGTAAAATTCATCAGAGGCCTGGTCTGCCGCTTTGGTGTGCCTAATCGCATCATCACCGACAATGGCTCACAATTCACCAGCGGCATCTTCAGGGCCTACTGCGAGAGCCTCGGCACCAAGCTCTGCTTCGCCTCGGTGGCTCACCCACAGAGCAACGGCCAAGCCGAGCGAGCAAATGCTGAGGTCCTCAAGGGCCTCAAGACAAGAAGCTTCAATCGCCTGAAGGGCTACGGCAAGGGCTGGATAGACGAACTCCCGTCCGTGCTCTGGTCCATCCGCACGAACCCCACGAAGCCCACTGGTGAGACGCCATTTGCCTCGTGTATGGAGCTGAAGCAGTCCTCCCCACAGAGATCAAGCATGGATCCGCACGGGTCCTTGCCTTCAACGAGGACGATCAAGCAGACCTCCACAGCGACGACCTGCTGCTCCTTGACGGGTTGCGCCGCCGTGCCGCCCTCAGGGCAGCCAAGTACCAGCAAGACCTGCGACGCTACCACAGCCGCCACATACGTCCGCGCACTCTCGAGACAGGCGACCTCGTCCTCAGGAGAATCCTCTCCAGGGAAGGTCTCCACAAGCTCTCGCCAATGTGGGAAGGCCCCTACAGGGTCTCACACATCGCCAGGCCTGGCGCGGTACGCCTCGAAACGGAGGACGGCATTCCGGTCAAGAATCCATGGAACATCGCGCATCTACGCAAGTTCTACCCGTGATCATAGTCACGCCAGACATTTTTTGTCTCTAGAGGGAAGCACACAACTTCACCTCCAAGCTTCACAAAAGCTTCTCCTCCCGAGGGCCAGCCCCTCTGAGCTCTCCTGATTACGTGCCGCCGCAGGCCGTGAAGAGTCTCAGCCACTGAATGTGGTCCCCATGCCTCGACATGGAAAACTTTATCTTGGTCACACCAAGTGTAATGAACCAATTCGTTTCTCAATGAAACATTGCGCTGAGGCGCCGCTATGTAATATTTTGGTGGTGAGTTTTACTTTTCATCATCTTAGTTCATTTCGCGCTCATATTCTTCCCCATGCGCACCTCGCGAGCGGGGGCTGAGTACGGTGACTGTGCCTCAAGAGCACCCCAACAGCACCGCAAAATCCAAAGGATCCGAGCTCTAGCACGTGAGCACGCTCTCACGCCTGTTACCTCCCCAAAGAGCTCTGGCCCATGGGCTTGCTCCCAAAACACGCCACCTCACCAAAGGACCTTGGTACTTACTCTCCTCGCGAGATACCATGAGGAAGCCTATAAGCGCGCATGAGTGTTTACTACCATGTGCCTGCTTTGGGTTGCCTCTCTAACCAATACAGGGAACAAGAGTCCTCCCCAAGGTCGAGAAGTCACGCTCCGACCCCTAGGGGAGCGCACGCCCATCAGGGAAGCCAACGCCCTCTACGAGGCCAAAGTCTCGCCAAGCTAAGTCTAGCGCTCGCGCCCCTCAGAGTTTTTCCCTCTCACGAGCACCTGTCGTCCCTCGAGCGGTTTTTTCTCTCTCACACTCCATGGACTGCTTGTGCGTCAAAGGGGAGCCCTCGAGCACCGCGACTCGAGAGCCCTTACCTCTCCAAGCCTTAAACACCCCCCGGCCTTGCCGAGTCACGCTCCGGCATACCGTAGCGGCGGTGTCATAGCGCAAAGAGATGGGTCCTGACGACGTAGAGCGAAGAAAGACATGGAACAGGGATAAAAGGCCCTTCGAGGGGCACACACACACATGTTTGCATACGATCAAAGTATCTTACAAGCCAGCATGAATTAAAACAAGTCTTAAAACAAAGATAATTGCGCCAAGCGCATCTTGTTGCAGGAGTGGCCTAGGCAGAGGGTTCACCATCGCCGTCCTCTTCAGCCTTCTCTTCTTCGGCGCCTTCATCCTCCTCAGCGGCCTGCTCCGCCTCAACCCTCTTGAAGCGGTCGACGTAATCGTTGACTTCTTCTCGAACCAAGTTGGAGAGCTCCCAGGCTGGTCCCCTCGATGGGCTCGGTCACTGACTCGTAGTCGAAGCCGGGGTGAAGGCGCTGGAGGTTGGCGAAGACGCGATCGATCGCCACGGTCAAGAGCTTGCGGCACTCCTCATCAACAACGTCGCCAAGTTCCGCCACAGGGCCCTCGAGCACAGTGAAGAGCTGATCGAAGTAGGCGAGGTATGTGGCGGCGTCAGCGTTCCCATGACGGGAACAACAGGGCATCCACTCCTAGCTGCCCCGCGAGAGTTCCCCCGGGTCACCAAGGATTGGAACATGCGCTCCCGCTGCTGCGTCAAGACCTGTGCCGCCTGCACGCGATGCTCAGCCTCTTCAGCGCGCTCCACGACAGGGCCCACCTGAGCGGTCAACTCCTTCATGTCAGCCATCAAAGAGGCAAAGTTCTGCTCCGCGCGCGCCCGAGCCTCCGCGGCAGCCTGGAGGCGAGAGTCGAATCGCTTCTTCTGGGCCTCAAGGTCCTTGACGCGAGCCTCAAGCTCTTTGCGTCTCTTCGTGAAGCGATCCTCTTGCTTCTTGGCCTTATCCGCGAAGTCTTTTCTACAGCTGTCGCGAAAGAGTTTCTCCTTCGTCGCAGACTCCTCCGCCATCTTCTCCTCCTTTTTGCGAAGGTTCTCGTTGGTCTGCACAAGGCGCTTCTGGTAGAACTCCTCGTCTTGAGTGACCTTGTTCTCGCGGGCTTCCAGGTGCTCCCGCTGCGCGGATTGATCCTTCTCGATCTGCTCAACCTGTTCCTCGCGTTTGCGCGCCTCGGCCTCGCGGGCGTCGAGCTCAACTCCGCGCTGCACGATCAAGTCTTCGCGAATGCTCAAGCTCTCACGGAATTTCTCCAAACTCTGCCGCACATTTTCCGACTCGGCAACGATCCCCGCCTCGCGATCTAGAAGCTCTTTGTGCTTGGCGGAGACCGCCGCCTCGCGCGCCGCCAGCTCCTGGTGTTTGGCCTCGGTCTCTGCCTCGAGAGCCTCGCGCCTAGCACCCAGGTCCGCAAGGGTCTCCTCGACCTCGCGGACCACGCTGATGCGGATCTCCTCAGCAGAGCGCAGCGCTGCCTCGCGTGCGCCTGGGCAGCTTCGTTCTTCCGGCGGCAGCTCTCCACGGTCTCATGAAGACAAGCCCAGCCCCGCGCAAGCTCGGGTCCTCCTCCGCCCTGGAGCGATCTCCTCGGCAAGCTGGGCCTCAAGCCCGTCGAGAATTTCCCTCGCCGAGCGGAGGACAGCCCCACGGCGAGCTGCAACGGGGCGCCGCCCCCGCAGAACTAAGGCCCATGGCTCGCCGAGGGCCTGGAAACGCCGGCGCCTGCCGAGGATTCCGGAGCGTCCAGCCTTGGGCTCCGAGTGGCCTCAAGGCGCGCCTGGGGGCTCTGGTGCGAGCCCCCCTCGTCCACACAAGGGCCTTCAGGGGGCTTTGATGAGAACCCCCCTCGCCTCCCGCGCTGGAGGCCTCCTGGGGTTCGGGGCACCTTTCATCAACCCGTCATTCTTCTGCCCCTGGGGAGCGCTCTCCTCTCCAGGGACAGGGTTGGCCTTCTCAGCTGAGGCCGCCTCCCAGCGGCCTCAGAGTCCGCTGTGGCCTCTCCAAGTTTCGTGCTCGGTGGGGGCGATGACGCGGCGGCCTCCTCCATTTCGACGTCAGTGCACGCTCCCGCGGACGCCCCTGTCACCGCGGCACGCTCCTTCGCCGGCGGCGTGAACCTCGCCGCATCCACCTCCGGCGTCCCCTCCGGCCGCATGGGGGAGACGTCAGGCCGCATAGGTGGAGGCGTCGTCACCTCTGCCTCCCCCTCCTTCTCCTCGCAGTGCTCCTCTGCCTCAGGAGGCGGTGCCGCAGCCTCAGGAGATGAAGCAGTGCCCTCGGGAGGCACCTCGTCGACTGTACACGCTGCAGACGCCGCTGCAGCGCTGGGGATCTCTCCAAGCCTCCGAAGTCTCCGCCTTTTCGGCACCTCGGGGCCCCTGGAGAGGCAAAAGCTCAAAAACTCCTCAGAAGCCTACGCAAGAACAAGCTCAAACAGAAAAGGGAGTCGGTTCTTACCCAGATGTCTTGGCGCGGGAATCGACCCACACCGTGTTTGACGACCGCCACGGCCTCGGTGGCGCGGCTCCGGCGCCGGACCCCTCGAGAGCAGCCTCGGCTTTCCTCTTGAGGGAAATGCCCGCTGGGCTCCCGGCGGCTCGGTCATGAATGGCCTTGGAGCGGGGCTCGCAGTGGCCTGATGAAGCTCCGTCATCGTCGCTCTCCTCTTGCCCCTCAGCACGCTGCGAGGGAGCGACCACGAACTGGCCGCTGCTGCCTGAGGAGGCCTCGTGGGTCTCAACTTCAGGCGCCGCGCTCTTCGAGGTGCTCGAGTTCTCCGCTGAAGAGGCAGAGCCTCCCGAGGCGCCGGTTGCGCCTGCGTCGGATTCCACAGGCGTTACCGTCGTCTCCTCGTCGCCCTCAGCTGGCGCCCCCTGCGCCGCAGACTCAGGATCCTCGCGAGGCCCCATGTCCCTTGGGCACCAGGCCCCACCGGTCGAACTTCGGCATCGTCTGCACGAGCGAGACGCGGCGCCCAAGATCGATCCTGTGGAGCGGGACCGCCTTATCGCCGGGCTTGGGGATATCTGGAGCCGTGAAGAGTGTCTCCATGATGGTGCGCACCTCCTGCTGCGTGAAGAGGGTTGCGCTCAGGCGCATTTTGTCCCTCTGGTTGGAGTAGCCACATTGCGTCCGCGTGCCTCTGGAGCGGAGCAATGCGGCGCTTCACGAAGTCCTTGGCCACCATCTGCCCGGTGAGGCCTGCCTCGCGGAGGTCCTTCAAGCGCCTCATCACGGGGCCAAGCGCGGCTCCCTTGAGCGCCTTAGAAGACCAGCTCGCCCTCTTCGTCGGAGGCGCTTCGGGCAGGTCGAAGAAGGCGCTCCGGCTGCCGAACTTCATGAGGAACCAGCGCTTGCGGAAGTCCTCCACCTTCTTCGTCACATTGGTCACAATGTTCTCGCCGTTCCGCGCGATGGGGATGTACGTGCCCTTCATGCCCTCGGTGATGCGGAAGGACACGCACCCTGACCGCTCCTTGTTCGCCGTGAACCGGAGCGCATAGAAGCTGCGGAAGAGGTCCACCGAGGGTGGAATGCCGATGTATGCCTCGCAGAGGTAGGCGAAGATGGCGAGGACGAGGATGGAGTTAGGATGGAGATGAAGGACCTGGATCTGGTAGCGCTCCAGAACCGCCAGGAAGAAATCGGAGAGGAGGCACGAGCCCGGCGAATAGGGTGCATGAAGATGGGGTAGAAGCGCCGAAGGAGTTGTCCGCCGTCTTAAGCACCGTAGCGCCGTGCTCGTTGGTCGCTGAAGCCGCCATGTGACGCACCTTCTCCAGCTGCGCTTTCTTCTTGAAGCGGAAGCCGGTCAGAGCCGGCTCGAAGTCGCCGACCTGCTGCGCCGCGGCAGGTTCGCCGCCCTGCGCCACGGCCTTGCCTTTCGAGGCCGCGGAGGCTTTCTTGGGCGCCATTGCCGCAGGATTGCGAAGGGGGAAGAGCGCGGAGCACAGGAGCGCAGACGTCAAGAGCGAGGAGACGGGCGCGCAAATGATGCAGTAACTGCTGCCTGAACCGGCGCTGCAGGCTTTATTCCCCTCAGAGCAGTTACCGAGACGTGGTGGGACCCCCCACTACGCCCATCATCTCCGAGGAGAACGTGTCGTCGCGGCGTAACTGCCCTACACGTGTCTCAGGCCGGCCGGACACTTTGGGCCCATGACGATTCGCCTGCGTCCATTGGACTACATCGTGCCCATCATGGGCCCGGGGGCTACTGTCGGCCCAGTGAAATCCAGGGTGTGCTGGGCCTGTCCTCTACGGCCCTCGACACTTGATGGCGAATTTTCGCTAAGGACCAAGCCTACGGCTTGGAGAGCCTCGCGAGGGCTTTTGAGGCAGCAGAGGCCTGCGGAGGCCATATCCACTGCTGCCCCCTCTTCAAGGAAATCTCCCCTGGGGAGAGGTCAACGCCGAATTCTCTACAGGGCGCCCAAGCCCTCGTGGAGATCGCTTCGCTGCAAAGCAACCTCTGCAGAGCGCACATGGGCTCTGCAGCGGCCGCAGAGTGACGCGCGCCCCTGCGCGCGGTGACGACGACGCCGCAGTTGCCATTTTGGTGATTAAAGGGTCAACAAAGCTGTGCCATCCGCACCGGACTACAAGGGTTTCCTCTTTGGTGATAAGGGGACCGGCCGGCGCTACGCTCCACGGCCAACGTCACGTGGGCACCCCCACGTTCCTCTGCGGCCCCAGCTGGCCGTCCTGCATGGACGGTGGTTACCTGCTACAGGAGTCAGCTTTTCGCCCATGGACCGCGTCCATGGACAACCGGGCTGCGGTGCACCGCGCTCGACCTTCTGCACCACGTGACAACCCTACCATAGTGCAAGCGCAGGGAGGGAGCACGGGGCGCCTATAAAAGGGGGACGAGCAGCACCGTAGCAAGGGATCGCATTCTCATTCCAGCATAGCCACTTACACGTAAGGAAGGGATCGGATTCTCATTCCAGCATAGCCACTTACGCGTAAGGAGGAAGAAGACCATAGCTTCCCTTCCTTGTGTACACCATTGCCAAAAGAGAGCCCTCGGCAAGCTCATTGTACTGTAACCTCGACAAGCAGTGTAATAGGAGACAAGCAGGAGTAGCGGTGTTACCTCCACACGAGGGCCGCGAACCTGGGTACGGGCTGGTGTTCATCTCTGTCGTGATGTCCCTCCACTTGCTCGACGAGCACCGTCGCCGTGCAGGTTGAGGGTTGTTTGACCAACGTGTTCAGCCCCTTACACGAACTCTCTTCGTGAGCTTGACTATCCCTGTTTCGTGGGAGTCATTCTCCGACAGTCTTGGTGTCTTTCACGTTGCTGGCCATACAAAATTGAAAATTAAAAAAAAATAGAAAACAAGAGTATAAAAAAAAAACAAAGAGAAAAGAGGCTGAAGTGCAAAAAAAATTCGTAATCATTTGTGACACTGCTAGTACTTGAGCAATCGTGTGCCTGTTAATTTGAGCTACTTGCTAGTGTCTTTCCAGTGCATTGTGACATCCTTGTTCATAGTTGCTTTACCCCGTTTATCTCCACCGTGTGCGTTTCCAGTGTGTCATACGATCAGCACTAGGACTTGTAAATTGGTGTAGTTAGGTATCCCTACCAAGCTCCACTAAAATACCCTGGTTTTGTTGTGTGACGCTTTGAAACCCATAATATTCGCTTCACCCCAGCCGTGCACGTTTCAGTCCATACGTGTGGTAAGCTTTACTATTCACTTTGGAACGGTAAGATCCACGATTTCTTTCGGTTTTTGAGTGAGTTGAGAGTTTTCCACATACATATTCCTATCTATACTTGTGTGCACTAATCATGTCTTTAGACGATGAGAGGATAGCGTGGTGAGACAAAGGAAGGAAGGCACTGCAGCTGTTTCTTAGAGAGAGTATGAGGCTCTTCATGATCATTTGTCTCGGCAGTTCAGCAATCAGTGTGACAAGATACAGACAGATTTGGCGGCCATAGATGTCAAGCTTGAGAATGTTCTTCAAACAGCTAATAATTCTGCGGCTACACTCCAGACTATACAAGCTAATCTTGACACTTTGACTCGTGCTATGCGTACGTTGACACAGCGCCACGACCAGCCAGCTGATGATGCTAGTGCTCATGGTAATCATGGTGAAGACATTGATGCTGAGGAGGAGGAGGAGCCTGCGTATGTACCTCCTGCTAGACATTGACCACAACCTCCTGCTAGAGGTAGAGGTGTCGCACCGCCTGGTCAGGGTTTTGCTCCTGTTGGTGCACGCCGTAATTTGGCCCATAATGTTGGTCATGCCGCCAATGGAGATGATGATGTTCTCGGAAACCAAAATTCAGCATTCCAAAATTTGAAGGTACTATTGACGTGGAAGAATACATCAATTGGGAGCCGAAGATGGAGAAATTATGGCGTTTGCATGACTTCACTGAAGATAGAAAGGTCAAGCTTGCGTCTTCTGAATTTGATGGCTATGCTTTGCTATGGTGGGACGGACTTGTGACTGCTAGGCGTGATGCTAATGATGTGCCTATTCTTTCTTGGCAAGAGATGAAGGCAGAGATGCATCACCGTTTGATTCCTCGTAATTACATCCGTTCTTTGTATGATAAGTTGCAGAATTTGAAGCAAGGCAGCATGTCCGTTGATGAGTACTACAAGGAGAAGGAGATGATCATTCAGCGTGCTAAAGTGTGAGAAGAGCCTGAACAAACTATGCAGCGTTTTCTTTCAGGCTTGAGCTTTCATATCAAGCGAATTGTGCGTCATCATCAATATGGCGATGTGCAAGATTTGTTGCATCAAGCACGTGAAGCTGAACTACAGTTGGCCGAAGATGCCAAGTATGCACCTCGTTCGTCCTTTGGGCGAGGAAGTTTTACACCACGGACTACACCTAGAGCGGTCTCGCCTAGTCCTGCTTCTAGTTTCCGTGGTCCTGCTACACCCTCCAAATCAGTTTCGGTTGCTCCTCCAGCTAAACCGGCACCGCAGCCCGCAGCTAGTGGTACGGGTTCTTCTAGTTCTACAGCCCGCACACGTGATATGAACTGCCATACGTGTGGAGGCAAGGGTCACTTCAAGCGTGATTGTCCAAACAAGAAGGTGATGTTGATCAATGAGGACACGGGAGAATATGAGAGTGGTGATGATGCTGATCCTGATTCACCGGAGGAGACTGAAGATGGCTTACATTATGCTGATGCTACACACTTGCCGTCTATTGTTTGCACACCTAGAGCTTTGAGTGTTACACCTAGTCCTGCGGAGCAGCGCTGCAACTTGTTTCAAACAAGAGCACTGTTGGTCATGGTAGGTCGTGCAAGGTGATCATTGATGGTGGCAGCTGCCATAATTTGGCTAGTAAAGAGCTTTGTCAGAAACTGAATCTGAAATATTTGCCGCACCCCCATCCATATTGTCGGAGAATGACTCCCACGAAACAGGGATAGTCAAGCTCACGAAGAGAGTTCGTGTAAGGGGCTGAACACGTTGGTCAAACAACCCTCAACCTGCACGGCGACGGTGCTCGTCGAGCAAGCGGAGGGACATCACGACAGAGATGAACACCAGCCCGTACCCAGGTTCACGGCCCTCGTGTGGAGGTAATACCGCTACTCCTGCTTGTCTGTATTGCACTGCTTGTAGAGGTTACAGTACAATGAGCTTGCCGAGGCTCTCTTTTGGCAATGGTGTATACAAGGAAGGGAAGCAATGGTCTTCTTCTTCCTTGCGCGTAAGTGGCTATGCTGGAATGAGAATGCGATCCTTGCTACGGTGCACCTTGTCCTCCTTTTATAGGCGCCCCGTGCTCCCTCCTTGCACTCGCACTGTGGTAGGGCTGTCACGTGGCGCAGAAGGTGGAGCGCGGTGCATCGCAGCCCGGTGTCCATGGACGCGGTCCATGAGCGTAAAGCTGACTCCTGTAGCAGAGTACCCACCGTCCATGCAGGACGGCCAGCTGGGGCCGCAGAGGAACGTGGGGGTGCCCACGGTGACGTTGGCCTTGGAGCGTAGCGCCGGCCGGTCCCCTTATCACCAAAGAGGAAATCCTTGTAGTCCGGAGCGGGTGGCACAGCTTTATTGACCCCTTTAATCACCAAAATGGCAACTGCGGCGTCGTCGTCACCGCGCGCAGGGGCGCGCGTCACTCTGCGGCCGCTGCAGAGCCCATGTGCGCTCTGCAGAGGTTGCTTTGCAGCGAAGCGATCTCCACGAGGGCTTGGACGCCCTGTAGAGAATTCGGCGTTGACCTCTCCCCAGGGGAGATTTCCTTGAAGAGGGGGCAGCAGTGGATATGGCCTCCGCAGGCCTCTGCTGCCTCAAATGCCCTCGCGAGGCAATTCCTCGCGAGGCTCTCCAGCCGTAGGCTTGGTCCTTAGCGAAAATTCGCCATCAAGTGTCGAGGGCCGTATAGGACAGGCCCAGCACACCCTGGATTTCACTGGGCCGACAGTAGCCCCCGGGCCCATGATGGGCACGATGTAGTCCAATGGACGCAGGCGAATCGTCATGGGCCCAAAGTGTCCGGCCGGCCTGAGACACGTGCAGGGCAGTTACGCCGCGACGACACGTTCTCCTCGGAGATGATGGGCGTAGTGGGGGGTCCCACCACGTCTCGGTAACTGCTCTGAGGGGAATAAAGCCTGCAGCGCCGGTTCAGGCAGCAGTTACTGCATCATTTGCGCGCCCGTCTCCTTGCTCTTGACGCCTGCGCTCCTGTGTCTCCGACGCTCCTCCTCCTTCACCGAGCTCCGCCGCCCTTCTCTCTTCGACCATGGGTCCCAAGAAGGGCAAGGCGGCAATGGCGAATGTACCGGCCGAGGCGCAGCAGGAGGACGAGCTCGCGCCGGCGCTGGTGGGGACTCGCATCCACACTGCTGAGGCGCTGGACAAGATCCGGCTGATGGCCGCAGGCAAGAACAACGAGCACGGCGCCACCGTTCTCAAGGCGGCGCGATTCGGCAAGCTCGCGGCGGGGCTATATCCCATCTTCTTCCCGACCATTTTCGCTGGTTTGGTGCCGCCGTTTTCTCCTTTCCTGGAGGAGGTCCTGGCCTTCTATCAGATCCAACTCCTGCATCTGCACCCCAACTCCATCTTGATCCTCGCCATCTTCGCATATCTTTGCGAGGCGTATTTGGGGGTGATGCCTTCCGTGGCCTTCTTCCGGAGCTTCTATGCGCTCCGCTCCACGGCGCCTGGCGAGCGGTCTGGTTGTGTGTCCTTCCGCATCGCGGATGGGATGGGAGGTATCTACATCCCCATGTCCTGGGACGGCGACAAACCCGTCACACGGGTGACGAAGAAGGTGGACGATTTCCGCCAGCGGTGGTTCCTCGTGGACGCCAAGACGCAGAATTCCTTCTTCGACGTCCCTGAGGCGCCGCCCTGAAGAACTCGAATTGGTCGAGCGACCCTTCAGAGCCCGAAGATTGCGGACTTGGTCGCACGCATGAAGCTCGTCCGCGACGCTGGCCTCACGGGCAGATGGTTGCTGAAGACTTCGTGAGGCGCCGTATCGCCCCTCTCCAGAAGCACACAAAGCCGATGTGGATGTATTCAGGCCCGGCGGACGCAATGCGGCTGCACTGCAGCTCCCACCTTCCTGAAGTCGTAGCTTCCATAATGGGCATCCTCTTCACCGCCCCGGAGGTTCCTGTGCCGCGCAGTGAGCTCGCGAAGCCACTCCATCAGATTACCCCGAAGAAGCGCCTCGCGATCCTGGAGCTGATGCCGGAGTTCACCCCTCAGGGCCTGGCTGGGGAGGAGAAGAAGGAGGACGCGGCGCCCGTGGTGGAAGAGGACTGGGCCTCGGAGTCACCCGCCGCATCTGACGAGGATCTGGGCGCCACCTGTGGAGGGGCGAATCCCTCGGCAGGGGAGGCGAGCTCTTCGAAACCTGCTCCTCCAGAGGGAGATGTTCTGGAAATTTCGTCCAGCGGGGACGAGGATTTCCTTGTGGCCCCTTCGCGCCAGGTCGCGGAGGGGGAGGAAGACAGTGATGAGGAGGCCGTAGCGGGACGCTGCGACCCCGCTCCAAGGCTTTTCACGACAGGGCCGCCAAGAGCCCAGTGGGCACCCCTCTCAAAGGAAAGCTGAGGCTGCTCCTGAGGGGCCCGGCTCTGGAGCTGCTTCGTCGAGGTCGTGGCGGTCATCCACTACGATGTGGGTCGACTCACGCGCCAAGTCATCTGGGTAAGCGTTGGCCCCTGTCTTTGCATCTTTCGAGAGTTTTCTTGCTCTCCTATTGATGGCCTTCCCTGTTTGTTTGTTAGGGATCTTGTGACGGCAAAACGCCGGAGGCTCCGCAAGGCTGCGGAGGTCCGGGGCCTGGCCTCGGCAACCGTCGAGGAGCCTGTGGAGCCCTCAGCTGAAGAGGTTGCTAATCCCGTAGTGACCGAGGCCTCGGAGCCGGTGGCGGAGGAGGCCACGAAGCCTGTGGCGGAGGAAGACGTAGGGCATGTGGTGGTTACGCCTCTGGCCGGAGCAGCTACTTCGTCTTCTACCGCGGAGGCGCGCCCCGAGGAGGAGGCGGTGGTGCGCACACCACACCACCACGTCCCGTCACTCCACCAGAGCGGCAAGAGGAGGTCGCCGCGGAGGAAACGGGGAGTGGCTCGCCGGCGAAAGGAGGCGCTGACGTTGAGATGGGGGAGAGGATTACCCGCCGCCCCAAGGCACCGACGCCGCGATGGAGGAAAATGTCCCTCCGCCGCCCCCGCCTAACGCAGATGCTGAGGGGCGGCGGCTTCTTCTGGGATCGCAGCGGGCTCGGCGGCGGCGGACCCCATGGCTGGCTGGGCAATCTTCCCCTGCCCCTGAAGCTCGAGAGGAGGCGCCGGTTGAAAACGACGGTGCTGGAGCCCATGGCCCCAATGGCGGAGAGGGCTCGCACAGCCCCCAGGCCGAGGTTGACGGGCCCAAGTTTGGAGGTTCCCACCCTCGAAACTAGTGCGCACGAGGGAGCCTCCATGTCTCGTGGGAGTTCCCGGGCTCTGGTCCTGGGTGGCACGAGCTGGAGCGGCGCTCGCCGCAGCTCTACCTTCCGCCTGGCGCGGGGTGCCTGGATGGGCTGGAGGCCCAACTCGCCCTCGAGGAGGCCGAGCTCGCCAGAGAGTACGACGAACTTGAGAGGGCGTGGACCCGCTTCTTCGAGGTCGTGGAGCAACGCCGCCATGACAACGAGGCCATGCAGGCGCAGCGAGAGGAGGCGCTGCGCTTCGCCAAGGAGGTCCGCGAGAGCGCGGTTCGCGAGGCTCAAGAGACCCTGGAGCCACTCCAGGCAGAGCGCCAGGCCGCTGCAGAAGATCGCGAGGCGGCCGCGGTGGAGCGCCAAACCGCTGCCTCAGAGCGGGCGATCCTCGAGACCACGCTAGCCGCTCAGCGCCAAGAGCTTGCCGACCGCGAGGGGAAATTCGCCGCGGAGTCGGAGGCTACGCGGAAGTCTTTGGACCAACACCGCGTGTCCTTGGATGCCCGTGAGCAAGTACTGGCGGCGCGTGAAGCGGAGGTGCTCAAACGCGAAGAGCGGCAACTGCAGGCTGACAAGGAGTTCCACGCAGCGCGCGGATCTGGAGGCGCGGGAGGGCAAACTGGCCGAGGCCATAGGCAAGCATGACGAGGAGGTGGCCAAGCACAAAAAGCTTGTAGAGAAGTCCAAACGAAAGCTTGCCGCGAGGAAGGAAGAGGCTGAGAAGGATGCCGCCGCCAAGCAAGAAGAATATCGCTCCGCCGTCGTCGAAGAATACCGGGAAGCTCAGGAAGCAGAAGGACCGCTTCAAGAAGAAACGCGCGGACGACAATGCCCGCATTGTTCAACTGGAGCACCAGAACGCCAACCTGAACTCCCGGGTGAGGCGCGCCAGGGACGGTCGTCGCCGCGCGGAAGAGGCTCGTGAACGTGCTGATCAAGACCTCGCCTCCCTGATGGCTGATATGAGGGAGCTGGCTGCGCAGGCAGGCCCTGCTGTGGAGCGTGCTGCAGAGGATGAGCACAGCGTGCAGGCGGCGCGGTCCTGACGCAGCAGCGGGAGCGCGTGTTCAAGTCCTTGGTGACCCGGGGAAACTCTCGCGGGGCAGCTAGGAGTGGATGCTCCTGTTGTTCCCGTCAATGGGAACGCTGACGCCGCCACATACCTCGCCTACTTCGATCAGCTCTTCTCTGTGCTCGAGGGCCCTGTGGCGGAACTTGGCGAGGTTGGTGATGAGGAGTGTCGCAAGCTCTTGACCGTGGCGATCGATCGCGTCTTCGCCAACCTCCAGCGCCTTCACCCCGGCTTCGACTTCGAGTCAGTGACCGAGCCCATCGAGGGAGATCGGCCTGGGAGCTCTCCAACTTGGTTCGAGAAGAAGTCAACGATTACGTCGACCGCTTCAAGAGGGTTGAGGCGGAGCAGGCCGCTGAGGAGGATGAAGGCGCCGAAGAAGAGAAGGCTGAAGAGGACGGCGATGGTGAACCCTCTGCCTAGGCCACTCCTGCAACAAGATGCGCTTGGCGCAATTATCTTTGTTTTAAGACTTGTTTTAATTCACGCTGGCTTGTAAGATACTTTAATCGTATGCAAACATGTGTGTGTGCCCCTCGAAGGGTCCTTTGTCCCTGTTCCATGTCTTTCTTCGCTCTACGTCGTCAGGACCCGTCTCTTTGCGCTATGACACCGCCGCTACGGTATGCCGGAGCGTGACTCGGCAAGGCCGGGGGGTGTTTAAGGCTTGGAGAGGTAAGGGCTCTCGAGTCGCGGTGCTCGAGGGCTCCCCTTTGACGCACAAGCAGTCCATGGAGTGTGAGAGAGAAAAAACCGCTCGAGGGGCGACAGGTGCCCGTGAGAGGGAGAAAACACTTCTGAGGAGCGCAAGCGCTAGACTTAGCTTGGTGAGACTTTGGCCTCGTAGAGGGCGTTGGCTTCCCTGATGGTGCGCTCCCTTCTAGGGGTCGGAGCGTGACTTCTCGACCTTGGGGAGGACTTCTTGTTCCCTGTATTGGTTAGAGAGGCAGACCCAAAGCAGGCACATGGTAGTAAACACCCATGCGCGCTTATAGGCTTCCTCATGGGTATCTCGCGAGGAGAGTAAGTACCAAGGTCCTTTGGTGAGGTGGCGTGTTTTGGGAGCAAGCCCATGGGCCAGAGCTCTTTGGGGAGGTAACAGGCGTGAGAGCGTGCTCACGTGCTAGAGCTCGGATCCTTTGGATTTTGCGGTGCTGTTGGGGTGCTCTTGAGGCACAGTCACCGTACTCAGCCCCCGCTCGCGAGGTGCGCATGGGGAAGAATATAGCGCGAAATGAACTAAGATGATGAAAAGTAAAACTCACCACCAAAATATTACATAGCGGCGCCTCAGCGCAATGTTTCATCGAGAAACGAATTGGTTCATTACACTTGGTGTGACCAAGATAAAGTTTTCCATGTCGAGGCATGGGGACCACATTCAGTGGCTGAGACTCTTCACGGCCTGCGGCGGCACGTAATCAGGAGAGCTCAGAGGGGCTGGCCCTCGGGAGGAGAAGCTTTTGTGAAGCTTGGAGGTGAAGTTGTGTGCTTCCCTCTAGAGACAAAAAATGTCTGGCGTGACTATGATCACGGGTAGAACTTGCGTAGATGCGCGATGTTCCATGGATTCTTGACCGGAATGCCGTCCTCCGTTTCGAGGCGTACCGCGCCAGGCCTGGCGATGTGGAGACCCTGTAGGGGCCTTCCCACATTGGCGAGAGCTTGTGGAGACCTTCCCTGGAGAGGATTCTCCTGAGGACGAGGTCGCCTGTCTCGAGAGTGCGCGGACGTATGTGGCGGCTGTGGTAGCGTCGCAGGTCTTGCTGGTACTTGGCTGCCCTGAGGGCGGCACGGCGGCGCAACCCGTCAAGGAGTAGCAGGTCGTCGCTGTGGAGGTCTGCTTGATCGTCCTCGTTGAAGGCAAGGACCCGTGCGGATCCATGCTTGATCTCTGTGGGGAGGACTGCTTCAGCTCCATACACGAGCAAATGGCGTCTCACCAGTGGGCTTCGTGGGGTTCGTGCGGATGGACCAGAGCACGGACGGGAGTTCGTCTATCCAGCCCTTGCCGTACCCTTCAGGCGATTGAAGCTCTTGTCTTGAGGCCCTTGAGGACCTCAGCATTTGCTCGCTCGGCTTGGCCGTTGCTCTGTGGGTGAGCCACCGAGGCGAAGCAGAGCTTGGTGCCGAGGCTCTCGCAGTAGGCCCTGAAGATGCCGCTGGTGAATTGTGAGCCATTGTCGGTGATTGCGATTAGGCACACCAAAGCGGCAGACCAGGCCTCTGATGAATTTTACTGCCGCCCTGGCCGGTATGCTGCGCACTGCTTCAACCTCTGCCCACTTGGTGAACTTGTCGACTGCCACGAAGAGGAAGCGGTAGCCCCCTTGTGATCTCGGGAAGGGTCCCAGAATGTCAAGGCCCCAGACCGCGAAAGGCCACGAGAGCGGGATGGTTTGGAGTCCCAGTGCAGGCTGATGAACTTGCTTGGCGTGGAACTGGCACGCATCGCAAGATGGACGATGGTGGTGGCATCTTGAAGCACTTGGGGCCAGTAGAAACCGCTCCTGAAGACCTTGCCTGCCAGGGTGCGTGCAGAGGAATGGTGGCCACACTCTCCACTGTGAATGTCTCTGATCAGCATGCGGCCTTCCTCGGGGGGGACGCACTTGAGTGCAATTCCATTTGGGCGCTTGCGGTACAGGTCTCCCTCGAGGATGTAGTATGACTTGGCTTGTCGAGCCACTCGTCTGCCTCCGCGTCTTCTTCAGGAAGGACTCCCTTCAGCAGGTAGTCTTTGAGTTCGTCAACCCAGCCTGTCTCTTGGTGCACCATAGCCAGCAGCAGACGCTCCCCTGAGGATGGACCGCAGTTGGGTGCCCCACCTATAGGAGGTGGTGGGAGTACTTCGTCTGTGCTTGCGGCTGCTGCTTCTTGTGGCTGCTTTATGGACGCCTTGGAGAGTCTCTCTTCAAACACGCCGGCCGACTGGGCCTGCCTTCGTGATGCTCGCTTGGCGATGTCATCTGCCTCTTGGTTCTCCTTTCGCGGGATGTGCATGAGCTCCATGCCCCTGAAGTGCTTCTCGAGCTTGCGACCTCTTCAAGGTAGGCGGCCATGTGGTCGTCTTTAGGCGTGTAGCTCTTGTTGGAGAAGTTAACCAGGAGCTGGGAATCACCCTTTATGAGTAAGTGCTTGACGCCAAGGGCGATTGCGGCTCTGAGCCCGGCGAGGAGGCCCTCGTACTCGGCGATGTTGTTGGAGATCTTGTCTATTGTGAAGCACAGCTGGATGGCGTAGTAGAGCTTGTCACCTTTTGGTGAGGTTAAGACAACGCCAGCCCCACCATTGCGGCAGGCGAAAGCTCCATCGAAGTGCATGGTCCAGTGGCTTGGCATTGTATCTCCCGATGACGCGGTTTCTTCTTCGCGAGGCTCTTCAGGAGTTGGGTCTGTCCACTCGGCGACGAAATCCGCCAGCGCTCTCCCTTTTATGACTCTTGTGGTGTCGAAGCGCAAGTTGAATGGCTGCAGCTCAATGTTCCACCCTGCGACGCGGTCAGTAGCGTTGGGGTTGCGCAGGATCTGCTCCAGGGGGAAGGACGTGACCACCGTGATGGGGTGACCCTGGAAGTAGTGGCGCAGCTTCCTGGAGGCGATGAGTAGCGCGAGGAGGAGCTTCTGCTGCACTGGGTACCGCTCGCGAGCATCTCGCAGTACAGTACTGACGAAGTAGACTGGATGCTCGACGAGGGTCGTTGATGGTGCGCAGCGTCGGCTCCCTCGAGAGGCTCCTCAGGAGTTTTGGCGAGGTTTGCCTGTGGAGGAGCCTCGGCAGTGCTCGTGGAGGGCTCGACTTGAGGCTGTGGGCGCTGGGTCTGGAGAGACTGTTCCTCGTCGGGAGGTTCTGGACTTGGTGTGGCAGTGCTTTTCTTGGGAGAACTGGCTCTTCTCTTTCCACCACCAGGACGGCGCTAGCAGTTTGTGGAGTGGCTGCTAGGTACAGCTTCAGATGCTCGCCTGCCCTGGGGGCTACCATGACTGGTGAGCTAGCCAAGTATTTCTTCAAGTCCTTAAATGCTTCGTCAGCCTCTGGAGTCCACTTGAAGGTGCCGGATTTCTTCATGATCTTGAAAAATGGCAAGGCTCTCTCGCCGAACTTGGAGATGAAGCGGCCTAAGCTGGCCATGCATCCTGCTAGGCGCTGCATGTCCTTGAGGCGGCGAGGTGGCTGCATGTCTTCTATAGCCTTGATCTTGTCAGGGTTTGCTTCTATGCCGCGGTGGGACACGAGGAACCCGAGGAGCTTGCCTGAAGGCACCCCGAAGACGCACTTGGCGGGGTTTAACTTGATGTTCACCTTGCGCAGGCTGGCGAAGGTTTCCTCGAGATCCTTCAAGAGAGTGTCTCCCTCGCGAGACTTGACCACGATGTCGTCGACATAAGCTTCTGCATTTCTTCCCATCTGAGCCCCCAAGGCGATCCTCATGAGCCTCTGGAAGGTGGCGCCGGCATTTTTTAGGCCAAAGGGCATGCAAGTGTAGCAATACACACCACAAGGGGTGAGAAATGCTGTTTTCTCCTCGTCTTCCTTGGCCATTTTGATCTGGTGGTAGCCTGAGAAGGCATCCAGGAAACAGAGGAGATCACAGCCGGCGGTGGAGTCCACAATCTGGTCTATCCTTGGCATGGGGTAAGGATCCTTGGGGCAGCCTTGTTCACGTCTGTGTAGTCGATGCAGAGCCGGCCTCCTCCATTGGGTTTTGGGACAACCACACCGTTGGAGAGCCAAGTGGGGTGGGCAACTTCTCGAATGATGTCTGCTGCTTTCAGCTTCTCTACTTCTTTGATGATGAACGCTTGCTTCTCGGGGGCTTGTTTCCGCGCTTTTTGCTTTACAGGGCGTGCGTCTGGACACACGGCTAAGTGGTGCTCGATCACCTCCCTTGGTACACCGGACATTTCTGACGGAGTCCATGCGAACATGTCAGAATTTGCCCGAAGGAAGGCGACGAGCGCGCTTTCCTATTTGGGAGGCAAGCCAGCGCCTATGGTGACGCTAGCCCCCGAGCCTTCAGCCCCCGAGCCGCTGGTGCTCAGCGACACCTTCTTTGTAGATGCTTGCTCTTGAGTGAACAGTTGTTTCTTCTTCTTGGGCCTCTCGAGAGGCTCCATGTCCTCGTCAGCGGGGAATGCCATGGCAGCGGCCTTGTAGGCGATCTCGACGGCGCGCGTGGCGTCCTGTACGTGACCACGTATGGTGATGGTGCCACCGCTGCCAGGGATCTTGACCATGTTGTAGGCATGGTGCGTGACGGCCATGAACTTCGCGAGGGCGGGGTAGCCGAGGATGGCGTTGTAGGGCAGGCCAATGTGCGCGACGTCGAAGTCAATTAGCTCGGTGCGGTAGTTCTCCTGCGTGCCAAAAGTGACCGCGAGCCTCACTTGCCCCAGAGGCGAGATTGAGCCGCTGGTGACCCCGGTGAAGGGCCTGGAGGGCATGAGCCACTCGTAGGGCACTTGAAGCGTCTCGAAGGTCTCGACAGAGATGACGTTTAGGCCTGCACCCCCATCAATGAGCGTCTTGCCGACGGCGATGTTGTTGATGGTGGGGGTGCACACCAACGGGAGGGTGCCCACAGTCTTTGTAGACTTGGGGTGTCTTTGGCGTCGAAGGCGATGGTGTACTGGGACCACTTGAGGGGGCGGGACGTCTCGACCCCGGGAAGCGCTGCGTTGAGCTCGCGAGCGAACTGCTTGAACTGGTTGTTCGACTTGGGCGCCTGGGATCCGCCGAGGATGCATGCCATGGCACCCTTGGGGGCCTGGTAGCCTCCAGGCTCTTCGTCGGGCAGATTGTTGTTTTTCTCGGCGGCATTCGCCTGAGTTCCCTGAGGCCTCTGGAAGTTGCCCTTGCGTCCACCTTTGCGGTAACCACGGCCTCTGCCGCGGCCACCGCTGCCCTCTTCTTGCTCACGCTTCTTGCTCAGTTGCTTGAGGTCATAGCAGTTCTCTGTCGCATGGCCGCGCCTGTTGTGGTAGATGCAGAACGGGCGGTTGTCCACCTCTTTCTTGCCAGCCTCTGGAGAGTCCTCGCGAACATGCTTGGCGTCGGGTTCAGCTGCCAGGACTGCGGTAGGCTTGCGCTTCGTCTCGTCACGCCTCTTCTGGGTCTTGGATCCCTCGACAGGGTCGTCTGTCGAGCCCACCTTGACGAAGAGGAGCCCTTCTCGCCTTGGCGCATTGTCTGCGATGTCGAAGAGCTTCACCACGGAGGAAGGGTATCATGGATGCCGAGCTTCTCGAGCATCCTGTGGTTGGTGACGCCCTCTCTGAAGGCCGCAATGACGTGCGAGTCCGGGATGTTCGGGATCTTGTTGCGGACTTGGCTGAAGCGCTGGATGTACCTGCGGAGGGTCTCGCCAGGCTTCTGGCGCACAGCTCGCAGGTCGTTGTAGGTGAGGGCGCGCTCGTACGTGCCCTTGAAGTTCGCAACGAACTGCTGGCAGAGCTCCTCCCACGAGTCAATGGAGTCCTCGGGAAGGTTCAGGAGCCACGACAAGGCGGAATCCTTGAGAGCGTGGGAGAACCAGTTGGCCATGACCTTGTCGTCTCCCCCCGCAGCTTGGATGGAGGTGGTGTAGAGCTGCAAGAACTCGATGGGGTTGTTCGTGCCGTCGTAGCCCTTGGGTAGGTCAGGCCTGAACTTCTGTGGCCAGACGACGCGCCGCAGGTTGCGGGTGAAGGCCGCGCAACCTGTGGCGTACGAGGCGATGCCCCCTGAAGAGCACGGCGGTTCTGTCGCCCTGCCTGGCCGATCTCCTCCACGATGCGCTTCTGGAGGTCCTTCTGGCGCTCCATTTCCACCCGCGCGTCTGGGGGTGTCCGCTGCACGATTTGACAATCGCGCGGCGACGACGCGTGGGATGCGGCCTTGTGCGCCGCGGCCGGAGGCGGACCTGGCGGAGGCGGCGGCGGAGGCGCGCCATGCGCGGTGGTTCCAGCGCGTCCGGAGTTGTGGTGCACCAGAGAGCGCGACGCCGCAGGAGCAGCGCGCGGTGCCGCCGCAATGTCGACGAGGTGCTGAAGGCGGCCGAGCCAGTTGTCGTGCGCCTCAGCTGGGTAGCGGAAGAGTTCCGCGGCCATGAGCAGCGCGGTGTTTGGGCTGGGCGCTGGACGCCCAAGAGTGGAGGCGCTGTGCGCTGGGACGGATGCGAGGACTCAGCGTCCTCGCCGTGCCCGTGGTCGACGTCGTCGTCGAAGCGGTCGTCGTGGTTGCCGTCGTCGTCCTCGGGGTGCTCCACCCGCGGTTCAGCGGTGTTGCGCCCCGTGGCACGGCTGGCGCGGGGACGGCCGCGAGGGTTGGTGGTGTTGGCAGCGGGCTCGGTGGTTGCCCTGCCTGACGCCCGCCGGGTGGCGCGAGCTGCGCGAGTGTCCGCCATGGCGCAGAGGTCGATGAAGGTTGAAGACGCGCCTCAGCCCCCTACCTGGCGCGCCAATTGTCGGAGAATGACTCCCACGAAACAGGGATAGTCAAGCTCACGAAGAGAGTTCGTGTAAGGGGCTGAACACGTTGGTCAAACAACCCTCAACCTGCACGGCGACGGTGCTCGTCGAGCAAGCGGAGGGACATCACGACAGAGATGAACACCAGCCCGTACCCAGGTTCACGGCCCTCGTGTGGAGGTAATACCGCTACTCCTGCTTGTCTGTATTGCACTGCTTGTAGAGGTTACAGTACAATGAGCTTGCCGAGGGCTCTCTTTTGGCAATGGTGTATACAAGGAAGGGAAGCAAGGTCTTCTTCCTTGCGCGTAAGTGGCTATGCTGGAATGAGAATGCGATCCTTGCTACGGTGCACCTTGTCCTCCTTTTATAGGCGCCCCGTGCTCCCTCCTTGCACTCGCACTGTGGTAGGGCTGTCACGTGGCGCAGAAGGTGGAGCGCGGTGCATCGCAGCCCGGTGTCCATGGACGCGGTCCATGAGCGTAAAGCTGACTCCTGTAGCAGAGTACCCACCGTCCATGCAGGACGGCCAGCTGGGGCCGCAGAGGAACGTGGGGGCCCACGGTGACGTTGGCCTTGGAGCGTAGCGCCGGCCGGTCCCCTTATCACCAAAGAGGAAATCCTTGTAGTCCGGAGCGGGTGGCACAGCTTTATTGACCCCTTTAATCACCAAAATGGCAACTGCGGCGTCGTCGTCACCGCGCGCAGGGGCGCGCGTCACTCTGCGGCCGCTGCAGAGCCCATGTGCGCTCTGCAGAGGTTGCTTTGCAGCGAAGCGATCTCCACGAGGGCTTGGACGCCCTGTAGAGAATTCGGCGTTGACCTCTCCCCAGGGGAGATTTCCTTGAAGAGGGGGCACAGCAGGGTATGGCCTCCACAGGCCCTGCTGCCTCAAATGCCCTCGCGAGGCAATGACCTCGCGAGGCTCTCCAGGCCGTAGGCTTGGTCCTTAGCGAAAATTCGCCATCAAGTGTCGAGGGCCGTATAGGACAGGCCCAGCACACCCTGGAATTTCACTGGGCCGACACATATTATATCCATGTGTTGACTGATTGTGGAGAGAAGAAGATCAACCATATCGTGCGCATTGAGTTTCAGATTGGACCATATAAGGACAGCGTGGAGTGATGTAGTTCCTATGACGGTGTCGCAACAGTGGAACATGGGGTTCCCCTAGTACTGCCAAAGTGGGCCACCCCATGTGGGCCCAGGTTGAAGATGGACAAGACCAAGACTCAAGTCAAGCTGGCGGGTTCACCGTCAAGACACGCAAGGCCTGCATCGACTAAGGGCTCCGGTCCTGGGACCTTCCGGGTCCCCGAATATGCAAGAAGGCCAGGAAGCACCCGAGAGCCCGAGTTCCCGCAGGAGGCCAGGCTCCTCCCCGGGTACTTCCACGTTCCTGTGGATAAGCACTCCACCTCACCACGAAGACTTGGCATGCAAGGTGAAGGCAGCGCGGGTGGGAAG